>CM068838.1:59669456-60269456 GCA_028554795.2 Sinohyriopsis cumingii
AGAGAGAGAGAGAGAGAGAGAGAGTTTTAAAGTCAAACCGACCAAAGGGGGAGAGAGAGTTTTATGATCGGTAGTACTGTTATTAAAGCAGAATAATGACTTAGATTAACTGTAAATATATTAAAATATTTTAATTACCACTTGTTGGTTCGTCATTGGTTTAATTTCTATTCCACATTAATTTTCGTGTGCCGGTACGTGAATGGCTTAACGTTCATGTGATTGGCGTAGGTAACCAAGTGTTTCTAGTGCTCTACTTTCTTCATTAAAACCATCTTTCATGTTTAAATCATAAGTGTGTATTATATTGATTTAATCAATTTGAAGAAAATTAGAAACTAAAAAAAAGAAAACACTCAACTTGCTAATATGAAAAGGTGATTGTGAATAGCCACAAAAGGTATAGAACTACATTTTGTAGCGGATGCACTCGGGGATGTGAGGAGTTCATGCACTCGGTCAATACACAGCTGCCTGTAGTAAATCTTAACTTCAAAGGGCATATATATATATATATATATATATATATATATATATATATATATATATATATATATATATATATATATATATGACATAAAGCCTCGTTTCCTTTTAATGAAAAATATATACATCTCGTGGTATATCAAGTAAGAAATGATGTATTCACCTGAATAGCATCCATAAAGTTGAGGCGAAAGCGCATGAATATTTGTCTGATCGTCTGTTACATTAACTAAGTTTTGTGTATAATATCCGGCACATGAACAGATTCATTTTCACACACACACACACACACACATCTATATATATATATATATATATATATATATATATATATATATATATATATATATATATATACAGGTTGATTCCGTTTATTCGGATCTCATTGACAGAGAAATTCTATCAGCCAATAATGCTCATGTAAATCGAGGAGATCAACAACTTGAACAAAGAGTTCCGTCAGCGCCAAACGATTACGAGATTGCATTTGAACGCGGTAATCAAAGAAGCAGTTTGGAACATCCATATAGTAGAGTTTCCGTAGATTGTAGCCAATCAAACTGAGCGCAACGAGACGACAACTTAAGAGGGAAAACATGATTACTTTCTTCTTGCCTTAAATGAGGCTGCCGTGGAAAATGCTACAGAAGTAAGCGAAATAATAATGATCGAGGAAAATCACGACTATTTTGTTCCTGCACCACATGAACATGATGGGGAAGATGACACTGAAAGAAACGAAATGGGAATGGGAGAGAAAAATCACGACTACTTTACTCTTGAACGACATGAACATGATGGGGATTTGCACTGAAGAAAATAAACTAGGATCACGTCTGTTTTGTTCCTTAATCACACGAATATGATGGGGCAATGGAATAAGAAAGATGGAGTGAAATGATCATCGCGTCTTATTTAAAGGAACAAAAATAACCACAAAAAAATCCAAGCGCTAACTGTACTAATAGAGAGCATGAGAACTTTGTAGTTGAATCACATACATTGTACTTGAGATAAACCTGTTGTTAGGCAGTCTTAGACAAACATTACATACAATCAGAGATGTAGACACTTATTGTTACTACTACGGCTACTATTATTACTATTTTTAATTGTTATCGGTGCTAAATTGGTCGACCTTGAGTATCATAATGCTATCCACGTCGCAAACAATATTGAGGAAAATCTAAACCTCTGAAAACAAGAAACAAAACAATAAAAAGTGGAATAAATATGAATAGACAGCCATTGATTTGTGTATCTTACATATCCTGACTAATTAGATCAATTATGAATGCTTATGCTCATCTCCTTCAGTTAATTATGACATAGGAGAGAGAACTCATTTTTGTATCTTTTTTTAAATATCTGCAAGATCATAATTATGTGCTAATATATTGTATTCTGAGTTATTAATAATATTATGCAAAACTAAATTTTTCATAGTTAACTATGCTCAATTATTTTTAAACTTTCACTGGCATAGTAATCCTGGCTGTTTTCTTTGGTGCAAGTAGGTCTTTTTGTGTAGTGCTGCAATTTAATATTTATAGGTCTCCATTTGCAAGATAGGATTCATTGTATTGAACTCGGACTTTTCTTTACAACTTAGAAATTTGGAATAGGGTCAAATAATGTCTTAACGAATAATGCCTTATAATGTCATCAATAGTAATGTCCTATAATGTCATCATTAATAATGTCCTATGATGTCATCATTAATAATGTCCAATAATGTCATCATTAATAATATCATATAATATCATCATCAATAATGTCCTATAATGTCATCATTAATTATGTCCTATAATTTCATCATTAACAATGTCCAATAATGTCATCATTAATGTCATCATTAATAATATCCTATAAAGTCATCATTAATAATGTCCTATAATATCATCATTAATAATGTCCAATAATGTCATCATCAATAATTTCCTATAATGTCATCATTAATAATGTGCAATAATGTCATCATCAATAATTTCCTATAATGTCATCATTAATAATGTCCTATAATGTCATCATTAATAATTTCCTATAATGACAGCATTAATAATACCCTATAATATCATCATTAAAATGTCAATTAATGTCATCATTGTAACATTTAATTTTTCATAGCCCTCATTTAACCACATGGCTTTAACAAGATTTTAATTACAATTTGCAAACATTGCAATCAAGACCTTTCGATTCCAGAAGCTGCTTGTCCTAACTGCAACATTTTATTTCCAAATTAACCCGTATATTGATAGAACTTTATAATTTGTTTGTACAATGTTTTATTAGGTTAAGGGTGAAATATAAAAGTGTAGAATCTCTATACACTTTATGTTCGTTTTATACCTATTGATCATTAATTGCTTTACTACAGTAATATGTACATTACCTGTCATAATTTTCTGGTGTATATTTAGTTACATCATTTTATGGAATGTTACATTTTTGGAAGGTCCTACACATTGGAATAACATGAGACTATCTGAGGACAAGGGGAAATGTACAAACGTACACCTAATATCTAACACGAAATTAAGAGTGACCATCACCAACTCTACAAACCAGACAAAGTAGAATGTAATAGAAATAGATTAAAAATAAACGAATTTAAATCCCTTATAAATATGTTATGTATATTTAATCTGCATTGTTTGTTTGTAAGATATTTTATTGTTTATTTGAGATGCTGTGGGTTATATAAAGTTATATTTTGTGTATGACCTAGTGCAAAATCAAGTTCATTGTGTACCTGACCTGAATAAAATTTTCTTTCTTAAATTCAGTAAATGCGTACCTAATGTTTTCTCCTTTAGCATGGGTTAACTATTAGGATTATTATTTTTGCCAGAGTCAAGAACATTGTGTTTATTCTGTTCGTTATTATAATTTTAGAAATAGACATTAATTATAACTAAGATTTTATCTTGTAAACATTTGGAACCTTCCAGAATTAAATTTTAAATTATATAATATTTGTTTTAGAAAATGCTAATTGTGGCCTGAAGTAAAGTAGAGGTCTTACTTATCTAAAATTATTTATTCACGGTGTAAGATCTTAAGGAGAATCATTGTTGTGTCCAATATTTTGATCAGGCTAAAAGTTGTTTATTCGTGCTGTAAGATATTGAGGCAGACTCATTGTTGTGTCCACTACTAATTCGCTTAGGCTGGAATTTATTTATTCAAATTATTTATTTACTAGAAACACAAAGTGCGCATCATCTAAAATTATATTCTTGTAAAGAGACATTAACTGGGAATTATAGTGAAATTCAGCTAAGGATATATTCTTGGATTGTATTATTGCGATTAAACAAAAGACTGTTGTCACACCACTACACTATCGACCACCACAGGCACATCAACACGTCCATCGTTGGAGTTATTTATTTTGGATTATCCCGAAAGATTATTCAGAACTTTGAATATTAGGAATTGTGTTAGAAATTCTGGGATTAGTTGGGATTTAACTCTCACTACCGTAAGATCTTGCTACATTTTTCACATTTTACAAAGCTTGTTGCTTCTCACTCTTTTATATAACTTATTCTAAGATCACAGAGTCGTAGTTAATAAACTACCTTTCTCTTTCTCTCTACTTCCTTATTATGCCCTGTTTTGACACACACACACACACACACACACACAAACACACACACACACACACACACACACACACACACAGTGTTCACACCCACTTGCTGATTGTTTGGACTGCTTTATGAACTTGCAAATTTAGCTCCTCAAAATGCCTGAACACAACAGTTTTAAAGCGTTCGGAGCAGCATTCTAGGCTGCTAGGAACTTAAAGGGTGGCTGGAGGAGCAGCAGAGAGCGCGAACAGACTCTAACTGGTTCTCTCTCCGTTTCGCAAAATAAGCCTTCCTGGAAATCGCAAAAACAATTCGCGATTGTCTCAGTATCCGGTATAAGACAACCTTGTCAACGAACTTAATAAACTCTAATTGACTTACCCAGCCTATCTCTGATAAGTTTTTCTGATCGCGAAAAATCGCATCGATAGCGTCGGTGTCAAGTTGGAGGCAGTTTCCTCTCTGCTGTTATAAATTTATCCAAAAATTATATCAAGTCCGATTCGATATCTTGTTCTGGGATCATGTAAATTTATTGTTATATATCCGTGTGAAGTAGCTTGCGCTCGTGAAAAAAAAGTTTCTAAATTTATTTATATATATGTCACCGCCAAACCAAGTCTGATGAATATTTCGCAAGGTATGAGTATCGACTCCATTAAACACAACTATAATCACAACTATAATATTACAGTTATCTCTGATCACCATTGGTATTTGTGTGTATCGCTGAGTAACATAAATCACATCAGTGTTTTTATGTCTACCTCGAGAAAAAGTCCTAGCTGGATTTGATTGTTTGTCCAGCATCACATCATCATATCCAACCAAATTATTCATAAATCCGTCTAAATCATGAACAGTCGGCGCTTCATCAATATCAGTTATATATTATTATATATTCAATGACGTCATAACGCTCATTCAACTATTTTGCATTTTCATTAAAATCCTTTAGCATATCATAACATCTTTGGTCTACAGACGAAGCTACCAAATACAACTTATCCCATTTCAACCATCTCATTATCAAATTAAGTAACACTTGCGTCTTACCACTTCCAGATGGACCTATGCTAATCATTCGGATAGAATTTGGTAGCGCTGCATGATGCTTGACCGGTTCTCGTTTTCTTGTCGCTGAGAAATCAATTATATTCATGTTATATATAAAATAAGTATGGATCTATATTGTGTGAAATGTAGGACGCGTACCCCAACAGGTGATCTAACAACTATTACAACAAAAAGTAACAGATCAGCGGTTACGGGTAAATGTGAACGATGTGGTACAAAGAAATTTAAATTTATTTCCGCACTTTCAAAGTCAAATAATATTTTTAAAAAAACGAGGAGGTGATATTGCAGCAAAATTAACAAAGTTACCAGGGACTCCGTGGGCTAAATACCCAGGAGAAAAACACCTCCCAGGATATAATTATTGTGGCCCTGGAACCCGACTTGATATCAGACTTGACAACCAAGACCAACCAAAACTAGGTGAATATCCGATAAACGCTATTGATAAAGCGTGACATGCTCATGATGTAGCTTATAAAAGTAAAGATCTGCAGCACAGATACATATCAGATGTGAAATTAATTACGCGCTAAATTCCATTACGAATAAATCTGTGAAGGAATCATTGGCTAATTGGTTAGTAAGATCCGCAATGAAAGGTAAATTAGCGCTAGGTGCTGGTAATTAATTATAAATGGAATCGATTTATTATTCCCCAAGAGGATATTGGAAAGGTAGAGCAGCGATTAGTAAACTCGCCGAAGCAGCAAAAGTTACACGTGCCACCGCTGAAGCATGGTTAGCACGACAAGCAATATGGCAAATTTACCTACCACCGCCTAAACGAATTCACTTTGCACATTTTGATGTTGGAGTTCCTAATGAAGTTCATCAAGTTGATATATTATTTTTACCACATGATACTATACGCCTTAGCACGTATAAATACGCGTTAACTGTCGTTGATGTTGTAAGTAGATATAAGAAAGCAGAGCCGTTGTCAACAAAGACAGCAACTGAAGTTGCTTCTGCGTTTGAACGAATTTATCAACGTGGACACGTGCAATGGCCACAGCTGTTACAAGCTGATCCTGGTAAAGAATTTCAGGGTGCAGTATCATCGCTAATGAAGCAACATCACGTCACCATCAGACGAGGACATACTGCAATTCATCGTGATCAGGCAATTGTTGAACGATTTAATCGAACACTTGCTGAGCTGTTATTTGGATATCAGTACGCGAAGGAAATAACTCGAACAACTGCGTTGAAACCCGTTAATGCAATCAAAAACGTACGTATAACAATAAAACATCGTGATTTTTCAAAACAACCGGTGCTGGGCAATGTGAGTGTAAGATATTTATATGAACCTGGTGAACTTGAAGGTGGTAAAGAAAAAAAGAGCAACTGATCCTGTCTGGAGTATCACAACACACAATATATCTAACATAGTAAGATCCTCGGGTAGACCTGCAATCTACAGATAAGATTCAACTGCTCCTCAACGTGGATTTACACGTGAACAATTACAAGTAATTCCCGAAGACACACGAATACCACCGCGATCACTTAACTAGCACCCCTACGTCGATTACATTCAAGACAGGTCAGCATCACATTTTCTCGTGTATGACCGCGACTACTATCTTTTCTATCCACGGTAAATTGTCTTGAATCATTTTTCAGATACCGCCATAACATTAAGCAATTGCAACTCTCGCAGTGATTATTCTGCTGCTGTTTCAGCGTGTTAATAAATTCAGCATCGATATCAAATTACCGATTTTTTTTCGTCACTTTGTTTATAACCGGCTAATTTGTTTCTTATTATATCGTTGTCAATATCAGCATTAATGGTTTCTGACGCGTCCATGACAATTCTCCGCAACTGAGAAATTCTTCTGACTCGAGACACTGCGAGATAAACTAAATTTGACCATTCGATATAATCATCAACGATCCAAACAATTGTATCAGAGATAGTTAATCCTTGAGATGAGTGGATTGTCATCGCGTATCCTAGCGTCCACGGAGATTTGTCAGCGCGTATCGCATCCTCAACAACATTGACAGGAACCAAAACAATATCATTTAATACCTGATTCTGTTTCTAGGGTTGTCCTGGTATATCAACGTTGATATTCTGTAGTCGTGTATTGGCTGGTCTATAACACAATGGTACACGTAACACTGAGAATTTTTCTTTATGCGTTTCAAACTCCCGTTGAAGTGTGCCTCTGACTATCTTTTTACTTGCCATTATCAAATCGTTGGGTCTCCACCTTTCCCAAAAGTCGTTCAAAGAAGTTTCTGGAATTATTTTACGCACTATTTCACACTGAATTTTATTCGGTTGTAGTCTGTTTAATTTTTTTTTAACTCTTTTAATTCTTCATCAAGAGATCTGTGATCATCAGTTATCTCCGAGTAATAATCTACAAAATCCTTTAGCCAATGATGTGGAGATGGTCCAACAAACGGAGGTGGTTGACCATGATCGCCGCACATTATCACAGCTGTATTTATTGTTAATAACCAATCAGGAAATGTTTTTAATATTTCCAAAGACACCGTGCATATCTCGTCCCAAATAATGATTCCAGGAATATATTTCTCTCCCATTCGGCCAGAAGTCCATATGCCACCGCTGTATTTGAAAAAGCTGTGATAAGTACAAGAATTAACTCCTCGTTGTTTCATCTCCCTGGTAAGTCTATGTGTTGGTGTTAACACAATCATGACATCGTGTTTCTGCCGAAATAATTCGATCACTCGAGTCGTCTTACCAGAACACCCGGTCCGTTCAAATAGACTGTCTTGTGCAAGGATACTAGATCATACACGGATGGCGCCAACGACAATTTGATATCTGATCGCTGTGATAACTATCTTTAATCGTAACATCTGCGGATAAATCATAATCATGTAACGTTTCTTCTTGTATTCCCCACGAACCCCATGATGCATCAGTACTCGTAAAACGATCCAGTAATTCTAAATATTTTTTTTCAAGTAAAATGAATCCGTGGCAACTCTGACCGCGGTGTCGGGGAATCTATTTATCATCGATAATAAATTTATAGAAACATAAGCAAGCATTGATAATCTTAAATGAGTATATTGCGGAGATTCTCCATCAGTGTAACTAACAATTGTTCCTAACCTTTTTCCATTAGACAAGTAAACATCTTGTCGATCACAAAGTATATCTTTCGCTGTTGCATCAGCGACCACGAATTTATATTTGGCGGGATCCATAATCAGTCTTGCACAATGTCGTTGATGATCAAATGCAGCGCCTAGAGTAAACTTACTGATTATTCTTCTACCTAGATCTTTCGCGGTTCTTTCACTGTTACCAAGTTTAATCCTGAGAATATTAGGAGCATCATCAACGATGACATCAATAGGAGTATTTGGACATTCACGCTTATATTCTTCGATTACCTCATCGAGACTGATACGTTCCGGTGTTGGTAACCACACTTCTGTGTGTTTCCGATATGATATAATTGCCTCACTAACCGTCAACGATATTAATATTTTACTGTCAAGCATATATCGTAATAACACTATTGGCACCCAGCGTCGCTCCGAGAAATGTCTGCCAAGCCATACATAACAGCACGGATGAAGACCTTTAGCGAATTCGAAAGACAACACATGAGCGAATCCAGTAGATGAAAATCAGATAACGATCCGTTTATGGCAACTCTCGTCATCTCGTTCATGGGATGTCCAAATCTTTTAAAATACCTAGAGCATTCTCCATAACCAAGAAAACTGCCAGGATAACACGCGATCATGTCAACGGATATCATACCGTCACGCTCACACTTGGTATTCCACAAACCGCCATGCCCGTATTCGACACAACTAGCTTGAATATTCTCGAGAAATCGATTTCGTGTTGGTTTCCACAAATTTTTCTCTCTGGCAAAATGAGTCGCGACTGACGGAACTGTGAAACAATTTTTTTAATAATTGCTCGGTGTTTTCTGTTGAAATTTTCATTTCCTCGTGAAGAGATTCTTGACGATATAAATCCCCGTTGGGTTTTACAAATTGATCATAGTCTACTTCGGGAAGACTCTTAAATAACCACACCGATACAGGATCAGTTTTACTTAACGCGTGAATAAAATCAAACATGTTTTTCTCGGATATTTTCCGACGGGTAAAATCTTACAGTTCGATCTCGTGGAAATATTGTTACTGAGCTAGACCACGCGTGCGCATTATGATCAATAATTTCAATAGGAGCTCCTCGATTTATTCGGCGATCCATATAAAATCTCTCCGGTTAACGTTTGTACTCTCATTGGAAATTTGAATTTACCTGATAACTCGGCAACATTATTTATTGTAGCTCCGGTATCATTGACCGATTCAGCACACTTCGCTATTTTTTCACGTCGCTGATCAGTCAGACCATTTCCACGTTCGGCTACACAATTCAACTTTGAAAATCTCATTGGTGTAAAATCGTTAATGTTGGGTTTATCATTTAGCTGATAAATTCCATAAATAACCGCGATTATCCAGTGTCTCACCAATTGTACGCTGATGACACCCAAATATACAAATATAGCCACCCAAATGAAGTTGATGCTACCATCCAAGGTGTAGAGGTGCATTTCTGATGTGAAATCATGGATGACATGTAACAAGCTGCAGATGAATGATGATAAAACTGAGGCCATTCTGATCATAACACAAAGACTTCCTCATTCACATCCTTTACCTCAAACAATGACTATCAACAACACCAACATTAAATTCCCACAATCAGTACGAAACCTATGTGTTACTTTGGACAGTACTGTCACATTGCACCAACATGTCATGAACATATGCAAGGCTGCATATCTTGAGCTTAATTCGCATCATCTCAATTCGCAAATATCTTTCAGTTGATGCCACTAACACACTTGGTTTTTCATTAGTACTTTCAAGACTGGACTATTGTAACTCAATTCTGTCTGGTTCATCTCAATATCTGCTCCAGAAACTTCAGAAAGTTCAAAACACAGCTGCTCAGATCATACTTAGAGTACCACTATCAGAGCTCGCGTCCCCGCTGCTCTGTACCCTAAACTGGCTATCCATTCGATCCAGAATCAAACACAAAATTTGTTCTCTGTGCTACGTTTCACTGTCGGACTCTAGTCCAACATACCTATCCGACCTCACCCATGTGTACACACCAGCAAGATACTTACGCTCCTCTTCTGACAATCGTATACTCATTATTCCCACTGAAAAGAAAATCATATGGACAGCGTTCTTTTGCATTCCAGGGCCCAGCAACGTGGAATGAATTGCCCACTGAACTTAGACACAAAGACACAGTGATCACATTCAAGAGCTCTCTCAAAACTCACTTATTTCGACTGCAAGAAAACAAACTTAAAGACCGAATGTTTCCTACCTTAAATATTCTCAGCATGTTTTTTAATGTTTACTAATTTCATGGTGTTTGTTTTTGTAATCATATCATTATATATTTTATCTTATAGATGTTGTCTAATGTTGTAAAGCGCTTAGAGGTTCTAAAGATTATTCGCTATACAAAGTCCTCATTATTGTTATTGTTATTACAGGATATGCTCGCGAGTAATATGGTTTGTCAATACCATTCAGCGTTCCTGGCTTGGAAGTTTTACTTAACAAATCGTTTTTTCCACCAGCATGGACACTCATTGTAACAAATCTTGTGTAAATGAATTTTGTGGACAACATTCGCCTAGTGTAAAGAGAGGCAGTCTTGTTCCACAAAAGTGTTTAAGATGTGGTGTCGGAGTTAGAGGTAAAACACAGATTTGCGCGCTTTGTGGTAGTAAACGGTATAGAGAGTTAAAACGTTATTATGACAAGAAAAATAACACCCTTGACTCTGTCAAAGTCATCAATAAGGTTATAAGAACCTTGAAGACTATATAACCAGATTTAAAGATAAGTTATAATTTAGACAAATAATATGATATATAAAATGGAGGAAGAAGAATTTGTCAGGCATCCTATCATTAAGAATCATGAAGCATCTCGTGATGGTGTAGTAAGACACTGTCGGCTGAAGAAACCAGTTGGTGCTGTTGATAGTTCCGGTTATCTTAGATTTAGTGTTGATGTGAAGAAAAGGTATCTCTGTCATCGATTCGTATTTGAGGTTTATCACGGAGAGATCAAAGATGGTCTTGTGATCGATCATATTGACGGAAATAAATTTAATAATAATTTATTTAACCTTCATGCATTAGAAAGAGACCGATTAAATATGTCAATATTGAAACCGGCGAAGAGATAATATATCAATCAATGAACGCGACTGGCAAATATTTTGGTATTAACCCACGTTCAGTCCAACGTGTTGCAGAGAAAATAATCAAATTATCTTTTCATACCGGTTTGGAAACTGGATTTCGTTTTCTTATGTCTCAGTGGTGTTAGATAAAGATAACGGAGATAACTCCGCCCCGATTGTGTACAAGTCGATGATGGAGTTACCTCCCTTGATTTCAGAAGTTTGCGCAACACTCACTATTTTATATTATATATTATCCAGAAAATGAATAAATTTTCAAAGTAGAGCTAAATTCAAGTTGTATTAATTTTTAAAAGTAATTGTATTATTTTTTAAAATCCAAAAGTAATTGTATTATTTTCTTGCAATCCAAAAGAAACTATATAATAATTTCTGAATCATATATTAATAACAAGGCTCCGTGTCGCAGTGGTAGAGTGTCTAATTCTTGTTGTCGACGCAGGCGATATTTCAAGATTTTATATATAATTGGGGGTTCACCCCAAGCTCGAAACTGAACAGAAAAAAATTACACTCTCCCCACGTCGCCACCACGGCGTGGTGCTGTTTTTTCATCCCCGGGGTTGATTTCTGGGGGGAGTGTGCACATATATAATGAATTATGAAAATATCAATGATGTAATTTCTGCTATTAAAAAATTAGAACACGACGGTATAATTATATCCGATGAATTAAATCCTGAAAAACTTATTTCTGATTTTGAAACACTACAAGGGCGAAACCAGGGAGGAACATACATGCTGCCATCTCAGTATAGATTTATAAAGAAGATTCAGACGGCTATGTGTCAATCGCTGGCTACAATAGAAGAAGAGTGAGTGAAAGAATTTGTCAGTCTCTCTCGTGTAATCGAAAAAATTAGATCATAATTATCTTGTGAATATGAAGCAAAGAAGATAATTAATTCTCGCGTGGGGCAACTAAGAAAGTTTCTGTCTAATGAAAACGGAAGTTAGACATATTCGTGGTAATAAAAGTAAAAGTAGTAGGTCAGATTTCAGTAAAATATTATATTTTTTTGGCTTTTCACTAAGAATTGTTGGATTTACACGATTTTGACTACCTAAATACCCTTCCGAATTAACAAATCAGTTGATTTACACGATTTTGACTACCTTATTACTTTCCGAATTAACAAATCAGTCGATTTACACGATTTTGACTACCTAAATACCCTTCAGGAATGAAAAATTAGCATGATTTTCAGTAAAAAAATATATTTCTTATAATATTTTTGTACACCGACAGATTTTAGGAAAATATTATATATTTTTTCTCCACTGAAATGTTAGATTCACGCGATTTTGACTACCTAAATACCCTTCAGAATTAACAAATCAGTCTATTTACACGAATTTGACTACCTTATTACTTTCCGAATTAACAAATGAGCCTGATTTTCAGTAAAAAATAAATTTCTTGTGAAATTGTTGACTTTATCAAGAACGGAGAATTATTTCCTTGAAAATCATATATTTTCACGATTGTAATCGTAGATTTTTACGATTTCACAAGTAAATTAATATTTACAGTCTTATACCTCAAATCCAGCAAGTGGCCGGACTGGTCATTTAGCTTGAAATTTATTCTTTATAACAGACGAGTATGACATCGTAGATAGACCAGATTGATCGGTTCTTGTACAGAAATCAGAAATCAGAAATCCGGGTGGTTCTCTCGGTGTAAACGAATAAAGAATAAATCACTGCTGCGCTTGATTTGACATTGTTGTGTCCGTGCTGTAACTTCCATCAATTACATTACACACAAGATTGACCGCGACCACCTGTGTTATATTTACGATTTCCGGGGATACATGTCGTCCTTCTCCTTGTGGATTATTGTTGTATCGGAGAAATAGTTGTTTCTTTGTACCGTGTAAGTATATCAGAAAAGAACTCATCGATGATATCGTTGACTGATTTTTTGTATAACTCGGCTGCGTTATACCCGGGAAATTTAAATGTCGGTGGTTCAGCTTCTGTTATCGTATATACGTTTAAAAATTGTTGTTTGTGGTATATCTTAGGATTAATTGTTGTCCGAATTACTCGCTGGTGAATATATTCCATATCGGATACAAGCTGACTTAGTATTTCTATTTCTTTAATGATTTCGCTGTTTTCAGATTCTTGGAAGCTTTGACGTAGTCGCTGTAGTTGTCGCTTATGTTCTTGATTAATGATTTTAAAATACTCAATCATTTGTTCTAGGCGAATAAAATTAGAAAAACGTCCAGCGCGGGTAGTTCATAATCAAAATACCACGTCATATTGTCCTTATTGGTGAATCTAAAATCACTACCCAAAGTTGAAGTTTTTATGTTAATTAAATGTTGTTTGTACGATGGTGTAACATCGTGGTATGATTGTTTGTTCGTGGTAAAATTAGACTTCGCTGGTTCTGGTGTTGGTGTTACTTTAGGTGGAGCAACCTCAGGCCATGCTAACACTGTTCTGATCGATGACTGATATATATCAACGACGTAATCTGGTGCATTTATCTCGATGGCCGCGGATAGTTTTGGTTCATGAGCGGTTATTGCTATTTTGGGTTCTTTTTATCTGTGATTTTTTTATTCCACGCGCTAATTCCTCATTGATTTCTTCGAGTTGATAGCATCCGGTTGGTATTCCAACAACGTTCCAGTCGGGAGTACCATCTGGTCGGTTTTTATTTGCAAACACAAACGAATTATTCGCTGGTAATCCACCAAATAATTTTGATCTGATATTTGGCCAACTATGGTATGCTCGCAACTGTGCTAACGCGATCTCGCTTACCGGAATCGCAGTTGGAAAATTAATACTAAATTCAGGCTTGGTTGAGCTTACTGTTATCATTGTTGTTTTTGCCGGAGTTGTATATGCGGCTATCTGCTGAAGTAGTTCTGTCATTATTTATTTCTTCTTTTCTCAAATGGTGTTTTTCTCTCACTGCGTACGTATTTTAGGAAAGAACTCATCAATGATATCGTTGGTGGATTTTCTTAACTCCGTTGCCTTATACCCGGGAAGTTTAAAATTTGGTAGTTCAACTTCTGTTATCGAATACGCGTTTAAAATTCGTTGTTTGTGGTCCATCTTTTCAGTATTAATTACTGAATGAATTGCTCTCTGGTCAATATATTCCATGTCGGATACGAGTTGATTTAATATTTCAATTTGTTTAATGATTTCGATGCGATCAGAAATATATTCCTGAAAGCACTGCCGTAGTCGTCGTAGTTGTGTTTTATGTTGTTGATTAATTCCTGTAAAGAAACCAATAATTTCACTTAGAATAGTGATAACAAGATAAGATTCATCGGATTGTTTATAAAAACGCCAAAAAAAAAACCCCAAAAAAAACACGATCATTGCTGTATAATTCAAAATCACTACCCGACGTTACATTTTTTATATCGAGTAATCGTCGTTTGTAATACGGGTTAACATCGTGGTATGATTGATTGTCGGTGATGAAATCAAATCTTTTATGTTACGGCGTTTCAGACCCCTCCAACGATGACTGATCGTGGTCGGAGGAGTCTATCTCGATGACCAAAGTTGAAATTTCACGCTTGTTGTTGAAGCTTATTGATACTATTGTTCTTGATGGAGTCAGTTCTGTCATTATTTTTTTCTTCTTTTGAATGGTGGTTTATTACTTCATCGTATATCTTAACCATTAACGCGAATTCGGAATCTGATATTTGATCGTCGCTGAGGCTTGATGATAACAACGACGATAATTTCGAATATGCGCCCGTGGCTGTTTTTAATTTTACAACTGCGTCGTTGAGTTTTGTGCTCCTGCACGTGGATATCTTTTTCGCGATAATATTAAAAACACCTGCGATTGCAGCCGATGATGAAACGCATGTTGTTACTGCTATTGCAGTTGTTACTGGTGTCAGCGCTGATAATACTACCCGGGTGTACGCAACTAATAAACTATAGCATCCAACGCGATTACACGCCGCTTGTATTTTTTTTTAACTTTTGTTGTATACCGGTCAGTGATGGTTCTTAACTCTGACTGCCATTCCATTCGCGTACTTGACCGAATCTATATTGTTGAACATTCGTTGACGCTGCCATTATTATTTTACGCAGTAACCAATTGAGGTGTTTCAGCTACAAATTCTAGACACCACCAGTAAGATGTTGCGTTTAATTTCTTATCAGCTGCTTCCAGTATAAATGTTTCTTCGGTTCGGCTATTTAATATGAGAGACACAACCCCGGAAAACTTATCGGTTGAATGCCGCCAGGGATACGTTGTAAATATCTCAAATTTTGCAGCACTGAACACGGACAGTCTATACACACCAGTGACTGTTGCGGTATGTTTGATAGTATTATTTTGTTTTGACCGTATTGTGAATCCAGATGATACTGTGTATACGATTTAATTTTTCTAAAGTTTCTACGGAGATTTGTAAACATATTGACGTGAACATCATACTCGGCCCGCAACATGGATAATTTACCATCTACGGTGCTGTGGTTAACGTCAACATATTTTTTCGTCGCGGCATCGTCATCAGATGTTGCATCTGTTACGGCTACTATTTTATTTCGGTTCATGTTGAGTTCACCTGTCATTGTGTCACCGGTATTTTTTAAGCGATTAGCAACACTTCTTGCAATTTCATCTCTAATGGTTGTAAACGATATACTTGAATCCCTGATTTTTCCGCTGTCAGTAAACACAGGAATGTTATCCGTGACCGCACCGAGTACTCGTCAAACTATGTCATTCCATTTGATATTGCTGGTTTTTAGCTTGCCATATCGGTCCTGAAAAATAACAACCTCATTTGGGTCTATCCCGGACAATGTTAAAAGATTATCGATTTCATCTTTGGTCGCATAATTTGAGAAATCTACGTCGTCCCGTTTTTTACTTTGACTTGTGCTGAGAGATCTTCCGTAAATATCAACCATTATTATCATAGGGATTGTTTAAAATGTTAAATTTATCCGCAGTATACTCGTGCACGACTTTGTGAGGTGGTTTGGGTGATTTCGATAACTCTTCAAGTACATTAATTACTTCACGGCCACATATTGGTGGATCGGTTAATGTTTGTGTTGGTAGCGTTGAGTACCAAACTGGAATTTGAAATGGAGTACTTTGTAAGTATTTTAGAAATTCAACTGGCGGTGCTAACTGATATGAATCGAAATAAACAATTCCACGTGGATCAATCGCGTAAGCAACCCAATGAGTTCCTGGACCATCGCTGTTATCAAGATTGATAATTCCAGTTTCGCTGGTATTCGGCTGGCTCGGTAACTGATCTCGCATAAAAACACCTCTGAATTTTTTATATTTAATTGTTTAGCAGCATCGAGTAAATCAAAATTTGACATCTGTGCGAGACGCGCTGCGCCTGTTAAAAACGTTTTGGGTACCATGAGGGCGGAGTTCCTGGAAGTCTTAGACCCGCTCCGTATTGTTCAACTGGTAGTCTTAGATGACCCGGCTGAGGCATATTGGACCTTTTTGAGCGCCTTGGTGGTTTTTGTGTCCGTGGTGATCTTTTTTTTTTAAGCTTTCCTTGTGTAAAATTCCCCTTCCAGTTGCTTTCTTTAATGTCATTCCAGCAGCGGTTCCAACAGCACCTAACGCTGCTGATTTTGCGACTGCTGGTACAGCAGGAGCAATTAATGCTGGTATTGCTGCGAGAAGTGGAAATATACCACCGCTTTTAACCATGTCTTTGATGGCACTTGGTGCGAATCAAGTTGAACTCCGGTTTTCGCTTTTTGCGCCTTATTGAAATGTTTTAGTTGAGCTTTAGTCAACGATAACATGTTTGGACCACTACTAGCAATTTGATCTCGCTTTAATGTTATTTTTACTCAGCATACGCTCGCGGTTTTTGATTGTAATTTTTTCACCTCACCGGGAGTCAGAGTGACATTATCTAACATTTTTATTATAACACGGTTGGTCTAATTGTCTACATGCTTTACACTGGTGCATCAATAACTCTCATTCGTCCACCAACACCTTCAAGTAACATTGATTTGTCGCTGAGTATAACAGCAACCGCTCTGTAAAGACCATATTTAATTGGTGGACCATCTTCAATTTTAGGTAATGCATTTACGCGAGCTCGAAAATGTATATGAACGACAGATTGCTTAACTAAATCAAGATGTTCCAGCGAAAAGTAATAATTCGGGTACAGAGTTGTAAAATCTAACTGTGATATTTGCAAACCAGTATCAATATTTTGATCACGTCCCATAAATGTCATCAAACGATGATATACACGTGCTACATAATTTTGATCAAAATTCAATAATATATCTTCAGATGGTTGTTGATAGATTTCTTTCTTGATTGTTTACTCGCGCAACATCTTGAAGAGCAATGAAGATATGCCTTGGTGCAGAAACACCTTGCTGTGATGCTATATGCCATGTAAATAAACCCAAGATTTCACTTTGAACACTATCGGTCGTTGTTGTTAACCATGATAATATCGATTTACCGCCTTGATCCATAAAATAAAGTATCCGCTGTTCTTCAGCGTGTGATGGAGTCATTCCCGGCATCCAAAACGAAAGTTTAAATAATATTACTTTACCAGCAGTGCCATCTTCTCGCCAGATAGCACCATTATCTTCTTTTCGATGAAGAACAATTGTATGTTTGGCTCCAAAAATAACCTTTCTGACATTTCTGCAAAACCCAAAGATGTGGGACAATGGAATTACACATGAAATTCTTCTACGATTAGTTTTCAGCATTGATTGACGTATTCCAAAACCTAAATTGCAATTTGGATTAGCACCATGAACCAACGGCCACACATCGGCGTCAACGTTGTTGATATTGTTTCTTGGTCGTCTTATATTATGCGGTCTCCCATCAGGATAGTCAGCATTATCCTTGGCGAACATCGTAGTCGGACCAGCTGATCTAGTATAATCATCTGAATATCTTGCTAGACCATAATCGTTGTAGCAACGTCAACATTATCTTGGATTGTCTCAATTTCTTTTCCATCGATCATATATGTAGCACTTTTGAATAACGCCATGATGCCATCGTTAACAAAGCCAACTCTGACATCAGCTCCTTATTCTGTATTAGCGACAACGTCTGTTACAAGTTCACCTGTGACTTCAATAAATGCTTCAGCGGGCAAGAAATATCTATTTGTATCCTGAACTCGTAATTTGGCGATACTGCTTCATAAGAATAATACTGATAATCACGCACAGACTCATCCTTAAGTACTGGTGCATCCATGTCAAACGCTGTGTCTGATATACGCTTAAACATTTTATTATAATTTGTTATCGTCTAACACGAAGACCACTTCCTGATATCAGACTTGTATTTATTTGTTCAGCCCCTTGATTCATCAAGGCTGCTAGTTTTTGATTTGCGGCTTGATTTATTACTTTACTAACATTTGCGGGCATCACTTCAGTGCTTGGTAATTTCACTGGTTGTGGTTGGACCGCTTTCGGTCTGCGTATTAATCGTGCTAGTCTGTCCTTGATTGCCAAGAACGCTTTACTGACAACATTACCAACAGCAAAAGGAGCTTTATCACGAACAGCGTCAATAGCTTTCATTGATAATTGTTTTGTGATCGGTATTGCTTTGGGGGCTATCCTTCTGAATAAACCCTGAACAACATCACCGAGTCCATCTCCGTAAGTTGCTTAATAGGTTGGTAATCGCGAGTTTATCACCCTAACCGCTACAGGTCCACGATGAGCATTATGTATAATCATCTTATTTTTATTCATTTATATAATCGCGATAACAACTAGTCACTATGATACTCATCAACGATTTCATCAATGAGTTCCGGATAAACATTAACGTCCATGATACCGCCTTGAAATAATAGTCGAAAAATATCAGCTGCATCATTGGTTATTTCCGGAGAATTATTTCCAGCTCGTTTACCCCCAATCAGAATTTCTAACCGTTGCACGTCATCGAGAATATTATTAGGACAAGAAATAAGACCACTTCCCAAACCACTACCAGTAACACCAGTGTCAGGCTCATCGTAAAATTTTTCTTCTGTAGGTTCTCCATATTTACGAAATTCTTCCACCATTTCTTCTTCTTGCTGCTGTATTTTTTTCTGTCACCGTCCTCGTTTTTCTTTTTGTTCTCGCCTTTGTTCTTGTTTTTGTTTCTGTTCTTGCATCATTTCATATATTTATTTACTCCTGATAAATATGTGGTATAAAATATTTCTCGTTTGTTTATCCGATCAACATTTCGATTTTTTTTATACACCCAATCAATCCATGTATCACGACTTACACCTTTATCATATTTAGGTTTTAAAAAATTTATTCTTGAATCATAACTTTTAGCAGCAAACGCACCAAAATCGACTATGTCATCAGGTTTCATTGGTTGAATTCTTTTTATTGCTTGTATACCGCCTTCAGTAAATTTCTCCATAAAACCAGTCCCTTCTTTTCCCTCCTTTGGTTCTTCACCAGCAGCACCTTTAGGTTGAGGCGGTTGAGGTTGTGCGACGGTTATTTTAGTTGGAAGCTCCTGTAAAATTTGTTCTGTTCGTTTTAATACTGGAAGAATACCCTTCTTCCTCTACTCCTCATCCTTAACATCTCCCCATATGGCTTTTTCAGTAACCGCTGTAACAGGCTTAAATAATTGTTCAGTACCCGTAGCAAATTCAACTTGTGCTTCTTGACGTTCTTGAAGTTTTTGTCTTGCAGAACCACGAACAGGAAGAAATTTTTTGGTTGCTTCTAGTCGCTCTCGAGCTAAACTAGTGGTATATGCTTCTCCAATGTTTGCCATTATTGATATAATGATCATTTAATTTATAGCAGCAGAGAGGGTGCTGCCTCCAACTTGGCACCGACGCGATCACTGCGATTTTTCGCGATTAGAAAAACTTATCAGTTATAGTCTGGGTAAGTCAATTAGAGTTTATTAAGTTCGTTGACAAGGTTGTCTTATTCCGGATACCGAGAAAATCGCGATTTTTTTTGCGATTTCCAGGAAGGCTGATTTAGCAAACCGGAGAGTGAACCAATTAGAGTCTGTTCGCCCTCTCTGCTGCTGGAGGTGTCAATTTTGTCTCTGAGAGGAGAGTATGGGCGTTACAGGGGAACAGGATTTTATATATGTTTATAAGGGATGTAAAATGTATCGTTAATGCCCTATCTTTAAAGTCCTACTCTGTGTGGTCAGTACATGTATGTCTGTCGGTCAGTGGCATTGGTTAGCACGAGGAAGATTTAACATTACATTTCCCGTTAGATGCCAATGAGACCCACAGTTTATACTCCCGTTAGATACTAGTGTGCCATCTCCATGTTAAATTCTCATTAGAGGCTATATAGCCACACCACGTAAAATTCCCACTGAGACTAGAAAAGCTCCACCATGTTAAATTTCCACTGAGACTAAAAGTCCCATCACGTTAAATTTCCACTGAGACTGGAATGTCCGTCCATGTTAAATTCATACTGAAAATAGAAAGCCCCACCTCGTTAAACTAATACTAAGAATGCCCCACCACGTTAAATTAACACCGAGACTAGAAAGCCTCGCCATGTTGTATCCCCACTGAGACTATAAAGCCCCACCACGTTAAATTCCCACTGAGACTATAAAGCCCCACCACGTTAAATTCCCACTGAGACTAGAAAGCCCGACCATGTTAAATTCCAACTGAAGCCATGAGAAATACATTGTCAAATTCCAGTTAGAGGCTACAGTGTCAGTTTCTTTTTATATAAAAAATTAATCCTTCATTTTACTCTCTCTCTCTCTCTCTCTCTCTCTGTTTGACATAAAAGTCTATCGAAAGTGTACGATTCACAACTTCCATGTAATTCAAGTTTAGCCTTTTTTAAACTTTGAAAAGAGTCACTTTGCATTCTTTAGACCTATATAATTTATTTTCATTTTGTAATAAACTGACTACTGAAAAATCAAAGCTGCATCATAATGACATTAACATAACAACACAGTTTCTGCCCATATATTTATCAACCAAACAGACAGGGCAGTCACATGACACTGGAGATCTTTCTGACAACATTCGCTGACAGTTAAATGGTATAAACTGAAAATATTTCTCGTTGAACAGCCACAGTTTCACTCCTCACGTGAAATGTAGCAATGCAATGTAAATAGACGACAGTCCGCGCTGGCAAATCTTTAACATTTGTTAAAACTAATAAATGAAAGTTTACCTGACTTGATACTCGGTATTTTTGAAATACAACTAACTACAAGTGAGCATCCTAAATGTAGGTCAGTCAAAATTTCTAATACATCCCTCGAACTTCATACAGAATTTATGAAAGGAAAAATCTATGACTATTTTAGAATAGGATTTCACTTAGCCGCTATAAAGTCACACAGAAAGGAGGATAAAGTTAACTTCCCCTTGAAGCCATATTGACGAAAAAAATGAAGCCTAACGGTTAATTTCCGTTGGACACCATCAACCCACATACGATTTCAAAACAGAATTCCCGTTTGACGCAATAAACCAAAAGAAGTAGTGACCTAATTTTAATGTCCTCTTGTTGGAATAAAGACGATAAAATGAGGCATAATGTTAATTTGCCGCTTAGTGATACAACCCACAGATACTATTCAACACATGACTCCCGTTTGAAGCTATAAACCAACGAAGATGGCGGCCTGATGTTTTTTTCCCATTGTCTCCCGAGTGCCATTAAAAATTGGAGGCCTAAGTTTAATTTCTTATTGACCCTCAATCATTGTCTTATTCTATTATTTTTATTATAATAATTATTATTATTATTATTATTATTATTATTATTATTATTATTAAAATTATCATTGTTATTATTAGTAGTAAAGAAGTTACAGTAAGAACTATCACAGAGGTAACACTATTCAATACTTTGAAAAAGTCGGCCCAAGATCCTGTACAGTGATATTTGCACATTAAGGGAGATAATCGTTGTACAATATATGGGTTCTATTATATTGCTTATTTCCCATTATTCTTGTTCAGGGCATAAATATCAATTTTGATCAATTAAACCATTGAAAAAAATATACAAGTAGAATTTTCCAATTTGTATTAGCATACGGCGTATTTAGTCTCCGGTAAACTATATTTAAACCAAATAGTACATTTAAATTTCAATTATGAAAGCACTATGTACCTAATGTATACATTTTAAGTCATTTAATACATTAGGAGGTACCTATCGTCTTCATTTTAAGATTGCATGAAATGTCTTACAGTGCTCACAGTTTCATTACATGTAAATGTATAAATTATAAATGTGTGTATGTATATATGCTGAAAAGTGGCGTTAAGCCCACAACAACAATTACTGAATTCAAGAATATATTTAATGCAAGAGGCTCGCCGTTTGATTGATTTTAAAAATCAGTTGACAATGGCCCTAGCCATATTAGGTTATTATTGTTTGATATTGTTTAATTTGAAATTTCCATACAACAAAAATATATGATACAGATACAGTCATTTATATCATCAATGCAAGATCTTTATACATTTCTTATTTATACAGAGTGTCCAACAAATTCTCACAACTTTTAGTAGCTACTCTATTTGACTAAAATGACGGTGTAGTGTACCTCTTTTGTTACTTTGTAAATCAAACCCCCAAATCTGTTCTATTGCTCATGGATGATTTGTAGGTATGTGGTGAACTGTTCATTAAAATATACAATTTTGCTGAATGCAGACCTTTCTGGTACACTACTGCCTTCAGTTTAAGCCACTTACAGGTATTTGGTAACAGCCATATCTAGCGCGAAATTCAAAGTGGCCACATATCATCCGGTTGTGCTAATCCACATGGATTTATAAGTTGTCAAATGTAGGATTTGACCTGGAAATATTAAGTACACATCGCACAACCGAAGGTAACACACCAGTCGCGAGAAATATCGTAAGTGTATACCGAAGTGTGCATATGAGAATATTTGCAAATAGTTGCACATTTTAAAGTATAGGCGTATATCAGCCCTTAAGATTCCAGTACGGATCATGATCGGTGTGGGGCTGATTGACCAGCCTACTTTTTTGTTTTTGTCGTTTGTTGTTTTGGATTCAATGCCATTTCTCGGCGCAAGATGGGTTATACGTGGCTGCCAGTAGAACCTGTAAAGCCACCGATAAAAATCACCGACGTACGGGAAGCTACTGGCAAGCTTTATCACATACCAACATTCTAAAATTCCGTTACCGAAATCGACTGCAGATCAGCGAATCAAGTGTGCTAGCAATAATGGCAGGGGTAAGTACTACAAGGACCAAAAATGGTTCACCTCAAAACGTCTCCAGTTTTTGATATAAGCTGGATAAGTTGTAAAAATAGAGTTTAAGTTCACAAATTGATTAATGCTCCTTTACAAAATGTATATGGTTTATAATATTATCGAATAACTGCACATCTCTAAGACGGAGATGGATATTGTTTAGCGCCAAAAACGAAAAAAAAATATTTCTATATATTTAAAAAAGGTGCATACGAAATATCTGTCATAAGTGTTTAAGCTTATAAAAGTATGGTTTTATTTACTTAGACTTGGTGTATTTCTGACAAGTGTATACATTTTACATATATAAAAGCTAGAAGCTATGAGGTACCAATTATTTAGTGTGAAGATGTTGGATCTGTACAATTTTCATTTTGAGCCAAAGTCACTTTTCTGCCATTATTAGTGACAAATATCTTTCCCCATCAGTGTTTGAAAGATAATAAGCAAATAAGTTGATCTCTTGCTTTCAGTAGAGGAGCGGCCATTTTATTTTTAAAGGGGAAGTAAATAGATCTTTAAAGACCGAGTATAAGAGAATCCTAATCGTCTGAAGTCATATGGGTTTGTTTACACTTTTTCAAGAAGTCATTGCATGTTCTATTCAGTAGTGAAACTAATACAAGTTAGTTATTAAAATGTTATTAAATTAGAGTTATCCCTCCTTATAGTTCCTTAGTATTGTCACTGATCTTTGTGCATAGACCTTCTGGCGTCTGCCTTGTCTACGGCAAATATAATCATATCGCTACTGGACTTTGGACACAAAATTGCAATTCTGATGGAAAAGCACTAATTTTATGGAGTATAAGTGTGAAGGATCTTTCATAAGAGCGGTTTTCAAATTACATTGATATAATTATTTGGATAATTTCTAACTTTCGCGAACCTTGTCGTGCAAAACATGTACACACTGAGATCGTTATGTTTCATTTTAAAATTGGCACAAAAGTATGATTTTATTTATAAATGATGTTTTATTTGTGGACTGCTCTTATGTCCTTCACAGCAAATATGGCTTGCTATTGCTTTCGAGCTGTCCACACAAAACTTTATAGATAACCAAAGGCTTAATGTTTCAATTTTAATAACAGCTTGGATTGAGCTTCTTAGCTCTGTTTGCCTAAATGGCCAGTTTTCTAGGGATAAGGGTTTCCTGATCAGTACTCATCTCCTCCAGATGTGTTCTTTTCCTTTCTTCCCCTTAACAGTTTCTGTTTCGTGCGACCCCGGCCCTGAGGTCTTAAATTTTAATTTCTTGTTAAATTTGTATAGTTTTATATGTTATTGTGTTTCTAATGTGGGTTAAATGGGCTTAAAGAATCAAATATTTCTTCAGTTGTAATTTGTTTACTATCTGTTTTAGAGTGAGTGGTGGTGTATATGCATCGCTCTCTTTTTCTCTCTATCTACCGTTTTGTTTGGCTTTTGTTTGTTTATTTGTTGCTTGCTTTTTATGTTTTCTTTTTTGTATTGGATATATTAGTTATTCACATTCTCGTTATGTAGATTCTCGCATTATAGTCTATAGTTTCATTCTGGGTTTTAGGCACACTCTGTGACTGTCTTATGTGGCGGTCTGCTTTAGTCCTACTTCCTCTTGGGTTTGGGTACTTGTTTTTGTTCCTTTAAATGGTGGTGTTTCTCACGTAAGATATTGTTTCTGAATTTCTATTTCTTTATTGTTTCCTTTTCCTTACGTATTGCCCCTGTTTGTGTTTATTCCCTTAAGATATTGTTTCTGAATTTCTATTTCTTTATTGTTTCCTTTTCCTTACGTATTGCCCCTGTTTGTGTTTATTCCCTTTCTTGCTGTTGACGTTGCTGTACTTTATTTGTTTATGCAGGCACGCTGATTTCCTTTGTTTGTGATGTCATTTCTGGCTACTTACGTTGCTATACTTCTTGCTGTCTGCTGGATTCCTGTTTTTCTCCATGCGGTTGATGTTTTCTTTTGTTAGGGTACAATGTCTAGGGTCATGCATTGTTTGTCCATACTTGATGCGTTGGGGCCATCCATATATGACGTCTCGCATCGAGAGGGAAGTGTCCGACTTGTGTGACGATGTGTGATGATGGGAGGTAGGGGAGTTTTGAGAAATGTGACGTCACAAAACAACACCAGCGCCATCTACCTGAGACAATGTTGAGAGTAGAGAACTTTGAGAATTAAATTCATGAGATGAGATGTCTATAGTTTTATTCCTTAGATTTTAAGTGTTTTTCATATCCATCATCTTTCACTTTAGTATATGTTTCCAGAGGACAAAACATCTTTTTTTTGAAAATTGTTGGTGCCGGGGGTTCAAAGCTCTGTGGTATCATATAAGAGGGGGTCTAAATTAGTTTTATGACGCGATGTGACGAGGATGGAGGAGGGTACAGTATTCACCAAAATTGCATGACGTCAAATATAGTAGGCCACATTGTCTTTTAAATATGAAGCCATTAAATTTAGTCCGTGACCTACATGTGCTATGCTCATTTGGTACATATAGAGTGCGAGTTTCCTTTTCAAGATTTCTTCATCCCGTTTCCATATTGGCACTGTTTATTAAATTTCTTAGCCAACGAAACATATCAAGATTAGTAAACGTGTGCTTCAACTCTTTGAATCTGCGATAAAATTGAAACTGTAATGGTTTTACTACGAAATATTTGCATTTTTTGAAAATTCTCAATTTTAATTTATGTACACGTGATTATCTTTTGTATCTTATATGTTGTTACGTAAGGTTGTGCTCATAACAGGATGAGTAATAAGTGCACGTATTTTAATGTTTAATTTATTAACAAGATGTATATGCAATCTATATGCAGGTGACGTGTATATAAGATGGAATATTTGTTATGGACAAAGTGTATTGTACTAATGATGAATAATAACTTGCTTTCTTGTTTTGCACGCAGTGAAGGCCATTGCTAGTTTTGTACATAATATACGCCATTGCTAGTTTTGCATACAGTGTAGACCATTGCTAGTTTTATACACAGTGTACGCCATTGCTAGTTTTGTACACAGTGTACGCCGTTGCTAGTTTTGTACACAGTGTACGCCATTGCTAGTTTAGACATTGATGGCTAAGCTTCTCTGCTTATTATTAGATATGGTGTTGAATAAAAAAGCGGGGAGCGAGAGAGGATGATGAAGAGAATGACTTTAATTGTAGTTTTTCTAACTGTCATTGAATGCTTTAAAGTGCAAATGAAAAATGTACTGGTCTAAGGATCATTGATATTAATCAGTTGTTATGTATATGTGATTTCATTATATCTGATTTAATATATATTTATTTGAATTTAATTGTCTGTCAGTTTTTAAAAAATTTCTTCATCAAATAATATTGTAATGCAAATGTATTCACTAGAAATGATTCTTTTACAGAAAATAGTTTCACCTTGACTGTTATATTTATAGACACCAGGTGTTGATCCAGATCCTGACCTTGATTACAAATCTGTAGCAACCACGTAAATAAGTTTTATTTTAAAATGATTGGTTGATGTCGAGGTCATGATGGGACTCCGTGTTTAAGATGTAAACATTTTTTTGATATCTTTTATTTTTTAGAGTAAATTTATTGGTTTTCGTCAGGGCCACGCTTGGTAGAAGTGATCTTTAACAAGTACCTAATTTCTATAAGCTTCCAGAACATGATACGTAACTCCCTGTTTACGTTTTAAAAGTCGATATAACCTATGGTTTGGAGAATTATTCTCAGTAGAAGCTGGGCTGTTAAACTTGAAATTGTATGTTGTGCTGTTTGGAGTTATTTCAAATTACTTGGATTGGAGTTATTTCAAATTATTTGGATTCAGAAAATTTAATTCTTTTTTTCTGGAAAATACATGTTCTCTTAATCAAAGACAGTTTTCATAGAAATTTATTTTGGTTTCCAAAACTGGAGTGATAATTCTTGTTTCTACAAGGAACTATAGACTTCAAAACTACAGGTTAGACCATATGTCATCGTTTTCCATTTTGGATTCTTCGTCGGGATTCGAATTTGAAATCAGTAGAACATTTTGATATTAGGACTACTAAAATTTTATTCGTGGATTATTCCTGGATTATTTTTGGATTTGATTCTATAAAGCCGTAAGTTCATATTTGTTCTCCATTTTTACAAACTTTTTCCAGGCAAATAAATTATTGTATTTTTTCCTCACAGCTAGTTGTTTTCACTGTTTCTTGTGCTACTGTTTATTCGATCCTAAACATGTGACATAAGAAAATATGGTAACATTTGTATATTTGGGTAATTGTTCATATTCGCCACATTGTTTTATTTGCAGCATCCATTTTTATGGCCTTCTGCTGGCTTGTTTGCCAGACTAGATACTGTATTTATGCCTGGAGGTTAGACCAAACAGATTAAATTAACAATAAGTCAGTTTTTCTGTTTGTAGTGGTCCGGTAATTCTTTCTGTTTCCTTTTATAGTATGTCTTGTCATTGTCGGTTTACTTGAAGGATGGATCTTTCTTATGATCATGGTCGTGATTGTAGCACTCGGCATTATCATTCTGCTTGCCATTCTGAAAACAACTCTAAATATCATCAAGACGATTTTGCTTGCGTACAAATCCCTGTCAGTTACATGCTTTGCTGTGATATGGTATGGTTTGGATTGTTTTGAATATTATGCACAAGTCATACTATTCTTCAATTCATGTTCAAACCATGGATATATAAATGTATAAGATTTTCTTCGGACCGACAGGATTACAAAAAAAAAAAGAAATGATATTTAGTTCATTAATTAGTTTAGTTTAGAAATGACTTCTTTCATTGTCAAAACAATGTAACGTCTATCAATTTATTTTAATGCATTTGATTTCAATCACATTGGTCGTGAGATCAGTACAAATGAAAGCTGCTGAACTAAACTATTAATCTGCTTCACAAGTAGGCGATAATATTTCCTAAACGTATACTCTGATGTCTAACTGATAGATTCGAAAATGATATTTAATGGCACCCTGCCTGCAACAGTTGAAGATGAAACTGGTGGTATGGGGTAAAACACTAATAAATAAAGCCCTGATCATTTCGTAGCTAGTTTAATCTACCGAGCAATCGCGTCCTTAGAAACACCCCAAATATGATGTGATTGAAAGCTAATACGCGAGTTGTGATCATTAAAAAGTCTGAGGGAGTTAGCCTTATGTAAACATTCCTTCAGAGCCGACATAAGACAAAGTCTACCTAGTATGTATTCACAAAGACAAATTTCTTTTTAGTGTCTACTTGGTATTGTAGTTTGCATTTATGTTTTAAAAAGTGAATCACCTATTCTGATTTTAATATTAGTATCTGTAAGAAAAAATGTCCAGTATTTACCAGGTGTAGAGTTTGACATTGTGTACAGTTATCAATGCCAACAACATGACTTAAAATACTTAAAAGAAAAAGAACTCTTTGGATCAGCTCACCAAGTATGTTAAAACATATTTGCATCCCAAATGGAACTGTGTCTAGAAAAAGCGCGCTGAAAATGGAAGACCCATTTCATAAAAGGTGTCACACGAGACAGTGTATCCACTGGATATCAATTGTTGTAAGTAACAAATGTGGACAAGGGAGGGCGAACTGAATTTAAAGCATTATATCCCAACCATTCTTGGTACATTTCAGTAGATAATTGTAATACAATATGTACAGGTACTTTTTATTGAATTACACTGTTGTTTATCATAAAATGAAAGCCATTATTGCAAACAGGTCAACATTCGTTTTGACATTAGGTCAATAGGCGAATTCTTTACAATGAGTGCCCTGTCTCCATAGCAACCAAATGTAAGTCTAACAATAAGTCAGTTCATCTATTTGTACTGAGATATCTTTTCATCGTGTGTTTCTTAGGCTCATTGATTTTCTTTATCATCATAACGATGCTTGTGACACTCAAAACGTATACCTTTGTTCGTCATTCTGAAGCGTGAACGGTTCTAAATATTCAGTTAATTTTGCATGCATAAAATGACATTGCTGACGTTGCTGACGTGAGCAATAAAATAGTAAAGAAACACAATATAGTATACAAGCGGGGCACGAATTCGACGCATACATGTCAGTGAAATGATCCCCACTGATTTGAATTGAATGTAAATTTATTCAGTGTACTCAGTTTGAAACTGTGTTACAAAGAGACCTGTCTATTCAGCTTTGATTCAGCGATAGCAGTACGGTCTTACAGGTAGCTTGTGCGGTACATTGGTTACGGATTTCACGCATTTCTACTGATGGGCAGAGCATAGGCATTCAAGAAATGCCCTGATTTGAGAGCTAAGAAATGTTAATCTAACAATAAATCAGTTCATCTCTTTGCAGTGATCCCATATTTCGGTCTGTTACATTTACAAGATTTATCTTTTCACAATGTTTCCTTTGGCTTTTGAGTTTATCTAACATCACAGTGATGTTTCTGGCACTCAAAGGGTTCATCGTTCTGAAACTTGAGCGGCTAAATCTATCCAGTTAATTGTGCCGACGTAAGCAACAAAACAGCAAAGCGTGGCAATGTAGTATACAAATGGAACATACACTCAACCCATACATGTCAGTGAAATAATCAACAGGGGACTGAACTGTCTGTAATCTAATTCAATGAACTCCGTCTGAAACGGTTTGCATATTCAGCTATGGTTTGTCAACCAAAAGAATGATCAAGGTCGGAGTTAGCTGTAAAAGTAAGTTTATTCTTGTTACATCCAATATGATTTCCTAAATACTGGACCATTTTAGGACATATGTGTGCTGTCTGCTTCTATCCTCTGTATTATACATATTCAAACAATGATCACAATAAGAAAGTATTTTCTACTTTATTGAATATTTTGTTTACAGCAGTTACATACTTTATTTTCTGTTAAGGCGAAGAATGTGAATTTGTAAATAAATGATCTCTAGATGCTGTATGCTCTGATTTGTCATGAGAGAGAGAGCAAAGTCATCGTAAACTCCGGTTATGAATTAATTCGAATTTTTATTTCGTCCACTTTCCATAACGGACATAAAAAGCATCAGGGGAATTTGAAGAGGTTCACATATTCATTCACATTTCCACTTTCTTAAAGTTCACCCCAACGATGGGCCCCAAGTAGTCTAACGCGCTCGCCGTTACGGATCATTGCCATCTCACCTCTGTTTTGCGTGTGCTCTAGTTTCAGGTTCGGTCAATGTGGGTATGTGAGAAAGCTTGCCAGTAGCTTCTCGTGGGTCGGTGGTTCTTTCTGGGGTTTTCCCGGGTTCTTCCTCCACCATTTATACTGGCCGCCATGTATAGCCTATCTTGTGCTGAAATATGGCGTTAAAACCTACAACAACAACAACACCCCAACGCGATTGCCTCCATAACACAAATGGAGGTCTAAAAGCTGTATTATAATATGAATACTTAGTTGAGGTACGTACCTGTACTTTATTTATATGAAGGACGTACCTGTACTGTATTTATTTGAAGGACGTTTACTGTATTTATATGAAGGACTTAACTGTACTGTATGTATATGAAGGACGTAAAATGTGCTGTATTTATATGAAGACCGTACCTGTACTGTATTTATATGAAGGACGTACATGTACTGTATGTATATGAAGGACGTAAAATGTGCTGTATTTATATCAAGGCCGTACCTGTACTGTATTTATATGAAGGACGTACATGTACTGTGCTATATGTATTTAATTTACGCATGAACTTTATCCGTAAATGAAGGTTGGAGTTTGAGCCTTCCTGACTAATATAATGTTTTAAAAAAACGTAGACGTACGATATAATATGACGGCATGTGTTCTGCTCGACTCCCTTGATTTAGTGGCGATTTTCTCGAAGTCAGCTTGTGGAATTTTCTTTAAACTTTTTCTGCTGTTAGAAAGGGGCCTTATTTCGATAATGTATAAGAGGCGTTGAAATCAAAATCCTTTAAATAAGGGTTCCATGAGTACAAACAATTGCTACAGTGTATTATCATTTGCGTGTTTTTCATAGGCGGTACCCCGTAAGGTGCCCATTATTTCGTTGTTTGGTCTCCACGAAATTCGTCAGGACTTCTTTCGCAGATGGACTCTATCACCTAGAGATAAAATATCAGTGGAGGGTCCATGTCAAAAGTCTTTAAACTCGTCAACTGAGTTGCTGGATCGTCGTTTGGATCACCAGGTCGCCGATTGGGCCACTGAGTTGGTCGCAGAGGGTCGACAGGGTCGTGGAGTCGTCGACTGGGTCGTTGAGTCACCGACTATTCGCTGACAGGGTCGCTAAGTCGCCGACTGGGTCTCCGAGTGAGTCGCAGAATCGTCGACAGTATTGCCGACTGTGTCGCAGAGTCGCTGGTTGGGTCGCTGAGTAAGTCGCAGAGTCACCGACTGGGTCGTCTGTGAGTTGCAGAGTCATCGACTGGGTGTCCTGTGGTCGCCGGGTCGCCGACTGGGTCTCAGGAATGCCGACTGGGTCGCAGAGTCGTCGACTGGATCGCAGTGTCGCCGACTGTGTCGATGACTATGTCGCAGAGTCACTGACAGCTTCGCCAGCTTGGTCGCAGAGTAGCCGAATGGATCTAAAGACTTGGTCGCACAGTCGCCTGCAAGGTCGCAGAATCGATGACTGTGTCGCTGATTTGGACGCAGAGTCGCCGACTGGGCCCCCGAGTGAGTGCAGAATCGTAAACTGTGTTGCTGATTGTGTCGCCGGCAAGGTTGGGGTCGCGCGTCGTTACTCGATCAAGAACGACACACAGAGACGAACAGTACGAAATGATGAGACAAGAGATATCATCAGTTAAATATATATTGTCGCAAGATTTCCAAGTTTCTTGGACGAGCCTTGTAGCGTCTGTATCGTGGTGGACGAAAGTCCTTGCCCTTACACTTTTTAAATTCACCAGCCTGGCCCTTTCCTGTTCGGCGAACTACGACCAAGTGTGCATGCTCCGGCGTGTGGTTATACTGCTTCACTTGCAAGAGGACGTCTTTACACAATACCGCTTCATAACACACCACCGTCGCAGAAGCAAGTGGCACGTATATATATATATATATATATATATATATATATATATATATATATATATATATATATATATATATATATATATAATGGCGAAATCACGTTACCCAAACTAAGACGCAGGACGGCATTACAAAGCCCGCTAACATTTTAAAGTAAATATATACTTTAACTAAACTAAAATTAGCTTATCTGAAACGAAATTGACTTCTTGGATCGCCTCTACCTCGACATAAATCTAGATACCACCGGCGAAACGTTGAAAACAAAATCATCTAAGTAGTTGTCAAATTAAAAATGATTGATCCAATCGATCCACATTATGCATGTTTTGTTCATACCTAGTACACACAGGGTACCCCTTATTTCCCTGGTTGTTGTAGACGAAATTCGTCAGAACGGCCTTCGCGGGCGATTCTATCCCCTAGAGAGAAAATGCCAAAGAAGGATCCATTTCAAAACTCTTTCAAGAGGGTACGTAATATCTCAACTGTGTAGGTAAGATATACATTACGGCATACATTTTACCAATACCCCTTGATCTAGCCGAAAAGTTCTCGAAATTGACTTGTCGAATTTTCTTTACAATTTTCCAACTGTTGGAACATGTTCAAATCTAGATACCGCCGATGAAGCTTTGGAATAAAACTTCTCTAAATATGTGTCATATTAGTATAAATATTGATCGAGTCGATTCTAATTGTGAGTATTTTTCATACCCAGTACCCATAGGGTGGCCCTTCGCGGGTCGAGTCTGTCCCTTGACATAAATTCTCAAAGAAAGGTACATGTCAAAACTCTTTTAAGACGGGACTTAATAGCCTGGGTGTACGCAAGATACAGTCTCCGTACAACATGTGTTGTACTCAGTCCCCTCTGTATAGCAGCGAGTTTCTTCAAATTAACTCGATGAATGTTTTCTTCGAACTTCTCTACTGCTGTAACAGGTCCCTTGCTAGATACTTTCCAGTAGGCGTCAAAATAATTTATTGTTGCTCAAATAGATGTATATTATGCTTGTATTTCATACCCGGTATCCTTAGAATGCCCGTTATTTTAATGATTCCTCTCCGTGATATTCGTCAGGACTTGCTTCCTAGGTCCAATAGAGATGAAATGTCATTGAAGGGTCCATGTCGGAACTCTTTAAGGAGGGGAGGTAATGTCCCAACATTATACGTAAAATATAATCTTCTTACGGTATGTGTTCGACCCGAACCCCTTTATCTAGCCGCGAATTTCTCGAAATCGGCTAGACGATGAGTTTTGGAAACTTTACATTTTGCTAGGACGAGTCCCTCATTAGATACTTTCCAAGAGAAGTCGAAATCTATCTTATGATCAGGAGTACAATTAGTACAGATGATTGATCTATTAACATTTTCGTATTGTTCATACAAGATACCCATAGTGCGCCCTTATTGCGTCGTTTTCTCTCTACGAGAGGACGTCCTTCGTTTGGTGGACTTTATACACTAGGGTTAAAATATCAAAGAAGAGTCCAAGTAAAAACTGAATAAAGAGGGGACGTAATGGCTCAAATGGAAACGTAAGATATAATCTTACAGCATGTGTAGAGCTCTAATTGCTTTATCAAGCCTATTTTTTCTAGAAATAGGCTGGAAAAAGCGTTTTCTAATATTTCCTACTCTTAGAACGATCACTATTTTCGCAATCTCCTAGAGGCGTTGAACTCAAAATCCGCTAAGTAGGAGTACAATTAGTACAAACTATTGATACAATCTATTAACATTTGTATGATTTTTTACCCTGTATCCATTGCGCGCCCCTTATTTCGCTGATTACTGCCGACAAAGTTCGACCGATCGTCCATCGTGGGTGGAATCTATACACTAGAGATACAATATCAAAGAACGTTGTTTGTCAAAACTCTAAAATGGTCGACGCATTGCCAAAATATAAACGTAAGGTATCATCTTCTTACGGCATATATTGAACCAGACTTCCTTCACCTAGCCGCTGTTATCTCGAAATCGGCTCTAAGAATCTTTATAAAAGTTTTCATTTTGCTAGGACAGGTACCTATTTAGATACTCCCAAGAGATGCTGAAATCAAAATCCTCTAAGTAGGAGTACAATTAGTACAAATTATAGAAACAATCTATTAATACGTTCGTGTTGTTCATACTCGACACTCACTGGGAGCCCCTTATATCGCTCTTCCTTGTCAGGACTTCCTTCTTTTGTGGACTTTATCCTCTAGAGACAACATATCACTCGAACTCCTGTCTCTAGCCACGAAATCTCGAAATTGGCTCGAAGATTTTTCTTCAAACATTTCATACTGTTAGACCGGGTCCCGATTTAGATACTGTCCAAGAAACATTGAAAACAAAATCCTCTGGAGTACAATTATTAGACTATTGATACAATCAATTAACTTCTGCGTTTTTTCATGCATGATTCGTATAGCTAACTCCACGTTATATCGCTGACTCCTCTCGACGAAATTCGTCAGAACTTCCTTCGTGGATGTACTCTATCCCCTAGAGATAGAATATTATAGACGGGTCCATGTCAAAACTCTAAAGAGGGTACGTAATGACCCAATTGTTTTCATAAGAAACAATCTTCTTACGGTATGTGTTCTTCCCGACCTCGTTCATCTAGTCGCGAATGTCTTGAAATGAGCTCAACGAGTTTGCTTCAAATTTTTCGTACTGTAAGAACAGGTCCCTAACTAGATAATGTGAAAGAGGCGTCGAAATCAAAATCCTCTAAATAGAAACTCAATTAGTACAAATCATTGATACAAATATATTAAGAATTGAGATTTCTTTCATATCCAATGCCCACAGGACGCCAATTATTTCTATGTTTTCTCTCAACGAAATTCGTCAGGACTTCTATCGTGGATGGATTCTATCTTAGGAGATAATATATCGAAGAAAGGGCTCATGTTAAAGCTCTTAAGAGGGGACGTAATAGCCCAAATGAATACGCTAGATATCATCTTCTTACGGCATGTAATGTACCTGACCTCCTTCATCTAGTCGAAATTGGCTCGACGAAGTTTCTTTTAATTATTACTACTTTTAGAACGGATGACTAATTAGACGCTGTCCAAGAGAAGTTGAAATCAAAATCCTCTAAGTTGGACGGATGACTAATTCGACGCTCTCCAGGAGCAGTTGAAATCAAAATCCTCTAAGTTGGTGTACAATTAGTAAAAACTATATTTTACCACCTATTAATATTTGCTTGTTTTTCATACCCGGGACATATAAGGCGCAATTTAATTCGCTGTTTCCTCTTAACGAAATTCGTCAAGATATCCTTCTTAGGTGGACTCTATACCCTACAGATAGAATATCAAAGAAGGGTCCGTGTCAAAACAGTACAAAGCGGTGACGTAATGACCCAGTAGTAAACGTAAGATTTAATCTTTAGGCATGTGTTCTGCTCGACTTCTTTTATCCAGCCGTTAATTTCTTGAAATCGGCTCGACGAGTTTTCTTCAAAACTTTCTAACTGTTAGAACAGATTGCTAATTTGATACTGTTCAAGACACGTTGAAATCAAAATCCTCTAAGTTGGAGTACAATCAGTACAAACTAGTGATACAATCTATTAACGTTTGCATGTTTTTCATACCAGGTACTTATAACGTTCACCCCGATTTCGTTCCTATCTTTTGACGAATTCGTCAGGAGTCCCTTCGTGGATGGACTCTATTCCCTAGAGATCAAATATCAAAGAATGGTCCATGTCAGAACTCTTAATAGGGGACGTAATGTCCCAATAATATATGTATGATCTCATCTTCTGACGGCAAGTGTTGTATTCGACTTCCCCTATTTAGCCGAAAGTTTCTCAAAATCGTCTCGACGAGTTTTCTTCAAACTTTTCCTGCTGTTAGAAAGGTTCTCCGTTTAAATACCTATCAAGAGACATTGACATCAAAATCGTCTAAGTTGGAGTACTCTTACTACAAACTAGTGATATAATCTATTAACATTCGCGCGTATTTCATACACGGGAGATATAGGGCGCCCTTTATTGCGCTGTTTCCTTTCAAAGAAATACATCGATACTTCCGTCGTTGGTGGTCGCTATCCCCTAGAAATAAAATATGAAAGAGGGGTCCATATCGAAACTCAATGAAAAAGTAACTTAATGGCCCAGATGTAAACGTATGATATAATCTTACAGCATGTGTTCTGCTCAACTTCCTTTATCTAGCCGCTAGTTTCTTGAAATTGGCTCTACTTTGTTTTTCAACCCTTGATTACTAGAACGGGTCCCTAATTAAATACTGTCTGAGAGACGTTGAAATCAAAATCCTCCAAGTTGGATAACAATCAGTACAAATTAGTGATATAATATATTGTCATTTGAGTGGTTTTCATAACCGGTACCCATCGGACACCCCTTAACTGGTCGTTTCCTCTTGACGAAATTCATCAGGACCTCCATCGTGTATGGATCTATCCCACAGAGATAAAACATCAAAGACTGATCCATGTCAAAACTCTTAAGATGGGATGTAATAGCACAACTGATTAGATATAATGTAATCTTCTGACGGCATGTGTTGTGCTCGACCATTTCTCTCCGACTGCGTATTTCTCGAAATTGGATCGAAGAAATTTCTTTACACCTTTTCTACAGTATAACATTGAAATCAAAATCCTTCAAGTTGGAGCACAATCAGTACAAACTGGTGATACAGTCTATTAACATTTGCATAGTTTTCATTCCCAGTACCCTAGGGCGCCTCTTTTTTCGCTGTTTCCTTTCGACAAAATTCATCAGGACTTCCTTTGTGGGTGGTTTCGATTCCTGAGATATAAAATTTCAAAGAAGTGTCTATGTCAAAACTCAATGAAAAGGTGACGTAGTGTCCCAAATGTAACGTAATATATAATGGACTAAATCCCCTATAGATAAAATGTCAAAGAAGGGTATATATATCAAACTCTATAAAGAAGGGACTTGATGGCCCAAATATATCCCTAAAATACAATTTTCATATGGAATGTGTTGTACTCGACCACCTTTATGTTGCCGCGTCTTTCTCGAAATCGACGCGACAAATTTATTAATTTAATTTTTTTTACTTACTTTTAGCACGGGTACCTGACCATGTACTGTCCAACAGGCGTTGAAATCAAAATGCTCTAATTAGAGGTTCAATTAGTACAAACTCACGAATCAGTCTATTAATCTGTTTTTCATACCCGGTAACCATCGGACACCCTTTATATCGCGGTTTAATATCGACGAAATTCGTCAGGACTTCCATCCAGAGTTGAATCTTTCACCTAGAGATAAAATATCAAAGTAGGTTCCATGTCAAAACTGTATAAAGATATAATGTTCTTACGGCACGTGTCTTACGCGACCTCCATCTAGCCGTAGATTTCTCGAAATCGGATCGAGGAATTTTTAAAATAACTTTTTCTACCGGTAGAACGTGAACCTATTTAGATACTATGTAAGAGACGTTGAAATCAAAGTCTTCTTAACAGGTGTTCAGTTAGTATAAATTATCGATACAATCTATTAACACTTGCGTGTTGTTGTTTTTCTTTTTTTTTTTCGAGTGGTGGGAGGCGATGGTTAATACCAGGTACCCTTAGGTCATTGCTTATTTGGATATTTCCTCTCGACGAAATTCGTCTGGGCATTTTTCGTGGATGGACCTCTATCTTCTAGAGATAAAATGTCAGTACCCACGAATATAGTCCCAGTAGATTTTTAGATCATTTTTTCCTCTCATTTAGGTGGTGATACAAGGCATTCTTTGCATTGATTTAAAGGTAATTGTTTACTATTTATTATGATTTGGAAAGTTCAGTACTGAGAAACAAATGTAGAGACTATATATAGCGAAAATAATTGTTTTACCCGGGTCCAGTTGCAATACTCTCGCGTGCCTCAAATATTTAATCGCTAAAATGGCGAGACTACAGTCGCAGTATTTAAAGTGTAACTGTGACCAACTCATGAACTGCTAACATAGTGAGTACACAAATACTGGTTTGATAGTTGTCTTAGGAGTCCTGTGTTAAATGACCGCGAAATAATCCTTCTTAAAATGACAAGATTACGAAGAAATGCAATTATATTTATTTGATTAATTATTGTAATTTGCACATGATTTTTTCCATTGTATTAACAATACCATTTTGTGATTTTCCTTGATGCATTTGATTTTGCTGCCAGTCACACTAGATGTCAGAGTATTGGAATGAAAACCTGCCGAACTCAAACTATCCTCTTTTTTCATTCATAACTTACAATATTCCCTAAAAGGTACACTGATGACCAAAAAACATATTTGAAAATGATATTCAATAGCATCCTGCCTGCAAGAGATGAAAAGAGAAGTAGACCTGGTGTAGGGGTGATCAACTGATAAATCATGTTCTGAACGTTGCAAGTTTAGTATAGCAAGCAATCGAGACCTTAGAAACACCATTACAATGTAGTTCAAAAGATGTAGACAGGTCATGCAGATAACATGTTCTTATGGAGTTAGCCGTATATACAAACTTATAAAATGTTGTGATGATTACGATATCTACTGAAGTTAGTCCTGTACGATGTCTGCTGGAGTTATTCCTGTAAGATGTCTGCTGGAGTTAGTCCTGTACGATGTCTGCTGAAGTTATTCCTGTAGATGTCTGCTAGAGTTAGTCCTGTACGATGTCTGCTGGAGTTATTCCTGTACGATGTCTGCTGGAGTTAGTCATGTACAATGTCTGCTGGAGTTCGTCTTGTGTAAGCATTCCTTCAGAACTGTCACAATATGAAAGTCTACAATCTTATATGTAAGTACCAAGAAAATTTTAGACCTTGAGTCTACATAGTCTTGTAGTTTTAAGTACATCACATTTTATAATCTTAATATCAGTATTAGTAAGAAAACCATGTCTGATATTTATCAGGTGTAGCGCTTGACATTTCTCTGAAATTAGCAATGCCATCAATGTGACTGATTTAAGAGTCAAATCCTTTAGAGTTAAAAGACGCCTTTGGAAAAGCTCACTAAACGTGCATTATTAGATGCCTAGTGAAACAGTGTCAAGGAAAAATACTGATAATTCACAAAACGTTTCAAAAGGGAACATATCCACAATGGGGATCAATTCTAACAAGTCATAAAAGTGAACAACATTGAGGGGAGTGAATTTAAAGAACTAAATTCCAACCCATCTAAGGATAGTTCAGTAAAGAAATGTAACACAAGATTTATAAGTGCTTTGATTGTTGCTGATTATTATTTATTAACAGCTACTTTTGCAAATACGTCTATGTTTTTTATTGCTGGAGTCTTGCCATTATAAGGGTGGAATTTCTGAAACGTCGCTTGCGGTGCCTTGACTGCGGCGGGAGTCCCTGGCAAGATGAAAGCTTCCAATCTCATCTTGTCTAATGAGTGACTTCTGTAGACGTTCTGAGGCAAGAGCGGTATTTACTTTGTTTTGGAAATAATAAATGATTGAAGACTTATTAATCTCAGCAGTTTGGGAAATCAAGACTGATTCGTCCCGAGCACTGATCAAGCCTTGCCGTGTTCAAGTTTGTGAATCACATTTCCCAGCAGACTGAAAGGAGGAAAAATATAACCATAAAGCTTTGTTTAACTTGGCAGAAAAGCATCCACAGAAGGTATCATTATTGTTAATAGGTCCATTAGCTAGGTCTTATGTGACCTGTTTAGGCTCGAATAAACAGTAACACAAGAAAAAGTGAAAACAACAAGCTTTGAAAAATATAACAAATAGCTTATTTCCTTGGAAAAATATTGGAAAAATGAAAAAAATATGAGAACTTACGGTTTCCAGAATCAAATTAAAAAATAATAAAACAATAATCCACGAATAAAATTTTTGAAATCCTTATATTGAAATGTTCCAATGATTCCAAGTTCGAGTTTCGACAAAGAATCCAAGATGGAAGACGACGACGTATGCTGTAGCCTGTACTGTGTTGACGTCTACCGTTCCTTGTAGAAATATAATAATTAATCCTCTGGTCTTGGAAATCCAAATAAAATTTTCAATAAAAGTCCTTGTTTAAGAGTTCTGTATGAATACAATAATATTTCCATGGAAACGAATTAATCTTTTAGAGTCCAAGTAATCAGAAGAAGAATTAACATATAACTCAAAAACTAAAAATTAAATACTTCAATACTGGTCACAACAGGAAGATTACAACTTGACATCAAGTGTTTAAAGGCCCGGACTCTGATCTCTCTCTCTCTCTATCTTTCTCTCTCTCTCTCTCTCTCTCTCTCTCTCTCTCTCTCTCTCTCTCTAAACATCACTATTAATACTAACTATTTCGCTATTTCGGAAACGCCTAATTGCGAAATAGAGGATCACATGATCATGCTTACATGTAAAAGTCACATAGCTCCTGTATGTCCTTGATAAGAACCAATAATTTTACTCCGAGAAAATGTTGTTTACTTGACCCTGAATCAAGGTCAGGAACTAAGTCAAAAATAGAAACAAGTGTTTTTATTATTAGGTGTTTATGGAAAAATTCAGGTCAAACTGAACTTTCAGGAAAATATCAAATTCCTTTGAAACAAAATTATATTACATTGACATCTAAAGAAAATAAAAAGATTCCAAAACTCACAAGCAATCAAATCAAATCAAACACAAATTAAATCAAATATAAATTAAATCAAATATATGTAACAAAGGTTGAAATTTATTGAAGCATCACTTTAATAAGTGTATTAGATAAACTATACAGCGGTGTTCTACACACAGTATATATACACAGCATGAACAAACCTTTTTCTTGCTACTGTTATTTCTTTTTTCAATTTCGTTTTCTGTTCAGAAGGCTAATTTCTATCTTGGTTACATTTCTTATCAAGTAGGACTGGCATACTTTATCACTACAAACATTTAATGTTACTGTGTCTACGTTACAGCAGATTTACCCCCCTACAATAATAAATAGATCAGCTAGAGATAAGAAACGTCGCGAAGGCCGTTTAGCCAAATGAGATATGCAAATTATACCTGAGGATGCGTGCAAGATACTTTATAAGGAGTCGAAGATTAGACGGATTAATTAGACAGCTTAATTGGTAAACTAGAGAACTACCATTGATAAACTTTGTTACAATATGCTTATGATGGATAGTTTTAGGAGGATCTGGAATACATGGATGAACACATTAAACAAAACCAAGCAAACGAACAAGAAAAGAGTCTATTATTCGGTTAATTTCCGCAATCAGAATTTTAATGTTGAGGTCTACATTAATTTTGTTGTTATTTTTCTGCTGCTGTTACTGTAGTTAGTGAGTTAACAGCTCTTAGGCAATATATTTGTAACTAGCTGTAATATTGTATTTTACATGCTGAGTAAGGTTCCAAAAAATCCATGCAGAGTGCTGACAATAAGAGCACTGCATAGGCGTTGTATTTAGGTATTGGAAACAGTAATTAACTTAATGTCGGTACTTTGTTCTAACATGCTGTTATTATAACTGCTAAATATTGCAAAATAGTTACAAAAATAATTTCATTTTTAGGTGATCACCTTTTCACTGTTATTAATTGAAGGGCAAGTTTACAAAATATCACCTCACGGTCTATAGACTCTGCTTCTGGGACGGAGGGGGTACTCAGATCAAGACAGCACCACTTACTACTCCCAAAGGAAGGTCAAAATGTATTGATCTTTATCTTCACTGCGCGATTGTCCGTTAGTCTGCGTGCTCTGCTCTCGTGAGTTCGGCTTGTTCCGTATATGATCTACACACATCGACTGTGTCATGCTGTTGTGAGTTGCACATTTAATTTTTCGTATTGTTCGCATACGATTTTATTTTACAACTGACTTCATGGTAAGTGTTTGTTCATACACCTTTGTCACACTACTGTAAGTTAGCAGTACAATTTAAATTAGTCACATGTTGGTGTTCTTCTTGTTTCCCATTATGGGATAGTTAATATCCATATATATGTTTTATGTAGTGACTTATCTATATACAGCAATGTGGTTTTTCATTTATTTTGAAAAGAAAATCTATTCAAATAAGACTTGAACTGCACACTTTAACATCCGAAATCTTAGAGTTCTTCTATTAGATTACAGACCTCGTCTGCTAACATTCAGATTTCCTTCGTCCTGACCGACAATATTTGTCTGCTTTGCAGTGCTCTGCCCTTTCGCATTACACAAGCAATATCTCTTTAATACATTTTACTCCAGTAATAGCTCCGTACGCTTCCAACTAAAGGTCTCACTGGATAGTTTCTTATTTTGACAACCCACCCCTAACGTTTAAGGTAGAATGCATGAACCTAATTATCACAAGCCTAGCATTTATAAATTCACACATAAGCTAAATCTGTAATCTGGTTTAGATTTACTTTGAGTTAGACTTGGAAATGGGTTGGCTTGTTGGTGACTGCCTGTCATAGTTAGATGAGCATCGGAGATCAAATGCGTAACTTGGGCTGCAAATGAGCAGCCGACTTGGCTTACGTATTTACGTGTGTCTGCTACAGAGGTAAATATCTAAAAATCTAGATGGTTGAGGGGTGATGAAAAGTATGCTAATTTGTTATAGTACTAGTGAACGTTATTCATGCATAAGGCACATACTGATTCTTTTAGCTGCATTGTCACAGGAAAATATTTAAAATAGTTATATCTTTTCAAAAATGAATGTAAAATTTAGGGGTTGGTGGCAGTGTTGATTCAGTACAAAAACCACCAGTTGCATCAGCAATTAACCTGATTACTGCAGTCAAAATCTCAGATGTATGCTTTCTACAAAAATCATTAGTTTGTTTTTATTTGTAACTTCAGTGTAAAAATTTTCTGTAAATGGTGGGGGTGTGATTTGGATTTTTAACGTAGCTTTTAACACTTTTTCAGTCATATCGCTACGATGTCTGCAGTGTGGTAGTTTATAGTGATGTCTAGCACTGGGGCATCATGCCGCAGACATGTAGCATGATGTCCCACCCAGTCACATTATCCTGACACCTGGCCGACCAGCCATAACACTAACCTCTTAATGCTGTGCGCCAAGCGAGGCAGCTGTTAGTACCATTTTTATAAGTCTTTGGTATGACTCGGCCGGGGATCGAACCCACGACCTCCCGCATCCGAGGTGGACGCTCGAACCACTAAGCCACCGGAGCGGTTCTGTAATTGGTCATTGTTGGATGAAAATTCAGCAGAACAACTGTCCAGTGAGAGCTTAAGAACCAGTGTCATTTTTTTTTCGGTCTTGTCAAATGTCAGTCACTGTGCCAAAAATCATTTCCTTATTACCTCCATATCTTGAATCTGACATAGTTAGGTATTTCGAACATACACTTCATATAGATTTGATAGCACTTAATCATAGTAGAAGAAAGGAGTTAACTCAACAGTTTTAATATTACCAGGTATTGCTCCTGATCCATTCTCCTACTGAACAACAAAAGCCTTATAAGTTTCATGCAAGGTGGTTTAATTGTAGGATTTCGCATACGTATTCAGTTTATCAACATTTTCTGTACATACTTAGTATATTTTCCTAATTTTATGATGATTGCCTTAATTTAATGCTCTTACATCCATATCTACTCATGATCTAATGTTTCAATACATAAATTTCATCTTATTTACAGAAATTTAAGTTATAATGACCTATATATAAGAAGTTCAGGGTTTTATTTTCTTGTAGGTATCAAGGTGTATGGGAGCATTCCTGCCGAAGTGATATTGCTAACAGCAGGACAACATCATACATTTATGGGGAGTCAGACACACCTATTGTTGTGGAGCTTTCACAGGAACAAATATATCTGCACCAGTTTCATTGAAGTTTTTGGTGAGTTATGTTAAATGGATGTCCCTTTTTACATTGTGTTTTTTCTCCTCCCCTTTTTTCTTTGCCTGATTTTCTATTTGCTTTAGATTCGATTCTATGCAGGTGACAATCACTAGCAAAACAAACTTCTAAATAGCAGCAACGTCAACAACATTATGTGCCAGCCAGTATGAAAATGATTTAAAGGTGACCTTCTTAGTGTTCTTAAAATACATTATCCATGCATATTGTTTTATCAACAGATGGGATGATTCTGGGTATAGAATTTCATTGTTTAAGTTTCCCAACTGATGTGGTTTAGTTTACAAAGATTGGTCCATAAATTTGATGTTACCTGATGAGTTGCCTCCTTTCAGTCTACCTTGGATTTCTATATTCTATAATAGATTTGACCTTCTTCATGAAATCAGTGAGAGAGTTCTGGTCAGTTTATATATGCAGTGCATCGTTATTATTCTTTCAAGTACTTAGCATGTACATTCTGCAGTTATTTTACAAGAAATTCAGCTTGGCTTCTTTTACATCTTTTATTCACTACTATTTCAGATAGCATCAAGAGTTGTATTATTTGTGCTGTCAGATGTTTCTGATATCACCAGGCACTAACAAGACAGGGTGTATTAGATATGAAAAATGATGAAACTGACATAGTATAAGGAAATTGTATGTTTCAGAGGGGAAAGTAATACATGAAGTATGAAGCTGTCTCATAGCTGTTGCTCTGTTTGATAGCTTTTGGTCATCAATAAATTCAATAAATCATAGGAAACAAAAAATTTGAATTTTAAACTTCTTAAGGTTGCGTTTTATTTAGAATTGGCCAAAGTTATGAAAGTAAGAAGATATTCCTTTAATCAGACTGCTATTTGAATTCTTAAGGTCTCACTCGATAGTTTCATATTTTGACACCCCCTAATTTTTAAGGTAGAAGGCATGAACCTAATTATCACAAGACTAGCATTTATAAATTCACACACAAGTTAAATCTGTAATGTGGTTTAGATTGACTTTGAGTTAGGCTTGTAAATGGGTTGGCTTGTTGGTGACTGCCTGCCACAATTAGACGAGCATTGGATATCAAATGCGTAACTCGGGCTGCAAATGAGCAGCCAACATGGCTTACGTATTTACGTGTGTCTGCTACAGAGGTAAATATCTAAAAATCTAGATGGTTGAGGGGTGATGAAAAGTATGCTAATTTGTTATAGTACTAGTGAACTTTATTCATGCATAAGGCACATACTGATTCTTTTAGCTGCCTTGCCAATGGAAAATATTCAAAAAAGCTATTTCTTGTCAAAAATGAATGTACAATTTAGGGGTTGGTGGCAGTGTTGGTTAACCAGCAGTTGCATCAGGAATTTACCTGGTTACTGCAGTCAAAATCTCACATGTATTCTTTCTACAAAACTCATTTATTTGTATCTTCAGTGTAAAATTATTCTCATTTTTCTGTAATTGGTCATTATTGGATGAAAATTCACCAAACTGTCCAGTGAGACCTTAAGAACCTGTGTCATTTCTTCAGTCTTGTCAAATGTCATTCACTGTGCCATACATCATTTCCTTATTACCTCCATATCTTGAATCTGACATAGTTAGGTATTCCAAACATACACTTCATATAGATTTGATAGCACTTAATCATAGTAGAAGAAGGGAAGTAACTCAACAGTTTTAATATGACCAGGTATTGCTCCTGATCCATTCTCGTAATGAACAACAAAAGCTATCCTATCTGTACACAAGCTGAAATTTACATACGGTACAGATTTTCACTCGTTCGTATTTGAACTACCTCAGATGTTTATGCGATTTTACAGTCAATAACAAATACCGCCCATTTTTATCCATCGGCCTTGCATCTGTCGTGTCTAAGACAAAGAGAAGCAGATCAGTATTGACATTGGAACTCAACATTTTAACACAGGTAGAAAAGCATTATTTCACAGAATATAGATATATTGGATCTTATATGTGTGCTCTTTTTGAATGAAAAGTGTAATACAAGTTGGATAATTTGTAATGTTTGCTAGTTGTGGCGGGCAAAGTTTAAAATTCATCTACCAAGCTTAACGAATTTAATTTTAAGTTAACACAAGATACGACTTTATTTATTAAACGATTTAAATTTAAACCGGCTGCTAGACCCTTCGGCTTCTTATCTCCCCTATCTGTTTAGGCCAAGTTAATATACACGTATACCTATTAACATAGAGAAATCATTGGGTTAAGAAATTAGAGAGGGTTCATTTTACGAAACTAATGCTTGATGTCCTAAGGTTTCCTGAATGCTATACATCATAACCTCTGTTCCTAGATATGTGCCAATTACTCGGATTGAGACATCTTCCCAACACCGGCCCTCCATTATCAACAATTCTGTTATCCCTTTTCAATATTAACAGGTCATATTCCTTTAACTACTTCCTACTTCTACTGATTCCGCCGCCAGGAAATATAGTGCCTATATTCAAACTTTCCTCGAGAATTGATCACTGAAATGATGAGACTATATGGGTAAATTTGAGAAACAAGCAAAACGATGACATATTGCATTCATTGATACAGGTTTGGATAAATTGGTATTGCATTCTATTAAAATTCCTATCATAGTTTTGTTAATGTCTTAGAAGCCACATATACTTAGACAAGGAGTATCCAGCCCACGGGCTGCATGCGGCCATGTCTTTCACCTTGTGCAGCCAACGACCAGTAGACCGTCATTTTGAAAACTTGCATTTTAATTAATATGCAAAAGTAGTGATAAGGAACTGTTCTTGCTCATACTGCCCATGTTTTGGTTGAGAGCCACAAAAAGTTAGATGCTCTTGCTTAGATCATGGATATATACATGCATACATTCCTGCTTAGATCGACAGGATTGTGGACACTGATATTTATTTATTGAATCATTTCACTTCAGAAAGTCCTTCTTTCATTGTAATAACGATATAATTTCTGAATTCAATTTTACTGTGGGTTTGACCAAAAGGCGGATCTAATCCATCAGCATGTGCAGGATACCGCATTCACCTCCAACTGACAGTCGACAAGGAAAAGGTGACTAATAACTTCCTCAAATTAGCGTCCAAGGGAAATGTTACGAGAGAGAGAGAGAGAGAGAGAGAGAGAGAGAGAGCACACTGCGCGTTTTGATATTGTTAAATTGTTATCTAAAGTGACTACCTTGGTCAAGAATTAAATATAATGAAACGGTTAAAAATAACTTTTTGAGCTGGATGGTGTTTAGATAAGTCTGCATATATATTTTTAATATGCTCAAGACCGATAAGCAGGAAGAAGGGGTTGTTTTACTTACTGTTAATTCATATATAAACATTTGCATTTTTATGTAATTTTTCTGCCCAAACGTGCCACAGCCAGATAAACAGTGGCTGTTGGGGTTTTGACAAATGGTATAACCCGACTCTCGGGCCCTTCTAACCTACGATCAGTTTCCTCCTGTTCTAGAAGTGAAGTGTCAATCGGGCTCATTTGCCTGAGAAACTTCGATCGCACTGATCAAATGTGGCATTTTATTTTGAAGTTGTTGAAAGACTAATAAAGTATTAATATGTATCCCCATGTACCCTTACGAAGATTGTCTACTTTCCATAATTCTATTGAGAGGTGTAAACTTTATGTACAAAGCAAAGCATGTGACCTATGAATGGGGAACAGATTGTCTAATTTATCAATAATTTGTCATCACTTGACTTTATAATCGGTATACATCAATATGATATCATTTTGGTTAGTAGGTAAATTTCTACGGAATTCGCCACACGCCGTTGTTGGCGATAGTAATACTGTCTTGTATGTAGCTTGTCCCAGACTTTGTTTACGGATTTCGCGCATTTCTACAAATTGCCGAAACATAGTCAATAGGCGAATTCTTTCCAAGAAGTGCCCTGACTTTAAAGTAAATAAACGTTATTCTAACAACAAGTCATATCATCTCTTTATAGTGATCCCGTACTTATTTCTGTTCCATTTGCACGATTTATAGCTTGTTCCTTTGGCACATTGATTTCCTTTATCATCATAGCGATATTTCTTGGACTCAATACGTACACCTTTGTTCGTCTTTTTGAAACGTGAGAGGTTAAAATATCTAAGTACAGCATCAAACACGTCTGCAGACGAATATCAGGTACACAAAAGGTATGAATGACTCCAGAAATCGGAATGAAAATGAATGCTTAACATTTTACCTTATATACACCGTATATTACGAACGTACTTCGCAATAGACCCAATGTGACAGCATAAAGTACTGCTTTTGATAAATTAAGTATATTCATGTGACCTCACACAGCCAACGGAAAACCACATAATTTTCTCGAAACTTCCATACCTATTCAGTTACCGAGAAACTACGTCATAGGCGCCATTTTAAGTCTTATAATTACGATTATTATTCCTAATTGTCAACACGTACGTAATAATCTATTTATAAATCCTACGCAAGTTGCGTTCTTAACAGATTCAAATTACGTCCACAATTTATAACAACAAAAAAATAGTCTATACACATTACATCCATGAATAAGAATTATAAAAATCAAATAAATCATATACAGTAGAACCTGTCTTGAAAGACCACCCCTTCTGCCAACAGTTACTTTACTGACCTTTCTAACCATAAGCTACCTATGGTTAGAAAGGTCAGGAAAGTAACTGTTGCATAAAGCAAAAGTGTTAAGGTGCTAATGTTGTTTATCAATACCTTACACATACATTTAGCAAATCAGGTATGATACAAATAATCGGAAATGCTTTTATTAGTGTATAACTCACGAATGTGCTTATACGTTTCCACAAGAGCCTTGCAAAGATGTTGGCATTCTATAAATCTAATTCTTCTTATGCAGTAAGTCGCGTATTTTGGGAGAAATATTTAAATCCATTTTACCACTGAGTGAAGTGGTTTTCAAATCTCAGTTACATATAAAACTCTTAAAGTTAAAGTAGCATGGCAAGTAAAAAGAGGCAATAACAATGAAAGTAACATGATATACTAGGATCCCAATTCCAATGTGGCATAACGAAATGATTGTTTCTACAATGGTAGATATATACTTCTATGAATATTTAAACACATATTTATTGAAGGCAAATCGTAGAAATCGCTGGCTCTTCCTACATAATCATCAATGCTCATTCTGATCGTAACTTGAGAATGACGTTCTTTTTTTGTCCTGTTCGATTAAATAAAACACGGAATTATATTGCAATATTACCGTTGATTGGTTGAAACTTTTACTTTCAGCACTTTACATTGACTGTGGAAAAAGGACGTGAAGTTAGAGTGAAACTATTTTTGTGGCTGCCAGCATTAGTTTGCATATTTTTTCTACTATGTGTGTTTTTGGTGTTAGTCAATAATTAAGACAATCTTAAAGAAATATTTATTTTTATTCAAAAAAAGGTGTGATAGAATTATAGTAAAAAAATATAAGATTATATGTATCTGTTTTTTACTGTCCTTTTTATATGCAACTTTACAAAAGATGTACAACTTAAAAAGGAAATAGTTTAACTGTGAATGAATGTATATAATGTAAAGTATAGCTTTATCAGCAGATATTCAAGCTAGAAGTAAGGCTTCTAAAATCTTCAAGCTTCCAAGTCATGTATTCTGGTAAAAAAAACTTGTGGAGGAGAGAACTGCCATGGCTTTAGATTGGTAAGAATATTATTCATTGATAATTTTATTAGTATGCATGGATCGCGCTGCTGAAATGTATCATTTGTCCGAGATTTTTCCGTATGGCGGTGGAGTCATTTTGCCAATATATCCTCTTAAAAAATGACCATCTTTGATGATTCTGGCTTTTTCTATTTTATAAGCATTTTGGGCTATCTTCATTCTGCTTACAACGGGTGCTTGTCTTCGAAGTGTATTTGTGGTCCTTCGGCGGGCACATGAATATCCTATACTATTAGTGTAGATACGCTGGATTTAGTGAATATGTATGAGTATTCAATTGCAGACTGATATTATGAATCAAGCAGTATATGGCATGATAATTTGATCCCCGGTTTCACTTGTCAAGGATCGACATTTTAGATACATTTATGGCAATTGAAAAAGATTTGTTTACGTATCCTGATTTATTCGGCAATGTAATTGCTGATGAGCTGGATGCATATATTGACACCCAAAAACTGAGAAAAACACACAATGAAAGTCAAGTAAAATATCACAGTAGTATGTCCATCAATTAGTTCATAGTGAATGATCAAGTTCTTTGTGACATTTGATAGCTACTAAACAGCTGAGACAATTCCGATCGGTGATATCATCAATGCTGAATGTTAGTGTAGTGATGCAAAAGCAATGAGTGGAAAAGATTTGTTATTATTATTTAGTCTGTTTTATTTAGATCACATATCTGAATGGAGTCGAGCTTAGGGATGTCCCGAACGAATGTTGTTTAGTACGTTGTCTACATTCCAAGTATTTAATCAATGATATTTACAATACTTATTTTTCTCAGTGGAGTACATATTTACCAGCTCCTACTCGTCAAAACCAGATTGGAAACTTTCTTCAAAGTTAGTACAGGCCTATTGTGATGTACCAATACGACCGCTAAATAAAGCTTGAATTCAACCATACTATAAATGGAATGACAATTCAGCAGCCTTTGTGATGGCTCGATACACGTGCCAGTCGCAATCACCAGATATGGAGATATTTTGTTAACATGTGACATCACTTGGCAAACAATGATTATAGACATTTGTCGGAGGTACCTCATGTACAGTTAATATAGTGTATAATGGTTCTTGTCTTATTTAAATGTTTGCTTTTTTCAGATACGGTAACAGAGGAGAGTGGATCTTGCCATATGCCCGCATCCATTTCGGGCGTTTGCGCAAATTGAGTTGCAAACTGTTTCTAGATTTGTATTCTGGTGCACAGCTAATTGAAGAGACTGCGTATCAAATGACCAGAAAGAAATACGTGATGAGAGATCGTGATAGTGGTTTATATCTTCAAAAAGCTGTATAAACGTATCAAATTAGAAGCATGGAAACAGAATCCCTGAATTGGTTCAGATTTGCAAAATGCTTAGTTACAGTAGGAACTGACGTCCTCCACAGACTGCTGAAGTTCAATATTCAGACATGTTGTTTCAGTGAATATCATAAAGTGTGGCTGGATAAAGTCAACGTCCATGGTCGGTCTAATGATCTGAAGCTGTTGTGGGATTCATTTGACCAGCAATATAGGGGACTTGATGCTTCAAGTCAGCAGGTTCTTCAATCGCTCCTTGTCAAATGGAAAAGCAATTGTGGGCAAACAAAGATGGAAATAAGACAACAACTTTCAGTTCTGAAAGAATGGGAAGATGAATTACACGATTTTATGGCTAACAATACAAGCCAGCAGAATACAATAAATAAATGGTCTAGTGAAATACAAAGCCTTGCCGCATTGAATGCTTCCCTATGGTCGTTAATAAAACAATGGACTAAGGACTTTATCAACCTTTGTCAAGTGAATCAACTTGAGCTTGTGCGTCTCACAGAACGGCATCATGAACACGCAAACAGGTTTTTGGCAGATTTCCTAAAAGAGCTTGAATTTTGCATCAGACAATTGCCCGGGGAATTTGATACGGTTTTAAAGATATTTCAACAAAAGGAAGTGAAATTATTTCATGTTCTGCAAACAGAAGCACATGCCTTTTTTATTTCTTGGCAGCCAAAGATCGATCAGCTTTTAGATATGTGGATTACATTCACTGTGAGTAGTCCACATCAGCAGACCTTACACAATTTGGTGACAGATGTTAAGAACATTCTACCTAGGGTACACCAAATGTGCCAAACAGAGTTACAAAACATATCTCTAACATGGCACTCAGATCTAAAAAAAATGTTGTCGGAATGGAACAGTCAGTTGCTGCAAGTCGGTGCATCCACCGATGATTTGCAGGATCTAGTAAAGACATGGTACAGTGATCTTCAGGCGTTTCCTCTTGCATCTGATCAACAGATACGAGATTTTTTTGACACAAAGAGACATGATTTGCACAAATTGAAGTCACGCCAAATTATTACTAATCCACAATGGTCATTGTTGTATCCCACTCATGGTCACACTGATCTACAAACCTTAGATATAACGATTTTGTCCACTCTACACAGAAATGTTTTTCCAATCTGTCCACCTGAATATGGTTGGAGTGGTCAAGTATTTGAAACAGACCATTCATTGGGAGCAGATTTGATGAGACTGAGAAATTTTAGAAATGATTACTTTGGACATATTTCTGTTCCCACTCTGACAACCTGTGAGTTTGAGAAGCTGTGGACGATATTGGAGGCCAGTCTACAAAGACTTTCAACAGCTCTTGATGACGAATTCAAAGAAAATGTCAACCAGAAAATAGCTCAGTTAAAATCCTGTCCGTTTGATTCTACTGAAAACATAAAACTTCAACTTGAGCTCACGAAGCATATCCAAGGTGATATATTAGATTCAGTGGGAGAATGTCGCATTGATATCCAGACCATGCACAAGGAAGTTAAAAATTTGCCTCAAAAGGAGGCTTTCAAGGTGCAGATTGAGCCGATAAAAGGTAGTACCTCCTTTTAATTGTTCTAATATTTTCAAATGTGGTGTTTTAAATATGTTCCGAAGTTCGATGACAACTTATTTTAGTAATGCAAAAGTTTATAGACTTGTCAAGTTTATTTTTATTTAAATAAAGTCTTTCACATTAGATATTTGCAATGTTACTTGAAGTATGTGGTTGGTTTAAGTTGCTGTCACTTTCAACATTGATGGAAGTTTAACAAGGGAAGAAGTACCAATTCAAAAATACATTTATGAAATAAAATGATTTGAATCTCAATTTTGATTGAAATATCTAAAAACCACCATTTCGGAAAGCATATAGTCATGTTTATTCTCCCCTACTTGTGACGGAAGGAAGGAACAAGAGAATATATATCCAAGAATTATTGTTATGCAAAACATGGCAACACAAGACATTAAATCTACTAAGAGGACAAACAGTGTTATCCCAACACTGAACGGAGTTTTAAATTGCTATTAACTTGCAAGCAAATATGTATATCTAGAATCTATTTATGTAGTAGTACCATAAATCCCTTTCTTTTGGACTTTTATGAATTTGTCATTATCATGTTGGACTGAAAGTGAAAAGTTATATTTTGCTTTCAAATGGTAAAGTAAATGGTACTTAACCTGAATCTGTTACATATGACAATGATTTAGGTAGCTTTGTTGATTATATGATGTCCTGGTCCAACCAATTTGAAACATTCTCTGAACAATAATATAAGAAAATAACAATTCTGAAAGGTTAGAAGTTTAGTGTTTAAAATGAAAGTTTACTATACAGATATATTTCCACATTTTCTGTACTCTGTTGGGAGAACACTGTAATTCTTCTTTCATGTAGAAACTACACAGCTAAAAGAAAAGAGCAGGCATGATTGTTTTAAATGTTAAAGATAGTTTAACATTATCCCCATCTCTTCTCAAACTCTTTTTGGATGGATGTCAGTTAACGCAACATTATGTTTAATAATTTTGTGCCAGAGTAGCTTACTGCTTTTTATTTTGTACGGAAGAATGGCACAAGCGATATATGGTCAAGTTAAATCAGTTATTTATATATACTAAAACTTTCGACAGAGTATTTTAATAACTTTTGTGTTACGCCAGTGTATTATTATAAAACAAGTTGTAGCTTATGGTAAATAAATACCTAATGTCACATATTTTAAGAATTTGTACATCTGCAAATATTTTAATTTGTTAATGTCGTATTGGTGAATATGTGTACATGGCATCTTTGAAATATATCTGTGTTAACAGTGTTACCCGTGTATAAGTTATATGAACTTCTGTTATGTTTGTATTCTTTATACAATAGATGTTAACCTTGTAGATTTGTTTACTAATTACATGTATAATGTTTTAGTGGCAGGACCATGATAGAAACCGCATAACAGACAACTGTTTTGTGTTATCCACTGATTTTCTAGATAATAACATTGATCGAAATTTAGTCATGGTCTTGCTCCTTAAAACTAACGGTCAAAATTCATTTTAAAAATTTATTCAAAATGCATAATGCATTGAAATAAGATTGATAATTGTCATTATATATGTTTTTATTCAGCCAAATTTGAGTCGAAATACGAAATTCTGTAAAAAGTGGAGTATGATTCCTTCAGCAGTTTATAAAATTTGTAGAATGATTGATTAGTTCATACGTTACCAAATGGTATAAATGGAGAAGCAAACACACTATATACAGATTACTTATTTTTATTATTTATATGTTAGCTGCTTTGACAAAGTGCTATAAATTACAATCGCAGAGGGAGTTAAGAATACTGTTGATACCAATTATTGTGAATTATAACAATAAAATTTGTTTGTTCCTGACAAACAGCAAGCTTCCATAATAACGTTTTCACTGAGTTTCCTTACATGTTTGTCTTTGATCTAGTGCGTTCTTAAATGATAGCCTTAACAATACGGCATATTGTATCAAAATGTACTAGCAATCTAATCTTAATAATACAGTCTTGGATCGTCTGACATATTTGTTCATTTTCTTACAGAAAGGATGGAGCGTATGGAGAAATCGATAATTAAAGTTGAAAAATATATATCAAGTAAGCTTACAACTTTTCATAAAAAAATACTACTATATTTTCGTGCGATCTATTTTACACAAAACGTAGCCAGGAGAAAATATTGTCGAGGGGTTATATACAGAAGAGGGCAGAATAAGCTGAGATCATATTCAGCTCAGGATATTGTTATCAGTGACATATGGAATACTAATGTCAAACTCAACATATTTTCCTTCACCGCTGATTGACTGTGGTTTCACTGTGCAGTAAATAGAAGCATTAGAAATCGTCAATTTGTTTTAATAACCAGGTTCAAACTTTTTGGGATTTGGATTAGATTATTATTGCTTAATAAAAGTCTCCTTGGAATGACAAGTAAATAAAAAATACAGCTTTCATCGGTTTTTAAAACTTTACTCGTCATCAATTGAAAAGAAATACATTTGCTACAATGCACAATTTGATGATGTGCACCTTGCAGGAAAATCCTTGCACACGTGCAACTTATTAAGCAAAACAATATACATGCAAAAAATTTAACAGCATATCTTAGATTTTCCCTTTAATGCGTATTATCTCTGACATATATATATATATATATATATATATATATATATATATATATATATATATATATATATATATATATATATATATATATATATATATATAATTGTCTAAGGAAGATATAAGATATATACCTATGTAGCGTTTTTGCAAAAATTATATATTTTACTACCATTGATAATATACAGAATATAAAAGCTACATAAAATGACTTTACCCTTTGTGTAAAAATTAATAAACATCGGGAAAGGACATACACATTGTTAGGTCCGGACAGCGTGTGTTGCTCGCTACATTAAAACACAACGAGAGTGAATATTCTTTATGTCTACACGATTCCACTGTATGGGTCATTTATCAGCACTGACGACATGTAATATGTATAAGAGTTACACTATCATAGGATGGGACAGACTAGTATAAAGTTGTATCACTTAAGCTGAATTAATGTGTCTTCGGCAAAAAATGGATAATTGTCTCAATCAGTTTAATGTCAAATACAAATATATAACAGTTGAAATTGTCGGTTGTAAAATTAGTCGCATAATCTGACTCCTTCTTACACCTGTACACTGTGAATCTCTCATGTTGAATGTAGACTGTATTGCAATGTAGTCCTGTACCGTTAGTCACCGGAGAGAAATTATACAATGCTAGTGGGATGCATACAAAATATTATTAGTACCAAACTTAAGGTATACTATAATGTATGCAAGAGTGAGATGAAGAGTGCGATTGTAATTAATAAGAATATGTGAGAATTTACTAAGCAACTTGGGAAACACTTCAAGAATATATTTCCGAATTAGTCGGCGGAATTTAATATTCACATATAATTACATAAATAAAACATCAAATTTAGTTCCAAGTTTCAGTGAATTAAATATTTTAATCACACAGTTGATTTATTTAACACAACATGATAACTAATTATAACGAAATCCCAAAATATTTAGAAACTTAAGGAGTAAATAGAACTGCCGTTGTTTCCTCAGAGGGTTAAATAAACAATAGAAACTCGGAGAATATTAAAGTTGAGACATTATTTATTATACGTCATTGTACAAAGAAGTGTACGTTTATGATAAAAATGCAGAAAATACAGATAATCATGCATGTATATTACAGTAAATGTATACATTTAATATGAAGGAAGTACAGTATACAAAATTATTAGGAAGGTAGGAATATTATTTTCATTTTAATTTTTCCTGTAATTGGCACACAATTCTCAAACTGTCTCGACTGAGCAATGTCCAAGAGAATGAAATGCCTGGATGGCGAGAACAAAAGGACAGACAACTTATTGAATCATTTAAGGGATTTGATTGAAGGGTAACATACTGATCTTTATTGGTTTTGCAGAGTTGAAGAATAATATTTCCTGCTTCCATGTGATCAGCAGTTCTTTAAATAATCAGCTGTTTTCAATGTTAAATGCCCACATTTTAGCTGATATGATGTCGATGCTATGTTTTCATTTGCAGAGAAAAATTGTATTATTTGTGGGCAAATGGATTATATTAAAACCAAAGTTACACAAAGGGATATATCTTGTCATTTCACCTTTAAAAATAGGACTGATTCATCACGTATATATATATATTATGTGCCTTTCTAAAAAAATAATGGTTTGATTCTTGCATTGATTTGCTTGAATCATGTCATGGCATCTGTAGTCTTATTTGCACCATATAATTACTTCATACCACTATGATTTTTAATGCTAAACCATGCTACCGTACAACGATTTGTCTGCAACTGATTTTCTGCACTCGTGTTCACTAACTATAACACCTAAAGTATGTTTAAAAAGCGTTGCACGTGCAATTTAGAATCGAAAACCTGAACATCGATATACTAGCCAGGTCATTGTTTGTATGTGCAATTTAGAATGAAAACCTGAACTCAGATATACTAGCCAGCTCATTGTTTATATGTGGAATTTAGAAATGAAAACCTGAACACCGATATACTAGCCAGGTCATTGTTTGTATGTGCAATTTAGAATGAAAACCTGAACACCGATATACTATCCAGATCATTGTTTGTATGTGCAATTTAGAAATGAAAACCTGAACTCAGATATACTAGCCAGCTCATTGTTTATATGTGGAATTTAGAAATGAAAACCTGAACACCGATATACTAGCCAGGTCATTGTTTGTATGTGCAATTTAGAATGAAAACCTGAACACCGATATACTATCCAGATCATTGTTTGTATGTGCAAATTAGAATCGAAAACCTGAACTCAGATATACTAGCCAGCTCATTGTTTGTATGTGCTGTTTAGAAATAAAACCTGAACTCAGATATACTAGCCAGCTCATTGTTTGTATGTGTAATTTAGAATGAAGACCTTAATTCAGATATACTAGCCAGCTCATTGTTTGTATGTGCAGTTTAGAATGAAAACCTGACCTTAGATATACTAGCCAGCTCATTGTTTGTATGTGCAATTTAGAATGAAAACCTGACCTCAGATATACTAGCCAGCTCACTGTCTGTATGTGCAATTTAGAATCGAATGCCTTATCTCAGATATACTAGCCAGCTCATTGTTTGTATGTGCAACTTAGAATGAAAACCTGAACACCGATATACTAGCCAGCTCATTGTTTGTATGTGCAGTTTAGAAATAAAACCTGAACTCAGATATACTAGCCAGCTCATTGTTTGTATGTGCAATTTAGAATGAAAACTTGAACACCGATATACTAGCCAGCTCATTGTTTGTATGTGCAATTTAGAACGAAAACCTGAACACCGATATACTAGTCAGCTCATTGTTTATATGTGCAATTTAGAAATAAAACCTGAACACCTTATATACTAGCCAGCTCATTGTTTGTATGTGCAGTTTAGAATGAAAACTTGAACACCGATATACTAGCCAGATCATTGTTTGTATGTGCAATTTAGAACGAAAACCTGAACACCGATATACTAGTCAGCTCATTTTTTGTATGTGCAATTTAGAATGAAAACCCGAACACCGATATACTAGCCAGCTCATTGTTTGTATGTGCAGTTTAGAATGAAGACCTGAACTCAGATATACTAGCCAGCTCATTGTTTGGTTTAGACATGCATTAGGAGCAAAGGATATCTGAAGTACAGTAGGGTCATATAAACACGTACTGTTGTACAGTAGGGTCATCTAAATACGTACTGTTTGCAGAAACAGATGATGCATACAGAGAACGTATGCAATACACTTTTTTCATCATAACAGTTTTGAATCTATATACTGCGTTAATACGGTTATTTGCTCTTATTATATCTATTCATCCATCCATCCATCCATCTACCTATCTATCTATCTATCTATCTATCGTTTTCAGTAGCATATTAATTGAATGAAATGAGATGGTTATAAAGAATTAAATCTGACATAAGATCGTTTACAATACCTTTTGATATTATATATCATTTCCTTAGTTAAATCGTTAATTTTCTGACCTGCACTAGCATCTATCTATCTGTCTGTCTGTCGATCTATCTATCTATCTATCGTTCTCAGTAACATATATATATATATATATATATATATATATATATATATATATATATATATATATATATATATATATATATATATATATATATATATAGATTGCATTAAAAGATTGATACTTTACTATTTACAGGAACAATTATAGCTGTTATAATTATGGAAATTTTACTTGGGTTACAACCCTTATAAAATGTCAACGTTTGCATTGCTTTGGTATAAATATATTAGCTCTTCTCTTGCAGAGCCTAGTGATTGTTTGTCAAGGACTGAGATGCTGGATGGCATGGAGTGTATAATAGGTATGCTGTGTACCACATTCATGATTCGTTACGGTATATGATAAAATAGGTTCATAATGTATTCATTATAGTTGTACTATGGCGTGCCTACAGGATAGCCCTAAATTAATATTTTTTATTTTAATTGTGTCACATATGTGGTCATTCTCTTTCAGAAAGTATAAAAAGACTGGAGATCAGGATGACTCGCATTGAATCAAGTAAGTTTTCAGCTGTATATAAATGGATAATGCTATATTTATCATGGTCTCTCTTCAGTACTATGTAGGAACCACTTTTTAGAAAGGTTGACGCTTACACATCTGACCGGGTTACATAAAAGATGGCATCCACTATCAGTGACGTCTTAGTTTAACGTTGTTCAAGGAATGTTATGAGCGCCATGAACCCCATACACTCTGAATCAAAGACGAGGGGGGGGGGGTATGAATTTTAAGACGTTTATAACGTTGCGACCACCCTGATGAATTATTACATAATGAATATATCACATAATAAACCCAACATGTTTGGTCCAAATTTAGTCATTAGTGTGCTTTGAAAATTTAATAGGGGCCATTGCAGGCCATGCAGATGATTCTTAACAGACTGATAATTGTAGCATTACATACCTTGTGTTGAAATAAACCTTGGCAAACAACAAACGAATCAGCATTGTTTATTTAAAATCTAGCCTTCTCTTGGGTAGAGGGAACAATCATCTCTGATAACGATCCAAACACAGTACCTTATTTCTCTACTTGAGACATCATTTCATATATGGTGATCATAGCAGTTTATATATGCATTCTAACTTTTGAAGAGGGGACCCGAGTTAAATTTTCAATTAAATTCTAAACGATTTGAGAAGATGAAGTAGATGATTTTATAACTATTCATGAAACCCAGCAGAATCCATTTAAGAAACTGTCTGGTGAAATACAAAACCTTGGCACATTCAATGATTCCCTAAAATTAATTTAGCCACTTAGTATTGCATCGATATTCTTTGATATCCAATAGAGGCTCTTATCACACATTCAGCAAATGATGTGCACCACGATGCCAGACGAGTGCTTGACTTTTCTGCTGTATTGATATTAATTTTTAACTAATTCTTGCTCACGGGTTATACTTGTCATAGTTATGTACATCTAAACGACATTTTAGAAAAGATATCTTTCAGCACACATTACTAACGCTTAATGAAAAATGATTAGTCATCTGTCTTTACTTCATTCAGCCAGATATGAGCTTACAAAATGCTGGACTAAATGAAGTATAATCCGTTAGTGTGAAATACGAGTTCGTACAATAATTGTTTAGTTCATACGTAACATCAGGAATCCAAACACTAACCCTATGTTCATCAACGAACTACGATTGTATACTGAAATTTGCCTTCTTTCAAGTTTTTCCAGCACTCTTGCATTTTTAGGTTAAGGGTCAAGTAAAATGTTTGCATAGTAGTCCTGGAGGGCTTGGCAGCACTCTGTTATAGTACGCCACGTGAGTGAGTGACATCTGTTAAATGTTGCATGCAGACCTGTTTATCAAGACAGGATATCAATATTATAAGGCAGTATTTCTATTTTATTCATTTCATTGTTTTTTATTATGAGAAGAGTCAACACTGCTTGTTAATTACTTAATACCTAAATAGTTTATGACAACAAATCCTCTTTCAACCAGTGGAGGGACATTTCTTTTTTCTTTGGACATTTAAGCGATGTGACTAATAATAAACATATTTGTATCGGAAAATTATTTCATTTTCGATTCTGTTCGACATTTTCAGGTCAAAAGATAAACAGATGTAAATTAGAGAAAAGAATAGGTAAGTAAGCAGTTACGATTTATATGCTGCAGTCGGTATGAAAATATAAAGCAGCAGTATATGTACTAATAAGCTTGTTTATAATAAGCTGCTTAATTGTTTTCTTGATTCGTATATAAGGTTTATATCCTTGGGTTATGGGCAAATTGAGGACTTATTTCTGTACCCATATGTAGGACTAATCATCAGAATGATTCTAATTAAAATGAGAGCAAAAGATGCTACACTTCAATTGATGACAACTACACAAGTATGACAAGTACACTTCGATTAATGACAACTACTCAAGTATGACAACTACACAAGTATGACAACTACACAAGTATGACAAGTACACTTCGATTAATGTCAACTACACATGTATGACAACTTCACTTCGATTAATGACAACCAGACATGTATGACAACTACACTTCGATTAATGCCAACTACACATGTATAACAACTACACTCCGATTAATGACAACTACACATGTATGACAACTACGCAAGCAAAACTTTTTCAGTACATTCCGACGGTTTAGTTATATATTAATAAATTGTATGGATACGCAATGTTTTGGCTGTCAGTTTGTCGCCAGATTGCCACTTTGCGAACAATATATAAATTTGGCAAAATGTATATGAACTAGCTAAATAATTTCCTAATGAAAGCTTGTTGTCTACCAAGAGTCACTTACTGATTAGTGTACACACATGTACTAAAAAGGACAATAAAGGAAAATAAAAAACAGACATCGATTTCACTACCCAAAGTGTTTTACCATTCCAAAAAGAAGGAAAGAAAGAAACAAAATAATAATTAGTTTATTTCCGACCTTTTTTTCAATCATTCATGAATTGCACAAAACCACGAGAACCAAAGGGAGTAGTGCGATGTGCACGCAATAGCAATTCAGTCGCAGCTGAATCAGTTTTATGACTTTGTCGTTATATAGCAAAAAGTGATACATTCAGAGAGCAAATGATGAAAAGTTTGGTTCCATATTTCAACGTATAGATACAAGCTCTTCAGAAATGAGTTCTATACCTTAATTCTGTATTGTAAAGAAACCCTACTATGATAGTTTAAAACGCAACAGTCATTTTATTGTATGCAGACATTTGTTGGATTTTTCATCTGAATTATTTTGATGTTTAAATCAATATTTATGTTAATAATAGGAAAACAACAATATATCTCCTTAGGCATGCATATAATAGTGTAACCCTTATCTTTCAATAGAGAGTGCTTTCTATTGGTATTTTACAATTGGTGAGAGAGAGATTTCTTGTGTGTATAATATGTCATCGTGTTAAAACTTGCTAGTACAGGGTTTGGTGGCAATTATTTCTACCGCTCGACTTGAGGCAACAAAGGGTGACTGGCCATTTCAAAGTCTGCATGTACTACTTGAATAAAAACAAAGTAGCAACGTTATAAGAAAGGCTCTGCTCCACTATACCAACTTGAGTCCTATCTTGTGTCCATGTATGTCCACATTCATCTTTGCTAGCCATGGTTCCGATATGTTAGTCTATCTACACCTTGGCGGATCAATCAGAATATTCAGTACTTCGGGTCAGTGAATTTCATTGGGTATGGTGGAAAACCACACATGCAATGAAAATGAAGTTGTTCAAATTTGAACACCGTTCTACCGTGATCGAAAGGGGTGCACGTAATTGGAATGGACTCATTTAGCCAACGCTGATAAAGGCCAATGGTGTCTTATTCGTCAGGAAACTTGATTTGTTTCCAAAGACTATTTTGTCTAAGAATCATTTGGCTCAGTTGCTCTTTTTTGAAGATTTTCTCGATGGTGTGGTGCATATGCTTACTTATCTAGCTTTGAAACTTACATAAAAGCACGGGCAAGTGAGTTTTTGCTATGACCTCACGTGCTTAATGAATCCTCCAATAATGTACCATTTTCAAGATCTTCATCAAAAACCAACTATCCCGTTTAAATAAAAACTAGGCATCCAACGTCCTGGTATAAAGGACTCTTCTGTTTATGTCAATGATTCCCATATGCCATCCAACATTACTAAAAGTAGGAAAATATAGTAGATGGACACATCTTTATTTAAAAAGAGCTAACTCTCAACAGAACTTTACGGAAATCACCATCACAAAGAGGCCGTTTTAGATGGTAGAAATTTAATTTACTAAACATTGACAAACTTTGAGATGACTCTTCTCAAAGACCACTTACCGAAATGTGGCTTAATTTGAATTCCAGCATCCTGGCTTTCAATTTTATACAAATTCATACTGGCTGCTGATCATACGTTCAATAAGGCTGGCTAATTTAGGAATGAGAAATTTCTGTTTTACGGAGGATTTCGTTTTACTTGTTTGCCAGGGGTCATTTTTGAGATCAATGTAAATCCAAGAAGATTTGTTTAGGTGTGGGGTGGGGTGGGATGGGGTACGGTGGTCGGGTGATGCCGTGACTCTGATAACGGTTAGTAAAAAGCGAAGGCGTAAGATGATGTTGTTGATGTTTTGTTATCCATCAAAATATATCACTAATGACTGAAAGATAAAACCAGACAAATTAAAAAACAGTTAACTTTTTCCAGGTGAGATATCGGACCATATGTTTTGGCTATTTTGACTGGCCGAGTAGTGGTTACTTTCTCATTGAAGTAAGTTTCTGAAGCAATTAAATTTGAGAATAAGAAAGACGTGTAGTACTGCTTGTTTGGAGAAATATTTGTAATTTTGTGGATAATCTGTTTTATAAGTCAAACTATGCCGTTCTGCTACGTGAAAAAAGGTGACCGTGATCTTGATATTGACATAGGAAATAGGTTTTCATTTTTCTGGATAAATAAAACTTCCTATAAAAATGTCGGGAAATACTGAATTGGAAGAATTCATAGTGAAAGTTTTTTTTTTGGTGTTGAGAAAGTTACGATTCCTGGAAAAGCTTTACATTATCGGTGTCAATCTTACCAGTTATGGAGCATGAGGATATAAGTGTTTGGAATCGCACTGTGAAACCGCTTGGCACATTTGACAAATTATGTATCGAAAAGCCAATTATACAATTATCCAATGGAGTCCATGTCTGTGGCTGTCACCAAGACAGACAGAATTCCATATTCAAATATAGAGCCAGAATATTTGTAAATGTGTGACAGGATTGACAATTCAGCAGCATCAAGGTATGAAAAAGAGAAAGAAAGAAAGTGAAAAATTAAATTGCAGAAAAAAGAAAACAAAAGTAATTAAAGTGTCTATTGGAAACAGTGTTTCACTTTCAAAAGAAATGTCAATAGTTACAATGATAAAAAAGGATCACTGAGGCTTAGGATGAAAAGAAAGTGTTAGTGGGTTTCACTATCCCTTTAACCCCTTAATTGAGTGCTGTCCTAGACTCCTGGCCATTCAGATATATGGCCACTTCTTTCTTCCTATCCTTCCTAATTTAAAGATGACAAAATATTTCAGTGACATCACAAAACAAAATAGCTCAGCAGAATTAGACCAAAAAATTGGGAAGAGAGGTTCTATAGTTTAAATTTTTCCACACTAAAGCACATGCTACAATTGGCCATTATATATGGCTGCTTTGCCATATATATATATATATATATATATATATATATATATATATATATATATATATATATATATATATATATATATATCTTAAACCGACGTCGTCACATTAACAGGTGAAAAGAATATGATCAATTTCATCAGAAATCATCCAACCCTGAATGTCTTCCAATTTCTATACATTTTGCCACTTTATATGCCTACGGTTATACAAATAATTAAGAATATAATTTAACAACTTAATTTGCATTATAAAATAATACCTACAAACATCTCAGGAGAATATGACCCATTTTGACAGAGCATTGATGCGAGACAGTATTGGGAAAATTGTGCTGTTGTGACATACCAATATGGATACAAATACTAAAATTAGGGAAACCAAGAAACATTTTGATTTCTTAGAACATATGCAAGCCACGATAGTGGAAGACATTTCAGCAGAAACCATCCTTCTGTTCCAGGCTTCTTAACAAACATCTATTACATTTGGCTGAAAGATATTAGGCACAGATGTTGATAAAGTCATTGCCCCTTTATTAACCTGATATTGGATGTAATACACACACACACACACACACACACACACACACACACACACACACATATATATATATATATATATATATATATATATATATATATATATATATATATATATATATATATATATATATATATATATATATATATAAACTTGGCAACTATTGTGGTGTTATCAAAAGATGGGCATGTTAATACATTGCTATACCTCCACAGGTTTTATAGAAGTTATTTTCCCTCTTTTGGCTTGCTTCCGATCCAATTATGATAAAATCTTGGAGTTTCGAATTATTGCTCTGAAACCTGGTTCATTTATGCTCGTTACGTCAGAAGATGTACCTGTTATCAACTCATTAAACTTAAAAAAGTAAGCAATAAGCGGAAGGATAAATGAAACTCATTAATACTATAGCAACTTACTTTATATCGATGATGATGAATCTCCCAGCTGATTGCATCTAAATACTGTAGCAACTTACTTTATATCGATGATAATGAATCTGACAGTTGATTGCATCTAAATACTATAGCAACTTACTTTATATCAATGATGATGAATCTGCCAGATGATTGCATCTAAAATATACTACTTGTTGATCGTTCAAAGCTGAAATAAACCTTTAACTAAGTTGATGGTTGTCCAATATATCTCTATTCATGCAAGCTTCCAGAGTCCAAATAAAACAACTTTTCGTGGAGTTCTACTGGAGTAAGTTTCATCGTAAACGTTAAATAAACTAGGTGATCTTGTCATGGGAAAAACGGTTTAACAGAGGAGATATAGTGACCATAAGCAATAAGCGGAAGGATAAATGAAACTCATTAATACTATAGCAACTTACTTTATATCGATGATGATGAACCTCCCAGTTGACTGCATCTAAATACTGTAGCAACTTACTTTATATCGATGATAATGAATCTCCCAGTTGACTGCATCTAAATACTATCGCAACTTACTTTATATCGATGATGATGAATCTGTCAGTTGACTGCATCTAAATACTGTAGCAGCTTACTTTATATCGATGATAATGAATCTCCCAGTTGACTGCATCTAAATACTATCGCAACTTACTTTATATCGATGATAATGAATCTCCCAGTTGATTGCATCTAAATAATATAGCAACTTACTTTATATCGCTGATGATGAATCTGCCAGATGATTGCATCTAAAAGATACTACTTGTTGATCGTTCAAAGCTGAAATAAACCTTTAACTAAGTTGATGGTTGTCCAATATATCTCCATTCATTGTCTTGATCTTTAATAATCTTCAATCCAAATGCGATGGAGTCAATTTAGTACAACATGGAAGTATGATTATAGTGTGCTCTCTCGCTTCCTTAACAACAAACTTAACGTGGTATGATTTAGAAACTGTCATATAATTCATGAAAAAAATAATAACTTTAATAAAATATTCGAGAAATAGGAAAGAAAGCAAAATTATGGTTCGAATTTAACTCTGTCAATAATACCATTATTTGCCGGTGTTGGTGCTAACGAAATATGGTCAGTGTAGAGGAAAATAAGTAGTGTATACAATTTCTGAAATTTGTCACATTGATAGTAATAGACCGAGACCTTCCCTTACTCCTTATTTAAGTGTATTTCTAAAAGTGTTATTCTTATCCTCTAGAGAAAGATTAGTCTACGCCGATATAGATTTTAGAAGAAATTAATTATTATATAACCTGGTACTAGTGGCAAATTTTCGTAGTTTAGACCTATCCCGCAGTTATATTTTGGTTACCAGCTGCGTATGTGGTGTAAACAAGAACCTCAAGTATATGGGAGCTCTGCCGTGGTACATGTATACAAATATGAATTTTATACCTTTCATCTTCCACAATTGCGGGTTATCAAAAAAATAAAATAATTTATTCCACGACAAATTGTTTTACTGCAAATGATTTAACTGTCTTATTTTATCATATGCATTGACTAAATTCATTTTATGAAAACGGAACAAACAATTGCAGACATTATTGAAGTTCAGACCTATCTGAGCTTACAGATATATCGGAATAGAATATTTCGAAAATACTATATCTCGCGGAAATATTGTAAATTAAAGTTGCAGACGTATTTAAATGAGCAGACATATTGGAAGAAAGATAATGGCATTATAGAACGTGATAAAATATAGAAACTATCAGTTTAGTAAAATAGTTGAGAAGATATAGGACCAAACTGCTGCAGAGATAAATGAAAGTACAGATATATCTAAATAAAACCTTGAGAATATAATGGATCCCGCTGATTTATTGTATCAAAAAATGTTGCTGACATATCAAAACATGTATTGAAATATTGGAGCGCGTGGTTTATTGAAAGAAATAATTAAATACATACAGGAACATGTTAACATCTTGGAAGAAACTGATGCGGACATTATGGAATAAGTGGACATACAGGAATAAAAAGTTGTGGACTCAATCAAACGAGAGAAAATTTCGGAACAGTTGCGGACATAATGGAAGGAATAGACATACTAGAACAAACGTTGGGCACAAAAAGGGATTAAATCCTTGTCAATGATTCCCCACCCGTAAAAAAGTTATAATCATTTGCATATAAATCATAACTATCTAGTACAACAAATTAACAACAATTTCGACATCGATGACAATGATGTCGAGTAAAAAGCTGATTATAATTACCATTATTATTATTATTATTATTATTATTATTATTATTATTATTTTTTCGACTTGCAGCATGACATAACTATACATATTATATTGCATATATTTGACGATTTTGAAAATTTTTGTCTGTCTGATTACTCAAACAGATCTGATGAGGGCAAGAATAGAATCACATAAAAGGAACAATTCTGATGTCCACGTTAGAACCAGAGCACTTGCCCATGCCAGAGATATCCTGCTTAAAGAAAAACATCTTGTGCTGATGGGAAAACCAGGAGAAGGAAAGACTTATCTAGCTCTGTCTCTTGTAGCAGATCTTATCGAAATGGACAAAGAAATAGCACCTGTAGAGATCAATAATACGCAAGAGTGGGATGACATGGTTGATACAAGGCTACAGTTAATTGTCTTTCTAGATGATGTCCTAGGAAAATATGGAGTCTCTGAAACAGATCTTGATCGATGGAAAAAGATCTCAGAATTAATTCACCCAAGATTCAGCGGAAGCTCTATTTTCCTAATAGTTTGCATTAGGACTCAAATTGCGTCCTTTATCAAATTATCTCTTCGTAGAAACGAAGCCGTTTTTATGTTTAATTCCAATGTTGTCGATATCAGTGCTGAGCCACACCGTCTAACTAAAGCAGAAAGGGAGCAAATGCTGAAGAAATATGTCCCAAAATGTGTAGATAGAAACGAGACCTCTGCAACTGAAGATATCGTGGAAATGGAAAACGTAATCGGTTTTGCTCAGAACTGCAAAATAGCTGGCTCCATTCAAAATCTGTCAGTAGACTTGAAAGAAATCTTCTCAAACAACATGTTTCTTACTGAAGAGATCCAAGACATGTCAAAGAAAAGTCTCGAAATGTATACGTTTCTTGTACTGCTCATGTTATCTGGCGGATCTTTGTCTTTAGAAAATAAACAAAAGGAACTATATAATAAACTACAATCATTATTTGATTACTGTGGACTCAAAAAGTTGAATATTAAAGAATTGAAATATATTGGTCACTCACTTTGCGGTACACTACTTGAATACATAAAACAAAGAGAGACATTCAAGTTTCAACATGACTGCATCGAAACAGCAGTATTCGTGTCTTTTGGGAAAGACTACCCAGATGTAATACTAGAACATTGTTCTTTGAAACAATTGTCAAAAATGTGTTGCGTTGCAAATGAGCTTGACCGACTCGATGGTGAAGATTTCCTAAGATTCAAGATAATGATATGTGATGATAATTTTAGAGTTCTGTGCGAAAGATTCAATGAGGGCCTCGAATCCGGTGAAAGAGATTCGTTTAAAAGCATTGCAGAAGGACTCGTCTGGAAAAACCAGCATTTTGTAGATCATTTCTCAGATGCAATGACTCTCGGGGATAATGTTCTCAATTTTTTGTCCAAAACAGATACCGATGGGCACAGTCTACTGATCCACTTAGTCAATGCAAAGAGTACACTAGCCGTTAAAGGTATTATTAAAAAGATTTATCAGCGTTGCTTACAAGACCATGACGTTGCCGCCAGACAACTCCTGATAGCCACCACCAATGCCTGCCTTACAGAAGAAAAAACTATGTTGAATGATTTCATCAAGTTGCGAGGAAAGGTTGATGATTTTGTTATGCTAGCTGCTGCTTCAACGGGCAATGTTTCAGTCATGGAAATGCTTGTGCTTCAAGGAGGAAATATAAACGCTACAGTCAGTATAGGAAAAACAAACAAAAAGAATCTTTCAAATACTATCAAGAACTGCATCTCCCATCCCAAGATTTCACCGTATCATCATGATATTAACCTATTCCATATTGCCTGTCGCTACGGCCTGACGGATATGGTGAAGTATCTCATGAATAACTTCCCAGAACTTGTACACAGAAAAAGCAACCTGGGACGCACCGCTGTTCATTTTCTAGCATATGCAGAAAATGAAGATCTTATGAAGGCACTTAGTTCAGAACAAATAGACATTAATGATGGTATCATACAATTCCCAAAACATTCACGTTTAGACATTTCAGCGAGAGACAATGCCGGTATAAATGTACTGCACATAGCAGCCGCGAATGATAACCTGCCGATTGTTAAATATTTGATAGAAAACAATCCATCATTAACACTACAGAATGATAAGAATGGATGGACAGCAATGCACTATGCTGCCGCGGGAGGCAGTGTTCCTGTGATTGAGGCCCTAATACAGGCAGGGTTAGACATCAACGCAAGGACCAATGATGATAACCATGTACTGCACATAGCAGCATTGAATGATAACCTGCCAATAGTTAAATATTTCATCGAAAACATTCCATCATTAACACTACAGAATAATAGGGATGGATGGACAGCAATGCACTATGCTGCAAAGGGAGGCAGTGTTCCTGTGATTGAGGTCTTAATACAGGCAGGATTAGACATCAACGCAAAGACCAATGATGGTAACCACGTACTGCACATAGCAGCATGGAATGATAACCTACCAATAGTTAAATATTTCATCGAAAACAATCCATCATTAACACTACAGAATAATAGGAATGGATGTACAGCAATGCACTATGCTTCAGCGGGAGGCAATGTTCTTGTGATTGAGGCCCTAATACGGGCAGGGTTAGACATCAACGCAAGGACCAATGATGACAATCACGTACTGCACATAGCAGCATGGAATGATAACCTACCAATAGTTAAATATTTCATCGAAAACAATCCATCATTAACACTACAGAATAATAGGGATGGATGTACAGCGATGCACTTTGCTGCACATGGAGGCAGTGTCCCTGTGATTGAGGCCCTAATACAGGCAGGGTTAGACATCAACGCAAGGACCAATTTAGGTGCCCACGTATTGCACATAGCAGCATGGAATGATAACCTGCCAATAGTTAAATATTTCATCGAAAACAATCCATCATTAACACTACAGAAAGATAAGAATGGATGGACAGCAATGCACTATGCTGCAACGGGAGGCAGTGTTCCTGTGATTGAGGCCCTAATACAGGCAGGGTTAGACATCAACGCAAGGACCAATGATGATAACCACGTATTGCACATAGCAGCATTGAATGATAACCTGCGAATAGTTAAATATTTCATCGAAAACATTCCATCATTAACACTACAGAATGATAAGAATGGATGGACAGCAATGCACTATGCTGCAAAGGGAGGCAGTGTTCCTGTGATTGAGGCCCTAATGCAGGCAGGGTTAGACATCAACGCAAGGACCAATGATGATAGCCAAGTACTGCACATAGCAGCAGGGAAGGATAACCTGCCAATAGTTAAATATTTCATCGAAAACATTCCATCATTAACACTACAGAATGATAAGAATGGATGGACAGCAATGCACTATGCTGCAAAGGGAGGCAGTGTTCCTGTGATTGAGGCCCTAATACAGGCAGGGTTAGACATCAACGCAAGGACCAATGATGATAGCCAAGTACTGCACATAGCAGCAGGGAAGGATAACCTGCCAATAGTTAAATATTTCATCGAAAACATTCCATCATTAACACTACAGAATGATAAGAATGGATGGACAGCAATGCACTATGCTGCAAAGGGAGGCAGTGTTCCTGTGATTGAGGCCCTAATACAGGCAGGGTTAGACATCAACGCAAGGACCAATGATGATAGCCAAGTACTGCACATAGCAGCAGGGAAGGATAACCTGCCAATAGTTAAATATTTCATCGAAAACATTCCATCATTAACACTACAGAATGATAAGAATGGATGGACAGCAATGCACTATGCTGCAAAGGGAGGCAGTGTTCCTGTGATTGAGGCCCTAATACAGGCAGGGTTAGACATCAACGCAAGGACCAATGATGATAGCCAAGTACTGCACATAGCAGCAGGAAAGGATAACCTGCCAATAGTTAAATATTTCATCGAAAACATTCCATCATTAACACTACAGAATGATAAGAATGGATGGACAGCAATGCACTATGCTGCAAAGGGAGGCAGTGTTCCTGTGATTGAGGCCCTAATACAGGCAGGGTTAGACATCAACGCAAGGACCAGTGCAGGTGCCCACGTACTACACTTAGCAGCAGGGAATGATAACCTGCCGATAGTTAAATATTTGATCGAAATCAACATGCCGGTGATACTACAGAATGACAATGATGGACGGACAGCAATGCACTACGCTGCACAAGGAGGCAGTGTTTCTGTGATTGAGACTCTAATACAGGCAGGGTTGGACATCAACGCAAGGACCAATAATGGTGCCAACGTACTGCACATTGCCGCAGGGAATGATAACCTGCCGATAGTTGAATATGCGATCATTATGAACCCACAAATGATACTAGAGAAAGATAATGATGGATGGACAGCACTGGACTATGCTAACCAAGGAGATAATTTCCTAGTTCTTGAGACCCTTATACAAGCAGAGTTAGAGCTCATGCATTAAAATACTTGAAAATGGTAAATAGGATAAATGTAATATTTCATTTTCTCATTTAGGGCAACCGGCCGATACCTATACTCGTTAAGATGTTAAGACGAATCTATTTCAATCAAAGTAGGGGTAGATATCAAAATAGACATAAGCTGACTGTAATATCTGGCACACCGTTGAAGGAAGTATTAGTCATTCGAGATATAAGCGCTAGCATATGAAATAACCAATCTCAGCATATATAAGAAATGCCAGTAAACAAACAAGAACTGCTGAGCCCGAAGCCTGTATTTTTTTGGGATTATGTCAATGTTCAATTTCACGAAGACCTGTTTGTCTAAGAGTGCATTTTTATTTCAGAATTTGTAGTCTGTTGTTTTGATTTTTGCGATTCGATACAATATTATAATTCGCGACTTCATTAATACATAAACGCACAAAAAAATGGGGAAAGGAGTCATCATTTGGTTAAACGTTAATTTACTTTTAAATATCAAAATCTAATTGTTTCAGATGCAAGAAGAGAAATTATAAAAATACACAACACTATTACTTTCACGAAATATCAGAATCACGTTGCCAAATTCTGTACATTTTCAGTTTGAAGAAAGGGATACAAATGTAGTGGAAGTCCACTCAACTCTGGCATTCAACAAACTTACTGCAATCTAAGTTTTTCATTTTAAGCATTTCTAACCGAAAACAGAAACTTAATGACATCTTGCAATCTTGTCATGGAACATTTGATTCTATTTCCACTAGTCCAAATGATTGAGAACAATAGGTTGCCAATTTTGCATAAATTATGATAGCGTCAAATTATTGTTTCTATGGCAGTATAACGAATATCAATTCTGATTAAGACTTGCTTTTCAGATATTTTTCAACCAGATGGGTAACTAAGATATATATTAATGCCAGAGACATATTCTCATCTGTTTATTTAGATGTATATTATAACTCTCAGATGATGTATTCCCTACACGGAGCCATTAACATTTGCATAAGTATATTCAAATAAAAATTTAGCTATATTGACAGTACTTGAAACGTCTTTTGCAATATTGGAACCGGAACGTAGGAGGTACATTCGCACATGGCATGGTAATATACGTTAACTTTGCAAATTGTACAGAGACAAGACGGGATGGTTATGGGGATCGCTTGCAACGCTACTGAAAGGCACGAAGCAGTAAGGTAGTAGACGAAACTGTGCTCTGATCTAAGCGCGTTTTGTGTGTGTGTGTGTGTGTGTGTGTGACATTTGGATTTTTAACGTAGCTTTCACGATTTTGCAGGCATATCGCAACGATGTCGGCAGTATGGCAGTTTATAGTGATGTCTAGCACTGGGTCATCATGCCGGCGACATGTAGCATGATGTACCACCTAAACTAACCTGACACTAGGCCGACCAGTCATAACATTAACTCTTAATGCCGAGCGCCTCACGAGGCATCTGTTAGTACCATTTTCGAACACACGTCCTACCGCATCCGTTCTAACCACTAGGCCACCACAGCAGTCTAAGTGCATTTTGGTACTCGGATCAAGCGAGACTGTTCCAGCATAGATTTCATGACCCAAGACACGCCTTTGTTCAGGAGCGGAAAATCTTTTCTCAAACCAGACCAGAAAAATATTTATAAAAAAACAGTATTTCAAATAGAAACGCTCTCTATTTTAATTCTAAATAGAAAATAATGCGTTTCGTTACCTTTATTTATATAGTTCGTGGTCACAGTTATATGCGGTATCATGCATTGTGTTAAGTGATGCTCACATAGCTACTATCTTGTCACATTTCCATAGCCAAATGCAAGTACCACATACACTTTTGTCAGAAAATCGATATCACATGGCCACAGCCAAGTAGATACAAAGGTCAACCAATTATCCAAGTGAAACATGGTCATTATCAGCGCTACAATAATTGACAGGCCAGTTAACATAGTGTTACAAGCCTATGGTCCTTACTTGACCGAGTGGTTGTCAAACCCTGGCGCGATTCTCGCTAGAAGTCATTAGTTTACCCCAACTTTCCAAAGACTTCAATACAACTTCAGTTGTAAATTAGAAACGTGTCCATTCTATACCTTATTTTACTCTAATTAATGCAAGATTACAGATAAAACAACCTGCCAAATATCTATCAATCGCACACCTGCATGGTTTATCTTCATAATGTTTCCGTACCGCCAGCCGTTCACGCCTTAGAAAATATACGAGAATTCCCTAATACTGGGAACTATTTTAACTGCGCCACCTTGTTCCAGTCAATGTATGCTTTTCAGGCACATTTCGCCAGTATAACTGCACTACATTTGCCCCCATGGCGACATAAACGGTATCTGCGAAGTCCCTTCTTATTTATTCCTTTGTGTAATTTACCAGTTTCCTACCGTAAATACTGCCACTGCAGTCACACCATCAATGTACACCACTAGATTTGAATATGGACTATCTTACAACAGGGACATCCATTCGGTTTTGGCCTGAATTCACTACTAGTGAACCATGGCATCATGGAAAATCACTAACACTTCACTCCGTGACGTTTGCTACTACAATAGGAACAAAATAAATGATTGTCATTTGGAGTTCCTCAGTATAGACCGCTATATTGTCAAGATGATTATGACAAAAAGAAATGCCACACAGTTTTCAACTAGTAACCATCGGAACATACTATATGCAGAACACATATGTCTATTATATTTTCCACTTTACCTTGCAAAATATCTTTGTCTGTTATCACTTTCATGTAGCTTTATATAACAGCTTTGTCTATTATTATTTTCACTTTACATTACATCGAGGGTAACAGGTACAACCATATACGTTCACATAAATAATTGCTAGCTCCCATAGAGATGTGTGATGGAACAAATGTGATTCTTCTCCGTGTTCTCTATTCTCAAATAAACAAAAGCCTGTTTAATATTATTATCTAAATTATATAATTACACTCCACATACAGGCCAGTCGGGTTATTTAAGTTATATAAATATACTCCATACATAGGGCCAGTCGGGTTATCTAAATTATATACGTACACTCCACATACAGGGCTAGTCGGGTTACAAAAATTGTTTAAGTGCGCTCCACATACAGGGCCAGTCTAGTTATGTTAATTATGTTACTACACTCCACATACAGGGCCAGTCAGGCACTGATAGACATGATAGGCATCAACAAAATATGGTTCACAATTGCACTTAATGGTAGATATTACATGAACCTTTTCGTCGACTTCTTTGAAATCAAATAAACTACTTTGTCATATGCACTTTTTGACAAGGCAGTCCATATGATAGAAGTCCTGTAATTAAATTAATAATAATTAGGTTATATTAAATAGTTATATCACGTCAAAAATAAGATACAAGTTAATGAACAAAATCTTAAAACTAAATAAATTAATGAATGTTGTTATGAACAAGAAACTTGATAACCTTTAAAAGAAATCTCCATTTGAAAATTCCCTGTATATTGCAAGAACTTTTGCGCAAGTATCATTTCTATCTCTCAAGACTGACAGCTGATATAAAAAATGCAGGTCGACAACTACAGTTGTCTTCCAAAAAATGAATAAATTAATGAATTAAAAAATTAATGAATAACAAAGTAGTAAATGGATAGATATGTTCACCATTTATCAATTAAATGCATTCCATCTTATTATGTAAACTTTTATGATTTCAATCGCAAGAGAAACAACAATACTAATAGTAAATAATAATAACTATAATAGCAAGAAGAAGAAGAAGACATTTATATGTTGTTTGTTTGGGCTTTCGTGCATGAAATGTAAGGAAGAAATTGCATGCGGACAAATTTAATCTGAGATATGTAAATCATGGAAATTCGTAAATGACAGGAAAATCGGCTTTTTGTCCTATAACTGTTACCTTGTAGTCATTTAAAGTGATTACACGAAGTATTTATTGACTTATCTTAAATATACAATGTGATGAGAAAACCCAATTTCAACAGCTGGGAGACGTCTTAAAACGGTACCAGACGGTACGATAACGAAGGGATGATTGGGTTTCCGACACGGAAATGACCTATTGGAATAATAAAAGCGGAATGGAACTGTGCAGCAGAATGAAGAAAAAATACCTTATACGTACTGCATGAGCCACATTGTTTTGTAATACCTTATAGTTACTGCATGAATCACAGCGTTCTGTAAGACCTTATAAGTACTGCATGAACCACAGCGTTTTGTAAGACCTTATAGTTACTGCATGAACCACAGCGTTTTGTAAGACCTTATAATTACTGCATTGACCACAGCGTTTTGTAACTAATGATGTGCAGATGTGCATGTCTTAAAACATGAAAGTAATATTAGAAACATGATTGGAACATTTGTCAACTTATTTGAATGAATAGAAATGTTTGCTTAATTTCAATAGTCAAATATAAATTGTCACCTTTGAAGACATTTTTTTCTTCATAGAATTATGTGAAAAATATTTTCCATATAGAATGAATACATATGCATTCAAACATTAAGACCCATTATGCGCTCGTTTAGTCCGTTTTCTTTTTTGTGTTTTATTTGGTTTTGTTTCATAAATTGTACTAAAATATGAAATATACAGATTAAATAAAAAAATACTGATTTTCTATTCGCTGTTTAAGACAAAAAGTGCTCGAAAATTTATCAGGTATTCAGCATGATCATGTACTAAAACATTCATTACATTTCAGATTCCAATCGTAGTCATGGATATGTATATATATATATATATATATATATATATATATATATATATATATATATATATATATATATATATATATATATATATATATATATATATATATATAATTCCATTTAGAAATGTAACAACTAAGTTATTATATTGTATTTTTATGGGTGCTGGTATTCTTGTGAAATGTATTTGGTAAGTAAGAGCCAAACTATACATAATGAAGTCGAATTGTATACAGTAGCAGAGGTGCCAAACTATACATAATGAATTCGAACTGTGTACAGTAGCAGAGGTGCCAAACTATACATAATGAAGTCGAATTGTATACAGTAGCAGAGGTGGCAAATTATACACAATGAAGTCGAACTGTATACAATAGCAGAGGTGCCAAACTATACATAATGAAGTCGAATTGTATACAGTAGCAGAGGTGCCAAACTATACACAGTGAAGTCGAATTGTATACAGTAGCAGAGGTGCCAAACTATACATAATAAAGTCGAATTGTATACAGTAGCAGAGGTGCCAAACTATACATAATGAAGTCGAATTGTACACAGTAGCAAAGGTGCCAAACTATACACAGTGAAGTCGAATTGTATACAGTAGCAGAGGTGCCAAACTATACACAGTGAAGTCGAATTGTATACAGTAGCAGAGGTGCCAAACTATACACAATAAAGTCGAATTGTATACAGTAGCAGAGGTGCCAAACTATACACAATAAAGTCGAATTGTATAAAGTAGCAGAAGTGCCAAACTATACATAATGAAGTCGAATTGCATACAGTAGCAGAGGTGCCAAACTATACACAATAAAGTCGAATTGTATCCTGTAGCAGAGGTGCCAAACTATACACAACGAAGTCGAATTGTATACAGTAGCAGAGGTGCCAAACTATACACAGTGAAGTCGAATTGTATACAGTAGCAGAGGTGCCAAACTATACACAATAAAGTCGAATTGTATCCTGTAGCAGAGGTGCCAAACTATACACAATGAAGTCGAATTGTATACAGTAGCAGAGGTGCCAAACTATACACAATGAAGTCGAATTGTATACAGTAGCAGAGGCCGCTGTATAATATGCAATGTTGGTTATAATGAGCATTGTAATGCCGTGTTATAAATAATGCTCTTTACCAAGTGCATTGTATTGCATTATATTAAGTAATGCTGGTTATCTGTTGAATTATATTTCAGTGTAATAAATAAGGATGTTATTAGGTTACTGTGCTACACAATAATAATAATAATCAATAATGGTTATCAGGAATTTTGTATATCAGTTTAATTCGTATTGTTCGTTATTATGTGTATTGTACTGCAGTATAATATGCTGTGCTGGTTAGCACGTGTTTTGTATTGCAGTACAGTATGCAGTGCTAGTTATCAGGTGAATTGTATTGCATTGTAATTAAAAAAAATGATTATGAGGTTACTGTTCTGCATTATGATAAGCAATGCTGTCTATCAGGCGTATTCGAGCAAAATAAGCAGTGCTAGTTATCAGATGCATTGCATTGCAGTATAATATGCAATGTTGGCTATGAGATGAATTGGTTTGCAGTGTAATAAGCTATGAAAATCAGGTGTTTTGTATTGCATTAAAATAAGTAATGTTTGTTATCAGGTGTATGGTATTGCAGTATATAATGTATATTGCTAGTTATCATGTATATTGAATTGCCTTATAATCAGTAATGCTAGTTATCAGGTGTATTGTATTGCAGTAACGTTTTGCTGGTTATCAGGTGTATTGTACGGCAGTGTAATACACAATGCAGGTTATCATTTCTATTGTATGGTCTTGTCAATAAGATACATTTATTTAAATGCCTGGATTATGTACTGACTGGCATGAACACAAAGAAAGAACATAAAAACAAAGTATACAAAAATATGAAATATAAGCATTTTATATTTTGAAGAACGAAATGAAGAAGTTCCATGGATTGTTATATAATGTTGTTGAGGTGGTGCGGTGGCTCATTGTAGAATACAGAGAGGTATAATATGACTAGGATTATACTGCAAAGTAAAAATAAGGCCTAAATCACGGAAATGAATCTGCTTGTGGATGTTCTGGAAAAATCTAAAATCTCTTATTTTACAAAATATAGATAATGTATCACCGTTAGTAATGCCAATACATAATAAATTAAGGAATGACTGTTTCTTATTTAAATTCAGCAAAGTATGGATCCAAAAAACGTGCAAACTGGACGATCACCTAATCGGATCATACAAAGTTTGCACACCGTTTGTTTGGTTCATACTTCATTGAATTCAAAAAAGAAACAACCATTCCTTACAATGAAACTCAACATATTTTGAATTTCACTAATAACGCGCAGTAATACAGAACAGTGGAGAATCACACACACACACACACACACACACACACACACACACACATATATATATATATATATATATATATATATATATATATATATATATATATATATATATATATATATATAGAGAGAGAGAGAGAGAGAGAGAGAGAGAGAATTGCATTGTTTTTCTAAGCCACCCCCGCCACGCCCCACATCTAAGTTGAAGACGAGGTCACCACTTCAGTTGAAAAATGAAAATCTAAAGTAGCAGGATATAAATCACCTTTTACAAGACCGATTCGTTATTTTCAAGCAAAACACGATTTTGTTCTTCATTTTCATCAATATTTATGTCTCTATAAAAATCACCGTGCACAACGTTAATGGCATTTCCTACGTCATGTCTTCACATAAATATATGTAAGCAGACTATGTTTATTTATTCATTTGTAGCATTAACAAAGATATCTCATTTATTTGAAAAAAGAAGGTCAGGTACGATAACTGTACAAGCTTTTATACATTATCTAATATTATACCTACTGTCTAAAGAGTTTACATAGTGTGGTTAGATAGAGCGTTGGGTGAGTATCGCGAAAGTTGTGGGTTCGATCCAACATGTGATGACAAAATATTTTTTTTTTCCTCCAAATTTCCATACTAAAACAGTATGCAGATTTCATATAATAAAGTAATACATAAACACATTGATGAATTACACAAGGTACCGTCATGCATTCACATAAACATTTGTAAGTAGACGATGTTTATTTATTCATTTAAAGCTTATTTTACTTGTAGCATTTGCAAAGATATCTCAGCTATTTTGGAACAAATGTCCAGTATTTTTATCACAATTAAAATCCTAATGAGGAAGCCTGTGTTTGAGTGATCCATCATTTTAAATATAGTCCTCACTGAGTATTACGCACAGAAAAGTAGTGCAAGTAGGCGTCGCTTAAAGAAATTGGGTTCATACAAGTATGAACCCAAAAAATTCAGAAAAGACCATGACAATCAGATTGCTGTAAATCGTGATGACAAAAGAAAAACTTAATTATTCCATAAGGACTCCCCGTTAGTAATGCAAATATATAATTTACCCATCGGAAATTAATCTAACGTATAATAGACGAGTTTCAACAATACCTTTACCTTTTCTACTTTCATTTCAGTGAACGAAAACACGACTGAGATTTATATTGCAAAGGGAATATTTTCTCACATAAGCTTATTAATATGCTCACTCATACCATATACAGGAAGGAGATTGCGACACGAAATCCGTTTCTAAATGAATTTTAGAATTTTTCAATCTTGTATATAAAAGGTAGTAATTGTGTTTTTGAACAATACATTTATTCATATGTAAATATTTGTAATATGTTATGTTCCTTAAAAATAGAAGCATTAAACTGATTTATCCATGCACTCCCAAATTTTGAATAATCTAGTTCTGTATGAACGTAAGTGTGGTACTGTTTTCACAGCTGTAACTTTACACTCAATATCGATACAACAGTTTATTAATCACATAACAAAGCAATCAAACTGATTGATATTTGTATATAAAGGTATACATTGTATTTTTCTCTGCGAAATATTTTGTTTAAAGTAGTATAGTCCCTTTTATTATTCTCCGACATTTAAAAAATAACAGGTGGGGATTGTGGGACAATGCCAGGCCTGACACATGTCCATTTTCAATGCCGAACAATTCCTGATGTACCTATAATTTGTCTGGCAAATAGTTTGAATTCTCTTGCATGGCCCAAATTATACAGTTTCAAAACCAAACAATATATAACAAAGGTAAATACGGTTTCAAAATCATACATTTGATAATATAGACAAATTCAAAATTATGTATCGTTGATTTCTTTGTATAGATGGAAGTCTTCTACTTTGTTATCTAATTTGCTGTTTCTTTTTTATTATTATTTTATTTTTATACATTGTTTTATTTTTAATTTTTACCTAAACTCAATATAAACATTTTCTTTGACGATTTTATTTATATAAATATCGTTATTACTGTTTGACTAAATGGAAATATACATTGTGTCCTGAGCTAGAATTTATTTTCTTTCAATTATTAGAAAACTCAAGCAATCTAACAATTGTCACCTTAGACATTTGTGAATGTCAATATTTATTTGACATTATTTGTATTGTATTTCAATCCTATGTAAATAATTTTAGTTTTATATATATATATATATATATATATATATATATATATATATATATATATATATATATATATATATATATATATATATATATATATATATATATATGTTTATGTATGTTCAAATCATTTTCAGGTTCAAGTCTTTATATGTTATTTTTAAAGCCACGTGTATCTTTATCAACATTTGTTATATTTCAAGTTACATGTATGCAAATTAAATTTTAAAGTATATGACCGGGATACTTGCATAAATATAATTTCGAAAATGTTTTCAGGTTTAGTTGTACGGAGAGCAAGCTTCACGCTTGAACATGTGACATTGTTAAAATCTATATTGTATGTGTGTGTATTTGTGTGTGTAATCCTCTATTTGTACAGACGGATTTAACAAATGCAACAGTTGAACATTGTTATCAATCTCTAACATTTGTATATCTTGAGTAGAAGTAATTTGGACGGGTACACGCTGAAGCCAAAAATACATTGTTATATCTTGCGTAGACCGGGACACACTAAAGCCAAAAAATAGTTTTATATCTTGAGTAGAAGTACTTTGGACGGGTACACGCTGAAGGCAAAAATACATTTGTATATCTTGAGTAGACGGGTACACGCTGAAGCCAAAAATACATTTGTATATCTTAAGTAGAAGTGATTTGGACGGGTACACGATGAAGCCAAAAATACATTTGTATATCTTGAGAAGACGGGTACACGCTGAAGCCAAAAATACATTTGTATATCTTGAGTAGAAGTAATTTGGACGGGTACACGCTGAAGCCAAAAATACATTTGCATATCTTGATTATAAGCAATTTAGACGGGTACACGCTGAAGCCAAAAATATATTTGTATATTTTTCAACTAATGACCTTATTTTGAATTGAGACCGAATTCTTCAATATTCTGTGCATTTATACATTTGTTTTAAATGTATTTGAATAAACGACCCAGATCATGTAATGCATCCTACCCAGAATCATCAATTATATCTCCATTCGCTGAGTCGCTGAGATGCATGATATTGGTTGAATATATATATATATATATATATATATATATATATATATATATATATATATATATATATATATATATATATATATATATATATATATAGAGAGAGAGAGAGAGAGAGAGAGAGAGAGAGATTGATCTATTATATCTCCATTTTCCTGAGATACATGATATTGGAGAAATATATAGTTGTACAGAACACGGGAGATATATCAGCATGGTCAATCAGTACATAAATCGATTCCGCAACATGTTTATAATAAGATTTACATAAATGCATGGCAGATGTCACTGAGTCAGTCTAACCATGATACACGTAGTTTCTGGTCCAATGTATGAAGGTCACAAGATGATGTGCAACAATACTTCACAGGTCAACTAAGATATTATGACACTGAATTTACTCTTATGGGCGTGTTAAATTATTTATCAACATGGCACTTGGGTTAGAAACAAAATGTAAACAGGAAATATCACTGTATGACTAATGGAAACAAAATGTAAACAGGGAATATCACTGTATGACTAATGGAAACAAAATGTAAACAGGGAATATCACTATGACTAATGGAAACAAAATGTAAACAGGAAATATCACTGTATGACTAATGGAAACAAAATGTAAACAGGGAATATCACTGTATGACTAATGGAAACAAAATGTAAACAGGAAATATCACTGTATGACTAATGGAAACAAAATGTAAACAGGGAATATCACTGTATGACTAATGGAAACAAAATGTAAACCGGGAACATCACTATGTAATAATAATGAGGACTTTGTATAGCGCTTAATCTTTAGAAGCTCTAAGCGCTTTACAACTTTAGACAACACCTATAAGATAAGAAACATAATAATATTATTACAAAAACAAACAACAAACAACATGAAATTAGAAAAACATTAAAAAAAATAAAAAACATGCTGAGAATATTTCAGGTAGGAAACATTATTAGGTCTTTAAGTTTGCTCCTGCTGTCGAAATAGGTGAGTTTTGAGAGCCCTCTTGAATGTGATCACTGTGTCTTTGTGTCTAAGTTCAGTGGGCAATTCATTCCACGTTGCTGGGCCCTGGTATGCAAAAGAACACTGTCCATATGACTTTGTTTTCATACTTGGAATAATGAGTATACGATTGTCAAAAGAGGAGCGTAAGTATCTAGCTGGTATGTACACATGAGTGAGGTCAGATAGGTATGTTGGACTAGAGTCCGACAGTGAAATGTAGCACAGAAAACAAATTTTGTGTTTGATTCTGGATCGAATGGATAGCCAATACAGAGCAGCGGGTAGGTGTGCTCTGATCGTGGTAATCTAAGTATGATCCGAGCAGCTGTGTTTTGAATGAACACACAAGTGTTTTAGTGGCATCAACTGAAAGATATTTGCGAATTGAGCTGATGCGTCTCAGCTCAAGATATGCAGCCTTGCATATGTTCATGACATGTTGGTGCAATGTGAGAGTACTGTCCAGAGTAACACCTATGACTAACGGAATCAAAATGTAAACAAGCAATATCACTGTATGACTAATGGAAACAAAATGTAAACAGGGAACATCACTATATGACTAATGGAATCAAAATGTAAACAGGGAATATCACTGTATGACTAATGCAGATTTCTGTGGCCATATACATTTTGTCATAATGTTATTTTGGAACTTCCTGTGTTTGAATCCAGTGTGGGTTTTTATATAGGCATTGCAGAACTTCCTGTATTTGAATCTAGTGTGGATTTTTATATAGGCCTTGTAGAACTTCTGTGTTTGAATCCAGGGTTGATTTTTAATATAGGCCTTGTAGGACTTCATGTGTTTTGAATCCAGTGCTGATATTTATATGGGCTTTGTAGAACTTCCTGTGTTTGAATCCTGTGTGGATTTTTATATAGGCCTTGTGAGAACTTCCTGTGTTTGAATCCAGTGTGGATTTTTATATACTCCAGGCTGCAAGTGCGAATTACTGATTGATAAAGACGCTTTCTTATAGAAAACCCTTCCACTTAAATTTTAATACTCAGTTCTGCTACTAGGTACTGGACTGGAGCAATTTATTGCACATAACATATCGACAAGAGGGATCACATAGTTTGAAAGTATTCAGGGATACCTTTGCTTTAAGTCTCCAGTAAATCTACATATTTAGTGATTCCCGTATCTTGCAATTAATTTCTTCAATGATTGTACATTTTCAAATATACAAATGTAAGACTTAAGTACGAGCTAACTGCCCGTCTGTCGGTGTTGTGTCTTTCTGTCTATTATATATGTCCAACTGGTCAATTTCAAGATATATAAGAGAATGCCTCCATGACTCTTACTACACAAGATTCCAATGAAGAGGCAGCATCTATGGTGTGCTTCAGATTTATTGCGCAATAACGGGGTAATTTACCTTGACATGCTATCTTATAATATTGTAGCATTCATGTTGAAAATAATATTTAAGCAGTTTGAATATCAATATAGCTGTTGTACAATATTATTTTGTGTATAAATGTATTTGTCAATTTTCCTTTTTATTTAAATAGACACAGTAAACATATGCAATCAATCTTTATGTAATAAAACCTAGATGAAATTATAGTATCATAATTATCACAATTCCTCAACAATTTATGTTGAATTGATATGTTCCTTATGAATATTGTTGTAACCAGTAGATGTGTACTTTGAAATTATCTTTTAACACTTTTATAGCACGAAATATTAAAGGTAGCCATGAAGCATCTCTTGTTCTTGTCTCTGTCTATTCTTGTATTTCTCAGTAAAGAATATATTATAAATATCTCTCATTCAAGTTTATAGTCCTCATACTCACACTTTTGTAGAAAAAGAGATATCCATTTAATACCGTATGTGTCTGTGTTTGAAATATAGCAAACACTTCTACATAAGAGGGAACATTGGACATGTATATTAAAATATATAGCGCAAGATAACAAAGCTTATTCGATTTTATCTCGAATTTGGTTTTTTCTTGATGTATGTATGTATGCATACATACACACATACATACACACACGCATACATACATATATACATACATACATACATACACGCATACATACATACACACACACACATACATACATACATACATACATACATACATACATACACACATACACACATACATACATACATACGTACGTACGTACGTACGTACGTACGTACGTACATACATACATACATACATAACAGGTCTAAGTGCCATAAGGAATGTGTGGCCCATGGGTATAAATACATACAGGTCTGGGGGTCCGAGTGGCCGAGTGGTCTAACGCGCTTACTGTTCCTGATCACTGCCATCACACTTCTGTCTGCGTGGGTTCGAGCCTTGGGCTCGACTAATATGGGTACGTGAGAAAACTTGCCATTAGCTTCACGTGGGTAAGAGGTTCTTCCGCGGGTTTTCCCGGTGTTTTCCTCCACCAGTCATACTGGCCGTCATGTATAGCCTGTCTTGGGCTGAAAAATAACGTCTACTTTTTACTAAACGACAATGGTGCCGAGCTGACGTCCAAGATGGCCACCACAGCAGCGATAGGGAATTTTCTTTTCATTGAAACACCTCCTAAACGGAAAGTTTTATTAATATGGGTTTTTACCCAAAGATTTTTTTTTTATGAATTCAACTTGGTCCTAATTATAAATGCTGCTGATCTGTGATCTAAAATCTTTGCTACAGTGACCGGCTTGAAAATTTTGTTGTCACTGCTTCTGAAAGCATGATTATACCGTAATTGGGTTTTCGCTTGGAAACTTCTTATAAATGTTATGTTGATCTTAAATTAAAGTGCTGCTGATCTGATGTCCAATAAGTGGCCACCTTGAAAGTATTGTTCGTGTTACTCCTCTTAAAGGGAAATTGATTTTGACATGGGATTTTGGTCAGGATAGTTTTTACGGCTTCTACTTGGTCCTAAATAAAAGTGCTTAACTTCCAATATTGTCATCAGGGTGGCTATCTTGAAATTACTATATCATTCTGCAATGGGTTTTTCGTCAGAAAGGTTCTTACGTTGTATCCTTGGTCCTAAATGAAATTGACTAACCCTTAATACGGCCATCTTGGAGGCTATCTTGAAAGTATTATCTCTTCTCCCAAACGGAATGCTTTATGATCTATCAACATGAGGTGTTCACCATTCGACGTCTTATGAAACCTAGTTGGTCCTAAATGAAACAGGTGTCAGTTGTACATCCAATATGACTGATATTATGGCCGTTGTGAACATTTTCTTGTTACTACTCCACCTGAATGGATAATCATTATGACATTGGCTTTTGACCAAAGTAATTCTAATGATGATTGCTTTGTCCTTGATGAAAATGGTGTTCATCTGACCTACAATATGTCCACCACAGAATATAAATCGAAAATCTTGTTATTGCTGAAACAACTGTCAGATATGGTTTCAACACTCAGCAGTTAAAAGGAAGAAATGGTTTTATATCGAATTCCTGGACATCTGGTTTCGCTCAAAAGGGCAGCAGTTCCTTCAAAGTACCCTTGTTAAATTCTAAAAACATTGATATTATATCAAGCCTTATACTCTGCTGTAGGTTAGTTGCAGATGTTTATGCTACAAAATAAAACCTATCAATAAAGGCCAAGAAAGGGACCCAGAGAAACTTGTTACATTAAAGTGACCTTTATCTGCAGTATGAATTATAACTTAGTATCAAAATACGGGTTGTATACATTCTGGAGGCTGTTGTATAGAGACGATGGCTACAGGAGATCGACATCAAATATTCCATGTACTTTCTATGTTTCCAAGTCTTGCCCACATGACGGGGCTCTACAGGGGCCTATCGTGTCCAAGGCATCATCGAAGAAGACTGAGTTGTCCGACCTTATATCTGAAGGACGACAATCACCAAGACATCGATGACGTCTTCCTACTCGACAAACACTAGCCTTGTTACGTTTGAAGGAAATGTGAAGCTAGAACAGCCAGGTATTTTACAATCACACTGTTCATTTGAAATATTTTCAGCTGGCCCCTTGTCGTGTGTATGCAATATGTGGTCGGAGATATTTTCGAGTGGATCATCAGGAAGATACAACGCCATGTGTAGACGACTACTTTTATGAAGTAGATGTAGCAAAACATCGATAAATGTTCCATACATGGCTCTTTCGCAGTATATAGATTCAGTTTAAGTTAATCAAATGTTCTTGACTTCAAAGAATAGTACATATCACCATATCAGTTGAGAAAATTTAAATTTCTTGTTTCATGACAGTTGTTTGAAAGTTATTTAAATATTTACACACCCTAAATATATTTCTACGAGATATTGGATACGCAGATATACTGCCAGTTACGCTCTCACTTTTCTGACTTTCTCCTGTTGTGAAAAACTGATTCCATTAGCTTGTTTAAAATATGGAAAAATGATAATGATACACTCATGCAGGTTGTTTTCTATCTCGAAACGACGGTCAGAGAATATGGTGGCGCATGGCTCTAATTTTTCGGGGAGGCCCATTTATGCCAGAAAACAAATTGGACTGGCAGACTTACTTATCCATCTGGGAATATTCAAACCAATACTGTACCTAGAACGTATTGCACGGATACTATCTGAATGCTGTTTGGCTGTTAAATAGCTTTTGTTAGAGACCTCTCAGTAAAGATATTTGGAAACCCAGTTAAAGCCTATGACACAATTTACTGAATGACTTTCCTGCAAGAAAACATCACCATTGATTTAATTAAGAATGTTATACAGCTCTCAAATAGGGTTGAAATCTGTCCCTCAATTACACGTAAACTAATATCTACTTAAACAGCAGACATAAACGCATGCGTGTTAATACAGCTAATATGTCATCAGCAAGTGTCAGTGTTCTTCTAATCTGAGTAGAATGAGATCCTGAGGAAATGTTGCTTTCGTGCTTATATTTTTCATCCGTACACGGCTCAAAAACCGGAATGAAAGACATTTAGAGAGTGCAAACGGGAATGACGAAAATGAATCGCGTTTTTAACTATGAGTTGAAAACAAGTCGGTTAGGAATATATATATATATATATATATATATATATATATATATATATATATATATATATATATATATATATATATATATATATAGATATATATATATATATAAATAGAGAGAGAGAGAGAGAGAGAGAGAGAGAGAGCTGTCTCTTGAGATACCGATTGAACTTCCTTCAGCTTTTGACTGTTCGCATAAAAGCGAAAGGGCTCAATTTACAATTTGGTATTATTTATAATTTTCTATGACAACTCCAGACTTTATGATTTTGTGTAATGATTTTGCCTATTCTACGCAATGACACAAACAATGATAAACAACTGTCATCAAATTTAACATAAACGGGACAATATTCCATTAACTCATACCCGAAGTCAAGCGTCATTATTTTCGGGTGACTGAAGTGGTTGCTATAGCTATTCCACCGATTCACCAGCATTTAGCACACGGGTATTATTATTAAAGCTGGATCAACCTTGTCATTATATAAGGATAATTAGTTGTATCGTTCGTATGTCCGTCGTGTCCGATGATGACGCTCGTTGTGCTTCCCAGGGTGACTGTGCATGTGGCTTCTGAGTCATAAGATGGACGCATACAGAATTTACAGGGTGGGCATGGGAAGTCTGTAGACGTGATAGTCTGGGATGCTGCTGTTGTGCAGTTCTTCTCTCATGGCTGTGATGAGTGGGCGTTGGTCATATTCCACTTGTTCGACAGCCTTTGCGCCAGATAGACAGTGATATATAAATCCCTGTTATAGCGTGTTCCTTATGGATTGACAATCATTTCTATTACATATGTATAACCCGTATTATAATATTCCTTCCGTGTAGACAATCAGTTCTATTACATATGTATAACCCGTATTATAGCATTCCTTCCCTGTAAACAATCAGTTCTATTACATATGTATAACCTGTATTATAGTGTTCCTTCCGTGTAGACAATGAGTTCTATTACATATGTATAACCCGTATTATAATATTCATTCCTTGGAGACAATCAGTTCTAGTACATACGTATAATCCGTATTATAATATTCCTTCCGTGTAGACAAGCAGTTCTATTACATATGTATAACCCGTATTATAGTATTCCTTCCTTGGAGACAATGAGTTTTATTACATATGTTGAAGCAGACTGTAATGAGGTTTCTTAGCTAAACTCCTATTTTGTATTAGGACGAAAGCATGATTACCCCCACCAAGGTCCCCCCGTTAGTCTAACCAAATGCGAAAACAACTTTGTTGATGCTACAAAATCTACTTCATTTTTGATTACCGAGCTCTATGACCTATCACTGAAGCATCATCGTCTTTGCACAAAGTAGAGGTGGCTAAGTAATGCCCATTATAGTCTACAACTGCGGTTTTTACTTGAATCGGGATAAATCTATATTTATATTTCACACAAAATCACTATACCTAACATTCACACAAAATTCCAATCCACTATTAATAACTCGCTGTGATTTGCAAGTCAAACGTCTGACTGATAAAATGAATGCGCTATTAATAACTCGTTGGGATTTTACAAAGTCAGTAGTAACATTTATCACAACAGACGCTCTAAAGAGCTCTATGTCTGTGTTTCGTGTAGTTATATATCTCAGTTGTATATGTGTATCTGTAAGAGCTCGGTGGACGAAGTAGTAAGGTGGACGAAGTGGTAAGGTGTACAGACAAACATTGGATCGACATGTGGAGACGACTTTGTGAAAAACGCAACATTATCAAACACGACATCGTTTGATGCTATATTGTGTTATCAACGTTGACCCTTCTGTTATTTTGTGTACGCATGGCTGACTTGTAGATGAAGGCATTCCAAAAACATCCAAGGTTGCAAACTGCTCTACAATTTATTTTGTACCTTTTTCATCTAGTTTTATGGACGAAGGAAGGGCACCATTGCAAATGAATGGGATTGCCTCTACGTCATCTATCAATCAAGCAGCATTTTAGTGACATGACAGACTTGTAATCTAACTGCCATTGTTTAACAGATTATATCTTTGGCATGATCATTCCTGTTTATTCCACCAGATCACTTGCATATCGTATTGACCCACTCTGTAGCTTGATCTGGATGGACCGTGACATAAGGTCTAGCTTCCAGTTATCTTCTCTCTCTGCTCTTATGAAGTTAAAAAGGATCTTTACCATCATCATATATGTTGTCCAGAAGATGTTGTTATCCTGGTTTAACGATGATCAAACTTTTCCAAGAAGCTACATACATGCTTCTGTCGTAAGAAACTATCAAATGCAATCACTTTGTCTCTTGCATTATCGCTATATCCCCAATTATTTGCACAGACTTCTTCATCTCTATCTTCTATTATTTGCGGTTACTTCTTAACCTTTATCACATACTATTTCGCAGACTGCTTCATCTACTGGATTTATGAATGTCACCATCTCATTCAGGGCAGTGTTGTTGTTTTCACTAAGCTAGTCTTCGAACATATGCTGCCCAATGTGCCAAAGTACCTCACAGGTAAGTATATGCCCTCTTGCAGCCCTGTAGTAGTCTTTGCCATCCATAATGGTTTCACATGTATTAGGTCCCACAAACTCAGCTTCAGTAGTTATATCATCTAAACTAGAACTTTCAACATGTTGGCCCATCGCTTTCAGAAAAGCAATGCAGACATGTAACCCCTATACGGAATATAACATTTCCATATTTCTTTGGTGTTAGCCCACACCAACTCCTTACCTTGGCTGCAAAGCGGTTGATCTGTTGTAAAAAAAGAATACGTTTGCTCAGCATGTTTTCTTATGGACTCAAAATTGTTAGTTAATGTGGTCAATGTATCATACTCATCTGCAAGAGTTTGGAAAATTACTAACATTTTGGGCAGTTGTCATAAGCAGAGTAGCCGAGTTAATTACCTCATTATATGTACTGTTATGTATATTTGATTTAATTTATATCAGACTTAATTGTTTGCAAGTTTTAAAATCTTTTTATTTTGTTATTTCATTATATATCAAAATAATGTAGTTCTGTTTACTAGGAACTAGATACTTTTTCTAGTTTGACATTGACTTTCCATTTTTGAAAAAACAAGGCTGACCTGGTTCCCGAACTTAATTCAAAATTAGTAACAGTCACGTCAACAAGTTTTTTAAATTTTGTTTTTATTGTGGGAATAATAAGGCTGAGATCAAGGCTGCATTGGTTACGTGACCCTCGACTTAAATAGTTTTTGGTGAAGTAAGCAACTTGTTAAAATTGTTATTCTTAGAGTAAAATGATTGGTTTTTGTCAGGGCCATGTTGAGAGTACGTGATTTAAACATGATCACGTGACTCTCATACGGATACTCATTCTACGTCTCAAAATTACTGTATAACCATTGTTTTAGAGAAATAATCTCAGTCGGGCCTCTAAACACTGAGACATAAAGGTGTTTCTTTTGTTGTGTCATTTTGGGAATTACATTTTAATGTTTATTTGAATTATTTGGATTCTAAAAGATTAATTCGTTTCTCTGGAAATATTTTGAGTGCTCATGCAGAATTCTTGAACAAAGAAGTTTCATTAATTTCTTGTGTTTCTACAAGGTACTATAGACTTCAACACAGTACAGGATATAGCATATGTCATCGCCTTCCATCTTTGATTCTTCATCGGGACTTGAACTTAAAATCATTAGAACATTTTATTATTAGGACTTCTAAAATTTTATTCGTGGAATATTCTTGGATTATTTTTGGATTTGATTCTTAAAACCATAAGTAATTATATTTTTTTCTCATTTGTACAGTATTTTTCCAGGAAAAAAATAATAATTAAATACACTTTTCAAAGCTTGTTGTTTTCACTCTTTCTTGTGTTACTCTTTATTCGAGCTTGAACACGTAACAGTACCCACAAAGACTGAACAAGTTAATTGTCTCATTGTATGTACCACACCAAGATTAACCGAGTTAATTATATCATCATATGTACCCCACGTAAATTAACTTAGCTAATTACATCATTATATGTACATCACAAAGATTAACTGAGTTAATTACCTCATTATATGTACCTCACAAAGACTAACTGAGCTAATTACCTCGTTATATTTACCCCACAAAAATGAACCTATCTTATTACATCATTACATGTACCTCACAAAAATTTACCAAGTTAATTGCCTCATTATATCTACCTCACAAAGAATAACCTAGCTAATTACCTCATTATATGTACCCCACAAAGATCAACCGAGGTAATTACCTCATTATATGTACCCCACAAAGATTAACTGAGCTAATTACCTCATTATATGTACCCCACAAAGATTAGCCGAGTTAATTACCTCATTATATGTACCTAACAAAGATTAACTAAGTTAATTACCTCATTATATGTACCCCATAAAGATCAACCGAGTTAATTACCTCATTATATGTACCCCACAAAGATTAACCTAGTTATTACCTCATTATATGTACTCCGCAAAGCTTAACCGAGTTAAGTACCTTATTATATGTACCTTACAAATATTAACCGAGTTATTTACCTCATTATATGTACCTCACAAAGATTAACCGAGTTAATTGCCTCATTATATGTATCCCACAGGACCTCGCCATACGTCCACTTCGTCACGAGCAATTGTACACTTTATTGCCAAACGTTGAACTCATATTAATGGGATGTCGTCGATAGATTGTGAGGATTTTGCTTCAAGATGTTTATTCACATATAATTCCCTTAACTTTTGATGCTTCTCATAATACTTTTACATGAATTAATATGAAACTTAGACAATTCATTCATGTTACACTCACCAGACACCAATGACCTTAGGGTCAAGGTCACAATCATATAATTGTGAACTAAGGCTTGAGTAAATTTGCTTCTATTTCTAAACCTTTCATGGATTTTATTCATACCTGCAATGAATCATCATGAAACTATGGCAAGTAATTCTGGAAAATGCGTGGTGCTCCTTTGATCATGGGTTAAAAGGCCAAAGTCAATCATAGAACCTTTGCATTAGGGTTTTGATTAAAGTATATCAGTTTCCTTTTCTACAGTTTTTGATTGATTTTATTCACACTTGAAATGAATCATTTATAAAACTTGACTATTCACTCTGCAACACATTCTCTCAACCTTTTGTTCTTGACTTCGGGGTCAGATGTTTTAAAACAATTCATCGACCATGGGCTTGAGATGCAGGCCCTGACCCTTTTGTTATCATATGGACCACTCCCTGACTCAACAAGGTAAATGTACACTAACTTGTGATTGAATGGGATATTTTGTACACGACCTTCATATACAGGTAACCGCGAGACAGAAGTTCCGCAGAAGTTTTAAAATATCTCTTAACTATCGTACGACGCTCACTGAAACAATCGAATCCTATTGTAAATAAACTTTTCCTGTAGTAAATATTTTATTTCATTATCATAATTTGTCACACAAAAACTGATTGTCATCACTAAACTGAAAATATTTGCAATTGCAAGTTTGAAGTTTTGAGTTAACTTCATATTATAGTTAGTGAGATAACTTAAAGACTTAATAACGTCTTAAATTTCTTTTTTAAAAGAGCAAGAAAACAATGAAATCCCAACGGATTTGTCCGTCACTGGTGACACACTCGGGCTTATTTGGGTTTCACTTGCAACTTGCATGTCAAGCGATTATGAAGCTGTTGATTTTATCGTTAATATCCTGGTGCTTCCGTTTCCTGTTTATTAGGAATCAATTTGAATAAATGTAATACAGTCATAAGTATATGTCTCATTCGGATACGTTGTACAAAGGACATCGACAGACCCTAGCCAGAAAATAAGGCAGATGCTTCGGTATTGAGTTTTGACTTACAGAAATGGATATAACTTTTCGATTTCCACTAATGCTAGGTAAGTCTATCCCTTAGGCTCATGGTCAAAATAAAAAATATGCACGTATTTATTTCTCTGTATTTAATCGGTTTTAGAGTGAAAAACTTTATCAGTTAATTTGATTACTTAATTAATCACTCTGCATACAGTGAAAATATTTCCTAAAACGTAGGTGATGTTGCATATCAGTGGAAAATATGTAGTACAAATTGCAATAATTTAGTTTAGCACAATAACAAATTATTGGTTGTTTATGAAAGTCCTGACACCCACTGTATGGTGGCGGTTAAATTGACAGACTCTTTCTCTCTCTCTCTCTCTCTCTCTCTCTCTCTCTCTCTCTCTCTCTCTCTCTCTCTCTCTCTCTCTGTGTTGGGGAGGACGATTTACATGTTTTAAAGGATTAGGAATCAAAAACGTATCTCACGGTATCAGACTTTCAATTGGCCCTACTTTTCATCGCTTTTTCACTTCGTTTCCAAATTTAATATTCTTTTCTTCAAATCAAATCCACTACCGTTTTTAAATATCTAATTGCTTTTGACATATAAATTCGCTTGGTTTCGGAAATGGCTTTAAGTGAGGTGATAGATCGCTCCGCCTACCGAATCACGTGACACGACAACCTGCTAACCTCCGACAAGCATTCAGTATTTGGCCAAGAAAAATATTTCAATTTCATTGATGTGTTTGTGAAAAATGATTTGTATTATTCTTAAAAAAAATTGCCAAGTTGCATAAATTATACTGCAGTAGACAATATTTCTATTTCAATTTCATATAGTAATAACCTACGTGTTTTATTTCAGTAAATCATGAGAATCAATTTGAAAGCGGCTAGAGAACATATTGATATTAAAGGAAATTCACTTTGGAAAATGTTAATGCATTTAGCATGCAGTCTTATCTTATTAATATTAGCTGATTTATGCTTATGCTGCATTTGAGGTAAATGAATGAAAAATATTTAACAAAAAAAGTAAACAGTTACTGTTGTACATAATAATTTTAAAGTTCTGATCTGTTGGTGAGATAAAATTTTGATTAGTGAGGTTTGTTGACGTAAACGTGTAAATACATACTTAATATATCAAAATATTTATATCTGAAACCATTGTTTTTGTATTTCTTTATTATGAATTACACTTTTCATCCTCCACCCAGCTCAATGGCTGAAAATAAAGAATCACTCAAGTGTCTGTAAAATCGAGACAACAAAGCATTAATTTTGAGACACAAGAGCGTTAAAGAGTTCAATTTTAAACTTTAAAATAGTGTAATCTGAGAACTACATACAACAAAGCCCAAAATTAGGGGATTTTCAACCCAAAGTTTGTACACGTTCACTTTTACATATTTTTTTTCCTTTTCTGCCTTCTTATTGTTCGCTTCAAAATATCGAGGAGACATGCTTTTCTAACTGTTTTAATACCAAAGTCATTGTGTAATTGCCACCAATTGTGTCCTTGTTCAGCTGATCGTGCTGTAATTGCCACCAAATGTGTCCTTGTTCCGCTGAGCATGCGGGCTACCACTAGCTTTATCCATCTAAGGAGTAAATCTAACCCATCCATTTAGACAATATGGAAATAAACCGTCAGAACAACAAAAGTCCCATTGGCTCTTTTGCATCATTATCGACGAAAAATCGACGAACCGTTGCAACTTTTACTTACGATAAACAATTTATTATCGCGACAGTCTACTTGTTAGAGGAAAATGGCAGACGTAAACGATGGCTGGACGCGTGTCTAATTTACAGTCGCTGATTGGGTGACCAAACAGTGGTGATTGGTCGATTATCTTAGGCCCTGTCATTTTAATTTCACAGAGTAAAACCAACAAGTTTCACAATGTCATCTCGAGTGCAGGATTTTATTTAGCATCCTGCCCAGGAAGGAATAGTGTCTTTAAAGAAGGATAAGTTGCTGGATCTTGCCAAACATGATTTTATTTCAGACGTAAAAGCAGCGTTGCAAAAACAGAAAATAAAAAATATTTTGTACAATATTTGCTGAAAAAGAATATTGTTTGAAACACGTGCTTTGGGTTTAGCTAATAAGTCTCTTTCTCTGGCATTGAAATGAAGTTAAAGAACCGCAGTTAAAAAAATAAAATAGAAAAATTGGATTAAGAAAATTTCAGTTTCAGAAAGAAGTGACCAAAATAAAACATCAGAAACAGGAACGAGAAAGATAAATCCAAATTAAGAAAGACGAAGGAGAAACAGAAGAGAGGTAATTTCAAAAGCAAAGGAGAGAGAGAGAGAGAGAGAGAGAGAGACGAAGTCAAATAGATAGGAAAGGGAGAGGCAGAAAGAAAAAGAAGAGAAGGAAATACATATACAGAGAGAAAGAAAAGAGAAGAGACACAACTGGCAGGTATAAAGCACCCCAAGTTTAGGTTTTGATGTTACCAAAATATTAGGTTAGTACCCACTGTTAATGAAACAGACTTGGGACAATATTCTCTTTATTTTGAGAAAATTGCTGAAGATACAAAATAGCCAAGAGAGCATTGGACTTTATTATTCCAAAATGTACTTTTTGGCAAAGCTCGTGAAATCTATACTTCACTGTCAGTACAACAAAGTGTTAATTACGACGTAGGTAAGGAACGTATCGTGAAGGGTAATGGGTTGGTGCCCTAGGCATATCGACCAAGGTTTATGAATTGTAATAAAGAAACTGGGGAAACTTCTCTGGAATTTGCTACGGAAAAAGAACAAATAGCCTACTTAATAAATGGTGTTCAGCCAAGAAAGTTGATAAAGAATATAATAGCCTTCGACAACTCATATTAGTCGCAGTTCAAGGATTACATACATGGTGATGTGATCAAAACATATCTTGATGAGACAAGGTAGAAATATTCGAAGATGCTGCTCGTACAGCTGACGACTATTTCTTGACTCACAAAGTTCCATTTCTCAATAAGTTTTCCTCTCAGCAGGGTTTGATAAGAAACCATCTTAATCTCATGCAATATAAATAAGTTAGAGAAGTATGTTGATTGAGACAGCCAGGTTAATCATTCAGTAAATTTAGTTGTACTGGTCATGCACTTTGAGGATTTAAACGAAATTGCAATTGGACTGTAGTGACTGGTTTAACCAGTCATCGGACATCGGAAATATTAAAGTATCTGATCCGTTAACTTGCAAAGAGAATTACATTATTTATTTTAGCTTTATATACGTTGTTGATTTCGCTTCTTTCTGTTACTTAATTTAAGACCGTAGAGTCGTAACAATATGTTCTAGCCTTCATATAGTTTGTTTTGATCTCTCGGTGTTTTCGTTTCAATCTTTTAAGCAGTAGTTATATAACAACTTATTCTCTACCATTATACATTTGATAGTCTTGTTCATCTATTCCCTTCATAGTTTGTAAAGTGTGTCAACCTTCTGTTAACTGCAGTTTTAGGTAAGGGTTGGCTACCACAATGTTGAACTTGTTTATACCTGGAAAAATAATTCTTGTTGGATTGGAGTGAGCAGAGAAGGGATAAGAACTATGATTGGTTTAGCTAGTAAATCCCATGATTTTGTTTTAATATTCTGTCTTTATTTTCCTCATTTTCCCCAACTGTTTCGCAATTGACTTCATTAGCAGTATGGATGGTGATGGGGTCACCGGGGCTACTATTTGTTTTTTTTGTAGCTCTCTTTGCTCGTGGCAGACTGCAACAAGAAAGTGGGATAAGCCGTAAAAACATTTTTATACCGGGCAGTCAATTGACCTCATTAGCAGCATGGATGATGATGGGGTCACCTGGGCTACTAATTGTTTTTGTAACTTTCTTTGCGCGTGGCAGACTGCAACAAGTAAGTGGGATGAGCCGTAAAAACATTTTTATACCGGGCATACCCCCAGGACTCACTAGAAGTCTGACTCGTGTGCGCCCAAGCGTAGCAAAACAATAAAGGCTTCGTAATCAGTCAAAGTGAAATTAATTAGAAAATTACAATCTAAATAACTATGGTTGGAATAGCATGTGTAAGCGGCTTCATATGGGGAAGACATCACAGTACGTTTAACAATGCGTCGGAAAGTAATGTTGGATAAATGCTGACAGTGTGTGTGATGTGATTTTGATTTTTAACGTAGCTTTAACAATTTTTCAGTCATATCGCTACGATGTCTGCAATGTGGCAGTTTATGGTGATGTCTAGCACTGGGGCATCATGCCGCAGACATGTAGCATGATGTCCCACCCAGTCACATTATCCTGACACCAGGCCGACCAGTCCTAACACTAACCTCTTAATGCTAAAAGCCAAGCGAGGCAGCTGTTAGCACCATTTTTGTAAGTCTTTGGTATGACTTGCCCGGGGATCGAACCCACGACCTCCCGAATCCGAGGCGGATGCTCTAACCACTAGGCACCGGAGCGGTTAAATGCTGACAGAATCAGAAAGTGTGGAGGTTCTATTCCATTTGAAGTGTGTCACGTTGGTGTTCGTGGAACAATACAGTAATGTATCCTTCATGTAGGCCGATCACGATGATCGTCCTTCTGGTATGAGCGTTCCAAGCTAGACGCGGCTAATAAATATTCAGAAAAGTCATGCTAGAAATATCAGACCATGTGTATATAATACCACTATCATTACTCGATGAGTGAATACTCAATGAACTACAACGAAAATACATCTGCGCAGTATTCGACGATATCAGTAAGAAGAAAATGGAACTTGGAAATAATCATTCATGAAAAAAGGTACATGACAACATTACTGACGATGTGACGCAACATCGAAATGTTATGGCAGTGCTGTCCAACCCGCGAACCGCGGGCCGATTTTAAATGGCCCGCCAGAGCTCTAGCAGCTATATAGTCGTTGCTTTTCAGTTTTCTGCTGCGGCCTTCGGCTTCAAGAAAAGCATTTTTCAGTGGCCCATGGTGTCAAAAAGGTTTGACAGCACTGTGTTATGGGATTACCCTGCTGTTGATTCCAGACAACTTACCGTTGATCGTATTTATAATCAACAAGGTCATCGTCGTAGTAACCTCATCCTGACGTGTCTTGAGTGTAACCGACGTTGAGGATCGAAGCGTCTTTTGTGTTGGCACTCTGGGATAGCACATTGGGTGATTGCGACATTGTTGCTGCATACTTCCGCCGTGGACGTAAATGTGTATCTTCTTGCGTCCCTTCTGTCGCAATTCCACGAGTGGATTCTGGGGCTTCATCACAATAAATCTCCAGCGCATTGATGCAAAGCGTCACATGTGAAATTTTTTAAGGTCAAACTCCACATAGGATCAGTAGTTCTTGTTCTACCTTCTTGTTGTCCAGGTGTTTATAGATATCTCACCACAGCTCGCATGGTGCCTCCCAATATTGGTTAATTGTTACTGGCTGTGACAGGATTGTTAACTTGCCATACTGGTGTTTTTTATATTTTTAATAAAGCCACGGCGGATTTCATCGCGATCACAAGTGTAACTTCATTGTTCAACACGACTACCACTGCAGCAAGTTTTCCTGCCCATTCTCGTGAATGTGCGTTTCGTCGTATCAACATTTCCTGCGCATGTCCGAATAATCGTTTCGAAAGTGTACGGTTCAATCGTTCAGCGATTATTTGATCGTGATGAATGCCAGCATTCTCCTGGCGAATTTTAATTCCGTTATGTTTCATGAGCGCGGTTACTTCTCTGAGAAATTCTCGGTCTGGATCAACCTTTAGCAGATATGGACAACTTAATGGTCCATCAGAGTATATGAGCCTGAATGCGTCTGGGACGTCTGTGACCGTTTTCGATGTCAACCGTTCAGCTTCCTTGTATCATCTGGCTATATAGACGACTGGCAACGCGCATATGTATTTGCCGTCCTGTGGCAGAAACTAAATATTAGCCTGGTGAACATCGTTGGGTGCTCAGACGTCAAACCGCCCACGTGGATTTTTTTGATGCCGGGAAATAAATCTGCCATAATGCTTGTCGCGTCAACCAATAAGCGGCAACAATTTTTATGAATGTGAGCTGCAGTCTCTAATTTGCTGATGGCTGCATTGCCTTTCCAATAACTTTTTGGAACGTATTCAATCGATTCCATTGTTAGAGTCCAAGGACTCCAAATGCTAGTATTCCAAATGCTAGCATTTCAGTGTTCACACTACAATATTTATTAACACCCTGATTCACTGCCTCCTACCGCTAACTTTGCCCGCATTGTGGTTGATAGTAAAATTTGTGCAAGATAGTGTCGCGCTGTGGGTGAATTAATGTTATTTGAAGCCTCAATTAACAAACGATCAGCTATGTGTCGCTGAGTTAAATCACAATTACGATATGCAAGATTGTGTCAGTATCATGCGCGGTCTATCTTGTCGACTGGATTCTCACCACTGACTGAAAATTCTCTCGGATTTTGTCTGATATCCAGTCGATTCCTAGGTTTACAGTAATCATAACCCGGTAGATGTTTCTCTCCTGAGTACTTCGCCCATGGCGGTGATAGGGTCGCTTTTCCCAACATTAGTGTAATATCGTCACCGAACTTGGTTTTGATTGAAATATATATATATATATATATATATATATATATATATATATATATATATATATATATATATATATATATATATATATATATATATATATATATATATATATATATATATATATATATATATATATATATATATATATATATATATATATATATATATATATATATATTTGCGCGGCATCGCGCACACCCACCTATGTTTGCGCACCGTTTATTTCAGCAGATATATTTATCTTCCCATTTGGTGACTATATCCTCATCTACTGTGTCCGTGTACCTCTTGCATCGTAAACAATATAAACGTATAGGCATTTTGTTATCACAATGACAGCAGTTAATTCATTGTCCAGCGGCAAAGAACATTTACTACCCCGCGACGAGTTTCACACAGTTCCCTTTTCAGATTAAAAAAAGACCCAGCCAATAAAACACAATGAGCCCTACCCAATAGTGTACATGCGATAATTATAGGGCCGTCTGGTTGTGTTAAGCTTAAGTTATTATTCAACTTCGTAGTGAGAATGCTATGATGGGACAAGTTACACCTGGTTGAAACAACTGCAGACGACCAGAAGAGACTAGACTACAACGCGGCTGCCAAGAGAATCAGAGGCGACGATGTTGTTGAATTCAACAACGAAATCGAAGACCCATCTACCATCGACAAAATTGGTCATGTACGATGACGTAATGCTTGAGAAACAATCTAATCCAGCAGCAATATTTTCCAGGGGTAGACATACAAACACCAGCGTGATATATTTGACACAACGGTACACATATATTCCCAAAGTCATCTGGGACAATGCCAATATGTTTTGTTTGCGTTCAACGGAGTAGACTCACACACGCTTAGAAATATTCATGCTACGTTGTTTTCCAGAGTTATGGTTTTCATGGTACATTTCAAACATTTGTTCACGTAAAACAACCTCTTGTGGACACCCGCATGGGTTTGTTGCCATTTGGATTTCAACGCCAATTCGATATCGGATTAGCATTGATAGAATGTACGTGTAATTGCCATCGCTTTAAATATGTTCTTGCAATATAATGAATAGAACACAACGATTAGCGGGGAAGCGTCTGTCAACTTTACAATACTATTACCAGCACACAGTGATTTTCAAATAAACATTTGCCCCATTGATGAAACCAACAAAGGAAATTAGCGCGCCAACAGGAGCAACCACATGGACAATACATCGTATTCTTGGACAGCACTGAAGCTATCCGGGGCGCCATCACAGTCATGCCGGAACAAATCAGAGAACCATTTGTGGCAACGCATCGCGTACAAGTGCGGCTTAGGAAGTACGTGAAGAAGTCAGTGATATAGCTAACAATTCTGCGTATGTCGAACCGCCAGGGTATGAATCAGAATTACAAACGGTGGTACACTTTTTAAAGAATGCCCGTCAGATAATGTCTTGAAAACTCAGCCAAGTTTGTCACTAGTGAGTATGACCACAAAGATAAGCATTTACTGAAGCAAAAAACTCCCATATCAAAGTGAGACTCATTCACATGGGTTTATCGAGAATCTAACAGTCTCAGTAAGCAAATGATGATGACCCTATCTGGAAAGAATTTGCACGAGAAGGAGGGTTTGACTGAACCTCTAGCTGTAAAATCTACTACAAATCTAAAACTGAGACTAAAACATCGAGCGAGGCCGTTCCTATGGAAACAATGGGGAACGACTATGATTACACACTAAAGACACAGTGGTAACCCGATAACGTTATGAGCCTAGATGATCGATTTGAAACGATTTCCACGATGTCATCAACGAAGAATGGCAATCTGATAGCGTCTGTGCATGAACGGGATCATGGACCCACATATACACCCGGTTGATCATCGAGGTGGTCGACGAAGCATAAATCACTGAAATGGCGATTAATCGCCACAATTACACTTATGTGTTAGCGGTATAAATAATGGATTCCACAGTGACTTACAACAGAATAATTTCACAATTTGATAGAATAATTGCAGATACCACTTCGAGTACCACCATGATGGTGTCAGTGCCGACAGCGAGGTAGGAATTTGATGCTGTTTTTCCCAACGTGATTATGGCGACGTCCGAAAACACTTGAGATGGGATGGTTGAGCTGTGTACGTGTATTATAATTGGCCCAAAATTAGATTGACGCCATTTAGTGGGCTACCAGCCAATAACACACTTATTTTTTTCAGACGGAAAATGCGAACAGGCGGCGAAGGAATCGCTGCTCATGCTTAGCCCACCAAAACAATTCCCGACGGCTCTTACGAAATCAAGTGAGTAAATGGTGAATTTTACGGCGTATAAGCGCAATAACAGTACGATATAACAAAATTGCAATTACCGTGCACGAGCCGACTTCATAGATGGGCCATCGAGATAAAATCTCAGGGGTACGGCGTTGACGTAGGAGCGTCTTTCATCAAGACCATGCTCTGGTGGCCAGGAGGTGCAACTGGGGAACTAAAGGTGGATAATTCTCCATATAGCAATATTTTTTATCGGGTGGTGGTGGTATAGCTCGCCAGAAATATATTTTGCATAGGTTTTCCGTGAATGTGTTTGAGGGCGATTTAATCATGGTTGTACCCACTCAGCAGGTGTTTCTGCGATGTCACAACAGCATTCCTTCCCGAGTGAGATTTACACTAAAAGATCAAGTTGTTCTTTTGCTTGATTTACTAGAGAAACACTTGCCGTTAGTTTGTATATCAGCGTTGTGTATATCTGATTCAATTTATATCTTATGTAATTGAGCAGCAGAGACGGTGGACAAGCTCTAATTGGTTCACTCGTATTTTCGCAAAATAGGCCTTCCTGGAAAATCGCAAAATAAACCCATAAAAACCCGATATCCAGCGTAAGACAACCCTGTCAAAGACGAGTTGGCTTACCCGCCTATCGCTGATAGGTTTGTCTAATCGCGATACATCGAAGAAAAATGCGCGATCGTGTCGGTGCCAAGTTGAGAGTTCGCCCTCTCTGCTGATACTAATTAAATGATCATTATATGAATAATGACTAACATTGGAGAAGCATATACCACTAGATTAGCTTGAAAGCGACCAGAAGCAATCAAAAAATTTCTTCCTGTTCGTGATTCTGTAAGACAAAACCTTCAAGAACGTCAGCAAGCACAAGTTGAATTTGCTATGGGTACAGAACAGTTATTTAAACCCATTACAACAGCTACTGAAAAAGTTGCAGCGACTACTGAAAGAGCTATATGGGGAGATATTAAGGATGAGGAGGAGAGGAAGAGGGGTATTCTTCCAGTATTAAAACAAACCGCTGAGCAGACTGAAAAAATAGCAGCGAGAACTAAAAAAACAAAAAAATATTATGAGAACTTCCAACTGATATAGCTGCAGCTCAACCTCTACCCGTCGATGAAGAAATACTTGAAGGTATTGGTAAGATTCGTACTGAAATCGCCGGTTTGAAAGGGGGGGGCAGCGCCTGAACCCCAACCAGTAAAAGAAAATGTTGAACTGATTGCAAAATTTAACGATGTTATTGAGCAACTTAAAGAAATCAAGGAAGAGAAATTACCCGCTGAAACATTAGCGAGTCTAAATCGAAAAAAATCAAATTTTAAAACCAAAATATGCTACCGTAAACGATAACAATTTTATAAAATGGGTATATCGCGTGTATTACGACAAAAAACAAGCCAGAGATGATGATCCAATTTTTGTGAATTTTGTAGTGGAAATGCAAAGACTTTATAAAGAACACGCACCACCACCTCCCTGTTCACCGCCCAAGCAAGAGTCTTATCAACTTCCTCCACCTCTGCAACAAATAGAACTACAGAAATCTCAACCCGAACCTCAACCGCAACCCCAACCGCGACCTAAGTCTTCCAAATTACCAGCACAACCTGCATTGATGTTTACCGATGGAGGTCTTAATATTATTTCTTCTGCTAGCGAGAGTAAATTAGCCGATATTGCTGTGCGTGAATATAATTCTAGAGAAAATTACTTAAAGCCTGAATTTGCTGAAAGAGTAAAATATGAAAGATGGATTCCTGCATTATATTTTGCCTCCAAAAATTTACTGGTTAATAAGGACGATCCAGAGTATAAAGATTTTATACAAGATGTAGACGACGCAAGACTACTAACGAGACGAGAAGGGATATAACAAATTACACAAAAACGATCTCTAGAAAAGGGAGCAACCGGAAGTGGTTTTATTGGCTGTCCTGATAATATATTCAATGACGTGCAACGGTTAGAAGTTTTCATAGGAGGAAAACGAGCTTGAAATAACTCACCAGAAATAATTAATGAAGCAGCTGATATCTGTCGACGATTATTTCAAGGCGGTATCATGGACATTAATGTTTATCGGGAACTCATTTATGAAATCGTTGATGACTATCATAGTGACTAGTTGTTATTGCGATTAGATAAATGAATAACAAATAAGATGATTATACATAATGCTCATCGTGGACCCGTAGCGGTTAGGGTGATAAACTCGCGATTACCAACCTATAAAGCAACTTACGGAGATGGACTCGGTGATGTTGTTCAGGGTTTATTCAGAAGGATAGCTCCTAAAGCAGTACCGATCGCAAAACAATTATCAATGAAAGCTATTGACGTTGTTCGTGATAAAGCTTCTGGTGCTATTGGTAATGTTGCCAGTAAAGCGTTCTTGGCAGAGTCAAGGACATACTAGCACGATTAATACACAGACCACTACAGCCAGTCAAATTACCAAGCACTGAAGTGATGCCCGCGAATGTCAGTAAAGTAACAAATCAAGCCGCAAATCAAAAACTAGCAGCGCTGATAAATCAAGGAGCTGAACAAATAAATACGAGTCTGATATCAGGAAGTGGTCTTCGTTTTAGAAGATAACAAATTATAACAAAATGTTTAAACGTACATCTGACCCAGCGTTTGACATGGATGCACCAGTGCTCAATGATGAGTCCGTGCGTGATTATCAGTATTATTCTTATGAAGCACGACAGCCAAATCAACGTGGACGAATTGAATTACAAGTTCAGGATACAAGTAGATATTTCTTGCCCGCTGAAGCATTTATTGAAGTCGAAGGTGAACTTGTAACAAGCGTTATCGCTAATACAGAATTCTGAGCCAATGTCAGAGTTGGCTTTGTTAATAATGGCATCATGGCGTTATTAAAAAGTGCCATATACATGATCGATGGAAAAGAAATTGTGACAATCCAAGATAATGTTGACGTTGCTACAAAGATTATAGGCCTAGCAAGATATCAGATGATTAAACTACATCAGCTGGTCCGACTATGATGTTCGCCAAGGATAATTCTGACTATCCCGATGGGAGACCTGATATTGTAAGAATTCCAAGAAACTTTGCCAACAACGCTGACGCTGATGTATGGCCGGTGGTTCATAGCAATCCAGATTACAACTTAGGATTCAGAACACGTCAATTAATGCTGAAAACTAATCGTAGAAGATTTTCATGTGCAATCCCACTGTCCCATATATTTGGATTTTGTAGAAATGTCCAAGAAGGTTATTTTTGGAGATAAACATACAGTTGTACTTGTGAGAAAAGGTGATGATAATGATGCTATGTGGCGAGAAAATGGCGCTGCTGATGGTAAAGTAATATTATTTAAACTCTCATTGTGGATTCCGGTAATGACTCCATTGCTCGCTGAAGAACATCGGCTACTTTCTTTTATGGATCAAGGCGGTAAATCAATATTATCGTGGGTAACAACAACTACCGATAGTGTTCAAAGTGCCATCGACGGTACATTTACATGGCATATGGCATCACAGCAGGGTGTTTCTGCGCCAAGACATATCTTTGTTGCTTTTCAAGATGTTGCGCGAGTAAACAATCAAGAAGGAAATCCAATGGCATTTAACAAATTGGTGTCTCTGAAGTATCTTTAAGAATAAACGGACATCAACAACCATCTGAATATATATTATTGAATTTTGATCAAAATTATGTAGCACCTGCATATCATCGTTTGATCAATTTATGGGACGTGATCAAAATATTGATACTGGTTTGCAAATTTCACAGTTAGATTTTACATCGTTGTATCCGAATTATTACTTTTCGCTGGAATATCTTGATATAGTTAAGCAATCTGTCGTTGATATACATTTTCGAGCTAGCGTAAACACAGGTGGTGGTGTTAATTACAGAGCAATTGCTGTTATACTCAGCGATAAAACAATGTTACTTGAAGGTGTTGGTGGACGAATGAGAGTCGTTGATGCACCAGTGGAAAACATGTAGACAATTAGACCAACCGCGTTTATCATAAAAATGTCATACAGTCACGTTAATGTCACTCTGACTCCTGGCAGGCGAAAAAATTACATTCGAAAAACGCGAGCGCGGGGGCAACGATAACACTAAAGCAAGATCAAATTGCTAATGGTGGCCCAAACAAGTTATCCTTGACTAAAACTCAACTAAAACATTTCAATAAAGCGAAGCAAGCAAAAAACGGAGTTCAACTTGATTTCGCTCCAAGAGCTATCAGCGACATGATTAAAACCGGTGGTATATTTCCACTTCTCGCAGCAATACCAGCGTTGATAGGTGCTGATGTACCAGCCGTTGCAAAAGCAGCCGCGTTAGGAGCTGTCGGAACCGGTGCTGGAATGGCATTGAGGAAAGCAACTGGGAAGGGAATTTTACACAAGGAAAGCTAAAAAAATGATCATCACGGACACAAAAACCAACAAGGCGTCCAAAAAATTCCAATATGCCTCAACCGGGTCATCTAAAATTACCCGTGGAACACTACGGGGCGGGTCTAAGACTTCCAGGAACTCCGCCCTCATGGTACCCAAAACGGTTTTGAAAACCAGCGGTTTTACACCGATGTCAAATTTTGATTTATTCGATCTTGCTAAACAATAAAATATAAAAAATGTCAGAGTTTTTTATGCGAGATCAGTTACCGAGCCAACCAAATAATCCAGAAACTGGAATTATTAATCTCGATAACAGCGATGGTCCAGGAACTCATTGGGTTGCTTACGTGATACATCCACGTGGAATTGTTTATTTCGATTCGTACGGGTTAGCACCGCCAGTTGAATTTCTAAAATACGTACAAAACACTTCCGCTCCCATTCCAGTCTGGTATTTAACACTACTAATACAAACATTAACCGATCGACCAATATACGGCCGTGAAGTAATTAATGTTCTTGACGCGTTATCAAAATCAACCAAACCACCTCACAAAATCGTGCACGAGTATACCGCGGAACAATTTAACATTTTAAATAATCCCTAAAGAATAATGGTAGATATTTACGGAAGATCTCGTGATCATATCAGGCGTAAAAAATGCGACGACGTAGATTTATCAAAATATGCGACCAAAGATGAGATTGATAATCTTTTAAACCTGTCCGAGATACACCCAGGTGAGGTTGTTATTTTTCAGGACCGGCATGGCAAGCTAAAAACCAGCAATATCGGATGGAATGATATAGTTCGCAGGGTTCTTGGGGCTACCTCGGATAACAGCCCTGTGTTTACTGACGGCGGTAGAATCAGAGACTAGAGTATATCAGTTGCAACTCTCAGAGACGATATGCAAAAATTTGTAGCGGATCGCTTATAAAAGACCGGTGACGCAATGACAGGTGAACTCAGCATGAATGGAAATAAAATAGTGGTTTTAAGAGATCCAACATCCGACGAAGATGCCGCGACAAAAAAGTATGTTGACGTTAACTACAGCACCGTTGACGGTAAATTAACCACGTTGCGGGGCGAGTATGACGTTCACGTAAACGCGTTTACAAATCTCCGTAGAAACTTTAGAAAAAGTAACGAAACCGCAGAGGAAATCTTTGGTACCCCATTGAGCGTTAACGCAAAACTCTCTGATACAAAAAAAACATTGGACACGATCAAGAAAACACTCGAAGATGTCGTCAGTGGAATTCCTGAGATCGTTAACAAAATTAGTCTGATTAAAATCTCACCTGGAGTTACACCCGGGCATATTAACAACATAGTATACACGGTATCATCTGGATTCGCATAATACCATCAAATATACCGCAACAGTCACTGGTGTGTATAGACTGTCTGTGTTCAGTGCTGCAAAATTCGAGATATTTACAACGTATCCATGGCGGCATTCCACCGACAAGTTTTTCGGGGTTGTGTCTATCATATTAAATAACGGAAACGAAGAAACATTTATACTGGAAGCAGCCGATAAGAAATTAACCGCAACATCTTACTGGTGGCGTCTAGAATTTGTAGCTGAAACACCTCAATTAGTTACCGCGTAAAATGATAATGGCATTGGCAAAAACGGAGTCAACGACAACATTAAATGTCCAACAATATAGATACGATCAAGTATGCGAATGGCAATCAGAGTTAAAAACCATCATCGACAAATACACAACAAAAGTAGAAAATTATAAGCAACGAACAGTTATTCTTGACGTTGCAGTATACTCGGTATCCGCGTTAGTTGCATCCATCGGAGTAGTATTATCAGCGCTGACCCCGGTAACAACTGCAGTATCAGTAACAATATACGTTTCATCATCAGCGGCACTTGCAGGTGTTTTTAATATAATCGCGAAAAAGATATCCACGTGCACGAGCATAAAATTGCACGATTATGTCACGCGGCTAAACACAGCAACAGCAGCTAATTAAAAATTATCGTCGCTATCATCAAGCCTCAACGATGAAAAAATATCAGATTCCGAATTCGCGTTAATGGTTAAGACATACGCAGACTGCAAGCAGTCCGAGTCCCACCATTTGAAAACAACGAAAATGAATAATGACAGAATTACTTCAGCAGATAGCCGCAAATATAACTCCAGTAAGGACCACAATGATAACAGTGAGCTCAACCAAGCCTGAATTCAGTATTAATTTTCAAACTGCGATTCCGGCAAGCGAGATCGCGCTGGCACAGTTGCGAGTATATCACAGTTGGCCCAATATCAGATCAAAATCATTTGGTGGATTACCAGCGAATAATTCGTTTGTGTTTGCAAATAAATATAAATCAGATGGTACACCCGACTGGAACGTTGTTGGAATACCAACCGGGAGCTATCAAATCGAAGAAATCAATGAGGAATTACAACGTCGAATAAAAAATATCACCGGGAAAGAATCCAAAATAGCAATAACAACTCATGAACCAATGCTGTCTTCTGCAATTGAGATAAACTCTCCTGACTACGCCGTGGATATATATCAGAGTTCGATCAGAACAGTGTTAGGATGGCCTGAAATCTCACCGCCGGAAATACCGATACCACCTGAACCGAAAAAGTCTGATTATACCACGTTTGATAAAAATTATAATACAAATATTGAACATTCTATCATTCGACTCATATTCTCTGGCCCAAGATTTGATTTAATATTCACGGATGGGTTTGAGTTTAAAATTCATGATAACTTGATAGTAGGCAATTACCTAGTGGGTTTTACGAAACCTACGAAGCGGCTAGAATACCAGCATGGATCTATCACGGAGAGCTTTATACGGTACCTATTATGGAAGAAATACTAACCGATGTGGAACTCAAGTACAAGATAGCTCGAAATGGACTACATAAGTATTTCACGATGATTCCACAAGATCGTGAAGAAATCATTTCCACGTTAAGTTTTTTAAATCAGCTCATGCTACGTTACGAACTCATCATTCAGACAAGGGGTAATGTGCACTAAGGATGATAAAGCTAAGCAATTTTTTCTCGATCATTACAATATTAAAAGAGGATCTGCTAAATTTTAAATTTCTTACTGATCGTTCAGACGCATTTAAAAAGTCCATAGATAATATAATCGATAATTACTTTTTTGAAATACTTACACGGTACAAAGAAACACTGCCGGCGGCAACTATTCTCTGACACAATAGTCTAACTTTCGTTTTCGATCGCTTCACGACCTGACACGAGTATTAATTATCTTCTTTGCTTCATATTCAAGAGATAATTCCGATCTAACTTTTTCAATTGCACGAGACAACGAAACAAATTCCTTTATTCGCGTTTCTTCTACTGTGGCTAGTGACTGACACATAGTCGTCTGAATCTTCTTTATAAATCTATATTGTGATGGCAGAATATATCTTCCTTCATGTTTAGCTTGCTGCAGTTTTTCAAAATCAGAAAGAATGTTTTCAGGATTTAGTTCATCGGTCATATGTATTTATACAATAGACGGTTCGCCACATTTTTTAATAGCAACATCATTGATATTTTCGTAATTCATTATTATATATACCGAATATTATATGTTTAAAAGAAAAATATTTTAGACCAAAACTAAATAGTAACTATGATGAGCGGTCACCATTTCATGGGTCCGTGCTGTTTATTTTGGGAGCGAAATGCATTCGTGTACACCCCCCCAAGATCAAATCGCGGGGTAGTGCAAATGACGCACTCACCACGTATTTGACGTGATGAGGGAGATGTACACGAGCTGATGGCGCCCCCACTATATATAAAAATCCTATAAAATGGTACAGTCGATAATTTGCCTGTTACGAGATTCGAAACTCTGACTTCTGAACAAGAATCAGCTGCTTTACCACTGTGCCATGGCTCTAATCTACTGGTATATGATTTAAAAATTATTATGTAGTTAACCGTTTACAGACAGTTAACAATTTTCAGCTGAATTTTATTTCTGAATACACAAATTCAAGTTTGTACCCAATAAGTCAGATTTGATAATATATATACCCGAAAAAAACCAAATATATTGTCTGTGATAAAACTATTATTTATCGTAAATAAACGATTACGCCTACCTGTACTGACAATCCTTGATAAAATCTACAGGAAGTAATTGCATACTTCCGTGTTAATCTTACAGGTAAAACAGAGAATTATTTACCCGTACAAGCGTGTATACAATAGACGGTTCGCCACAAACCCTGTTTCGATTGCAAAAAGATAATAGAACTTGAAATTTATTTATTTTCTGTATAATATATTACCTGTAAAATTGTAATGACGTGTATTGCGCAATCTTCTGAAATCAAGGTAGGTAACTCCATCATTGACTTTTACACGATGGCGGCAAAGTTATTCCGTTATCTGTATCTAGCACCAATGGAATATAAGAGAACGAAATCCAATTTCCAAACCGGTATGAAAACGACGATTTAATTATATTTTCTGCAACACGTTGGACCGAACATGGATGAATACCAAAATGTCTGCCAGCTGCATACATTGATTGAGATATTATTTCCTCGCCGCTTTCTACATTGACAGATTTAATCGCTCTCTTTCCGACCAGTATTTCCCCGTGCAGAATTCTCACTCTGTGTGATAGCTTGAAGATTCTGTCCAGAATTATTAAGTTTATTTCTGTCAATATGATCGATTACAAGACCGTATTTGATCTCCGCGTAAAAAGCCTCGAATACAAACCTGTGATTTTATTAAGGTTTATTTCCATTAGCAGTAAACACGAGATAACCAGAATTATTAACTACACCAACTTGTTTCTTTAGCCGACAATGTCTAATTACCCCATCACGATTTTCTTCATAATCCTTGACGGTAGGATGTCTGAAAAATTCTTTTTGCTCCATTATATACAATGTATTTGTCTAAATCATAATTTGTCTGAGAACTTATTTAAATAATCATCTTCACGTTTTATAACGCTGTCACTGTCATTATCTTTCTTGTCATACTATCTTTTAAGTTCCCTGTATCGCTTACACCACAACGAGCACATAACTGTGTCTTTCCCCAGACTCCGACACCACATCGGAGACATGGTATTGGTCCTAAACTACCATTACGAACACACTGTGAATGTTGCCCGCATAATTCTTTTACACATGATTTGCCACATAGAGTTACAGATCGTATCATAAGCCGTTTACACTGATTCATTATATGACAGACTAACCCCTGACTCGCGGAGGCTACCTCTGACTGATCTGATTGATATTATCAGGGATGCCAAAAAAGAATTTCGTGATGATGAAGCATCTCACGTGTGGTCTACATTCAAAATTATACGCATGGACGAAGTCACTGATGCTACAATGAACGATACACTAGCGAAAGCAATTATCGATTTCCCCAATCAGAAACACCTTCTCAGAATAAAGTTTATTGAGCAAGCAGATTTCGATACGTGGATTATCCGTGACAAACGTGATCCTGTCCTTGCTAATGGAAAAACCGCGGTGTTAAGTAAGATTCCAAACCAGGAATGTTAACTGGGATTAATGGACCATATTACGCTCGATTGTATCCCGTGACAGCGGTTGTTTATGGAATTTATCAACTAAATGATAGTCCTAACATTAATGATCTTGCCCCGATGAGATTTTCATCGTTGAATTGTGTAGCCGAGCGAGTAATAGAACATTTTAAAAATGCGAAGGGTGGAAACGGTTTAACTGATCTGCGACGTTAAAAAATAGCGAAGTGGGCCAAGCAGGTCAAAGATACCGGAGCGACAATAAATGATGTCGCCGAGTTATTAAGTAAATTAAAATTTACAATAACTGTAAAACCGTTAACGGGAGAGGTTTTATATGAATCAGCGAATAAGGGAAATGGAACAGACAATTGAAATTATTGATCATAACGCTCACGCGTGGACCTCCGCGGTAACAATATTTCCACGAGATCGTAACGTGAGAATTTACTCCCCAGAAGGTACGTTTGACTTTATTAAACAGATAAGTAAAAGCTATCCCGTGCCAGTGTGGTTGTTTAAGAGTTCCGAGGATGAAAAATATGATCAATTTGTAAGACCCAACGGTGATTTATGTCGTAAAGAACCTCTCCAACTCGCAATGAGAAAACTCGTGGAAAGATATTCAGAAAGTACTGAGGAATTATTAACTAATTGTTTTACAGTTCCGTCAGTTGCTCGGGATGGGTAAGTGTGCTGGTTATTTTAAAGGATTCAGACATCCTACAAACGAGATGACACGAGTGGCGATTAATGGTCCATTACCCGATTTTGACCTTACAGGATTCGCTCGTGTAGTGTCGTTTGAATTTGCTAAGAATCTTCATCCGTGTGGTTATGTTTGGTTTGGTAGACACTTCTCGGAGCGACGCTGGGCACCAATAGTGTTATTAAGATATATGCTTGACAATCGCGTATTAATGTCTTTGACGGTCAGTGAAGCAATTATATCATATCGGACGCAGATCTCGGTTTGGTTACCAACACTGGAGCGTATCCGTGTAGATAAGGTCATCGAAGAATATAAGCGGGAATGTCCAAATACTCATGTTGATGTCATCGTCGATAATGCTCCTAATATTCCCAGCAACAATGAAAAAACCGCAAAAGATCTCAGTAGAACAATAATTGGTAAATTTACTCAGGGTGGTGCATATGATCATAAACGGCATCACTCACGATTGATTATGGATGATTTTGAATTAGATTTTATAATTGATGATGCCGCTGCGAGAAATATATTTTGTAATCGGGAAGACGCTTACTTGTCTGATGGAACACGGTTGGGCACAATTGTTAGTTACACTGATGGAGAATCTCCTCAGTATACACATCTAAGATCTTCAATGCTCGCTTATGTTTCTATAAATTTGCTATCGATGGTAAATAGATTTCCTGACGCTGCAGTTAGAGTTGCAACGGATTCATTTTACTTGAATAAAAAATATTCAGAATTACTGGCTCGTTTCACAAGCACTGATGAATCATGGAGTTCGTGAAGAATAAAAAAGGAAATGTTACATTGTTATTGTGAATCCGCAAATGTTGCGGTTAAAGATAATTATCGCAGCGATCAGATATCAGAATTCTCGTCGGAGCCATCCGTGTATGATCCAGTATCCAGACACAAAACGGTTTATTTGAACAGACCGGGAGTTCTGGTAAGACAACTCGAGTAATCGAATTATTTCGACAGAAACACGATGATATAATTGTGCTAACACCAACACACATACTTGCCAACACACATACTTATCACGGTCTGAAAATTAATGTGCGGCGATCACGGCCAACCACCACCGTTTGTTGGACCATCTCCACACGATTGGTTGAAGAATTTTGTTGATTATTACTCGGAGATAACTGATGATCACAGATCTCTTGATGCAGAATTAAAGGAATTAAAAAAAAATTAATCAGATTACAACCGAACAAAATTCAATGTGAAATAGCGCGTAAAATAATTTCAGAAACTTCTATGAACGAATTTCTACAAACATGGAGACCAAACGATTTGATAGAGGCAAGTAGAAAGACAGAGACACACTACAACAGCGGTTGTTTCAGTTACATAAAGAAAACTTTCCAACGTTGCCAGTGCCGCTGTGTTATCGACCAGCTGATACGCGACGGCAGAATATTGACGTTGATATACCAGGACAGACCGAATTAATCAAACAGAATCTCGTATTAAATGATATTGTCGCAGTTGATGTCAGTGTTATTGAAGATGCTCTCCGTGGACGCTAGGATACGCAATGACGATTCACTCATCTCAATGATTAACTATTACTGATACAGTTGTTTGGATCGTTGATAATCGTATCGAATGGTCGAACTTAGTTTATCTTGCAGTGTCTCGAGTTAGAAAAATATCTCAACTGCGGAGAATCGTCTTGGACGAGTCAGTGATCAACGATGATATTGACAACGATATAATAAGAAAAAAATTGGCTGGTTATAAACAAAGTGACAAAAATAAAAATAAACGCGATTTTGATCTTGACGTTGAATTTATCAATGCGCTGAAACAACGGCAGAATAATCACTGTGCAAGTTGTAATTGTATAATGTTATTTTAGTACTCGAGTAATAATCCAAGACAATTTACCGTAGATAGAAAAGATAACAGCCGTGGTCATACACGAGCAAATATGATGCTGACCTGTCTTGAATGTAATTGACGTAGGGGTGCTAGTTAAGTGATCGCGGTGGTAATTATGTGTCTTCGGGAATTACTTGTAATTGTTCACGTGTAAATCCACGTTGAGGAACAGTTGAATCAAGTCTGTAGATTGCGGGTCTACCCGTGGATCTTGTTATGTTAGATATCTTGTGTGTGGTAATACTCCAAATAGGATCAGTCGCTCTTTTTTTACCACCTTCAAGTTCACCGGGCTCATATAAATATCTTACAGTGTCATTGCCCAGCACTGGCTGTGTTGAAAAATCACGTCGTTGTACGGGTATATGTTTTTTTGTGAATGCGCTAATAGGTTTCATGTTGGTTGTTCGAGTAATCTCATTATTTAACGCGGTTATCACATTTGGTAATCATGCAGCCCATTCGCGAGATCTCTTGTCTTGAATGAATTCCTTCGCGTATTGATATCCAAATAACCGCTCAGCAAGTGTTCGATTAAATCGTTCAACAATTGCCTGATCGCGATGAATTGCAGTATGTCCTCGTCTGATGGTGACGTTCTGTTGTTTCATCAGCGATGTTACTGCACCTTGAAATTCTTTGCCAGGATCAGCTTGTAACAGCTGTGGTCATTGTAGACCACCTCGTTGATAAATTCGTTTAAACACGGAAGCTACCTCAGATGCTGTCTTTGTTGACAACGGTTCTGCTTCTTTGTAACTACTTGCAACGTCAACTACAGTTAGCGCGTACTTGTATGTTATTTAACGTCGTTGGATTTTAACGGTATCATGTGGTAGAAATAATATATCAGCTTGATGAACTTCATTAGGAACTCCAACATCAAAATGTGCAAAGTGAATTTGTTTAGGCGGTGGTAGGTAAATTTGCCATATTGCCTGTTCGGATAACCACTTTTTAGCAGCAACATGTGTAACTTTTGCTGCTTCAGCGAGTTTACTAATCGCTGCGTTACCTTTCCAATATCCTCTTGGGGAATAATAAATCGATTCCATTATAAATAATTACCAGCGCCTAGCGTTAATTTACCTTTCATCGCGGATCTTACAAACCAATTAGCAAAGGATTCCTTGAAGAATTTATTCGTAATGGAATTTAGCGCGTGAATTAATTTTACATCTGCTATGTGACTGTGCTGCAAAGCTTTACTTTTGTAAGCTACACCATGAGCATGTCACGCTTTATCAATAGCGTTTATTCGGGTTCCAGGACCATAGTAATTATATCCTGGAAGATGTTTTTCTCCTGGGTATTTAGCCCACGGAGCTCCCGGTAATTTTGTTAATGTTGCTGCAATATCACCTCCTCGTTTTTTTAATAGTATTATTTGACTTTGACTGTGAGGGAATAAATTTAAATTTCTTTGTACCGCATCGTTGACACTTACCCGTAACCGCTGATCTATTATTTTTTTGTTGTAATGGTTGTTAGATCACCTGTTGGGGTACGTGTCCTGCATTTCACACAATATAAATCCATATTCTTTTTATATATTTCTATAACATAGAAATCACTGACTTTTCTGCAACAAGAAAACAAGAACTAGTCAAGCATCATGCTTCGCTACCAAATTCTGTTCGTATGATTATGATTATCATAGGTCCATCTGGAAGTGGCAAAACATAAGTGCTACTCAGTTTGATAATGAAGTGGATGAAGTGGGATAAGTTGTATTTGGTAGCGCCATCAGTTGATGATTAGCGATGCTACGATGTACTTAAAGATTTTAATGGAAATGCAAAATCGTTATATGAGCGCGGTGACGATATTGTTGAATTTATCACTGATATCGATGAAGCGCCAAGTATTGATGATATTGATGGGTTTATTAACAATTTAGTCGTGTACGATGATTTAATGTTGGATACGCAATCAAATAATGCTAGAATATTTTCCAGAGGCAGGCACAAACACACTGATGTGATTTATGTAACCCAGCGGTATACACAAATACCAAAATTGATCAGAGATAATTGTAATATTCTTGCTGTGTTTAATGGAGATGATATTCACACGTTACGAACTATTCATCAGACCTGGTGTAGCGGTGATATGGACATAATTAAGTTTAGAAATTTATTTAGTCAGGCTCATTCAACCCCGCATGGATTTATAATAATACATTTACATGATCCTCGAGCACGATATCGAGTCGGCCTTGATATGATTTTTGGATAATAGCAGCAGAGAGGGCGAACTCTCAACTTGACACCGACACGATCGCGTATTTTTCTTCGATGTATCGTGATTAGAAAAACCTATCAGCGATAGGCGGGTAAGCCAATTCGTCGTTGACAGGGTTGTCTTACGCTGGATATCACGGTTTTTTTGGGGGGTGGGGGGGTTGTTGAGATTTTCCAGGAAGGCCTATTTTGCGAAAATACGAGTGAACCATTTAGAGCTTGTCCACCCTCTCTGCTGCTAATTGTTTATAGGTTTTAAAATCTTTCCATTTTTTAAGTTTGATTATATGTCAAAAATGTAGTTCTGTTTACTAGGAACTCAAACTTTTTCCAGAAAATAGTTTGACCTTGACTGTTCATTTCTGTAAAGATAAGGCTGACTTGGTTCCCGATCTTAATTCAAATTTAGTAACAGTCACGTCAGCAAGTTATTTATTTCATTGATTTTTTTATGGGAGTATTAAGAGTGAGATCGTTGCTGTATTGGATACGTGACCCTAGGATTGTAAAAAGTTTTAGTGAAGTAAACAACTTTTTTCTCGGAGTAAAATTATTGGTTCTTATCAAGGTCATACTGGGACTACGTGATTTGTATATGTAACATTATCACGTGATCCTCTATTTCGTAATTCAGGTATTTCCAAAATTGCGCATTAAGTTAGTTTTATTAATAAGTCATACTTAGAGAGAATTTGGTCAGTCTGGGCTTAAAAACGCTAGATGTCAACTCGTTTTCTTCTGTTGAAGCTAGTTTTCGATTTATATATTAATTTTTCTTCAAATTATTTGGAAATATACATGTGTTCATACAGAATTCTTGAACAATATCATTTCTTAAAAATTTTATTTGGATTTCCAAAGCCGGAGGATTTTTTTATTGTGTTTTACAAGGAACTGTAGAAAACCACACCGTACCGGATACAGCATACGTCATCGCCTTCCATCTTGGATTCTTCGTTGGGACTCGAACTTGAAATCATTACAACATTGCATTATTAGGACTTAAATTTTATTCGTGGATTATTCTTGGATTATTTTTGGATTTGATTCTTAGAATCTTAAGTTCTTATTTTTTTTCTTCATTTCTACAGTATTTTTCCAGGGAAATGAATTATTTGTTAAACTTTTCAAAGCTTGTTGTTTTCACTCTTTCTTGTGTTGCTGTTTATTCGAGTCTAAACACGTAACATAAGATCAGTGACACAGCTGCGTAATGGTTCATGACAATTAGTCGCTGCTGGTGACTGAATAAACAATGATGATCGTAAACGATTACGCAGCCACCATTGTCAGGGTAGTAAATTCATACTTGTCTGTGTATTAAATTTATTACGGAGATGAGCTTAGCAATCTTGTTTAAGCGTTAGTAGAATTGCTCCAGTGGCTGGGGAACATGTAACTTCATTGGTCATAATGAATATGTGAGAAGACAATTGGGGCTGTCTGGGATCATCGATACTATTCTCCTGATGAACGTGTACCATATGAACGGAGCCGAATATAATTCCAATTTCAGGATAAAAGCATGTTATTATTACGTTTATTGAAGTCGAAGGATCTCTCGTGAAGCAAGATGGTAATCCATACACCAATGGGTAACGTAGTGGTTTTGCTAACAAGGGTGTGATGGCGTTATTTAACATCGCCCGACACAGCATAGACGGCAAGGAAATCGAAGCATGTCTGGACAACGTTGTCTTGGCAACGATAATACTTGGACTCGCACGATACTCAGATGATTGCCTTATCTGATGTCCTCCAAGGACATCACATATAATGCTGATGATCGCCCGTATAATATTCGAATGCCCAGAAATAATGCTAACAATGTCGATGCAGATGTCTGGGTGCAGTCCATGACACTAATACAGCATTCAACGTGGGATTCGTAGCACATCCATTACAAATTAACACTCAGTATCAATTTAGTTTGTTATTCTACTGTCACATGTTTACTGATTTTGCAGGTGTGCTAGAAAAGTTATTTATGTGGCTAAACACGAAGTTGTCCTGACGCGACGTGGTACTGACGATGAGTAAATTTGGCACGCTGAAGGTGGTGATGCAGGCGCAACTCCAGCGCTATAAGGAAGGGTTACACTGGCAAAATTGTCGTTGTTGATTCACATCGTTTCAAGAAATACGACAGCTGAACTTGCAGATAAAAATCCCAATGGTGTTGACCTCCTTAATGTGACTGAGGTATCGCTGAGACTAAACAGGCATCAAGAACCATTCGAATAAGTCCTCGTATACTTTGAGCAGAACCATATCGCATGATCATACCCTAGACTAACGGGTTTCATAGGACGCAACCAGAATATTGAAACAGGACTCCAGATATCTCAGAAGAACTTCACAACGGGGTACCCAATTTATTACTTTTCCCTGGAACATCTGGATTTATTCAGACAGTACGTGGTTGACATGCACCTTGCAACGCCTCTAACTGAGAGACAGATGATTCATTACCACGTGGAACGCAAATCACGTCATGAATGGAAACTGATATTCGGGCTAGTTGCAAACCACTGACTCATCAAATAACTGTGCCTCAAATACGGCTCGTTTCGGCCATAAAAACGTTGAATTATGTAAGAAGCAGCATACAGCCGGACATTGGGTTACTTAGTAATCTAAAGACATACTTTGATCTGTAACTTCCACGCGTAGTTGCATCTGGACCGGGGATGTGGAAGGAAATAAAATGAGACGAGTATTTTCACTGTTTACCTGAACACAATGGCGTTTATCGAGTTACATTACACAGTGAGACAAAATTGATCGTTAGAGTCCAGCAATTTTTTTTCCAGCGATTTAAGACGTCGTCAATTTATAATGTTAACTTGTTTCTCATAGTGTTCTTCCCTTTCAGCTCGAATTTCGTCTAAGATATAAGCAAGTGTAACTTATTCTTTCAAGTCTATGTAGGTCTCAGATAGAGATGATTCATGAGGCGGTTTACAACAATCGTTGTTTTTTAGCTGTTGTGTCTTATCAAACGTTTCTACTGTGTAATCCGCGATAAGATTTTGAAGAAGAATATTGTACCTATCCTCGAGTTTTAATATCTCGCAGAGCTGATAGTATATTATCTCAACGTATAGGATTGTATGAAATTTATTTATTAAAATTATTTCTCAAAAGGATATAGTAAAGCGCCGATACTTTATTAATGACATACTATGATTACAGACACACATGAAAAATTTGACTGTTGCACGATTCCGGTATACAAATGTTTTCACGACACGCCCCACTTTTTGTTGCCATCTTCCGCGCCCAAGGAGATTAAAAATAGTAGACCATGGTGTCCCCTCCCAGCTGCTTCTTTAAGACCTGCGGCGTTAATCTACAGATGTTTGTCTATTGACAGTAATGCCTTACGAGTTATCAACAAGATATCGCAAGTGGACAGAACGAAGATCAAATTTCTAATACATTTTCTCATTCCAATGTTAAGTAGGTAAACAAAATTGAATACAGCTCTCTAAATATTTCACATGAAAAATGTCAAATTTTTCAAGCATTATTATTTTTTGTGGGGTTGTCAAATATTTCTCCACACTATGTAAAACATATTCGTTAGTTTTGTACCAATACCTTCAGCTGCAATTTTTTGACTGACCTGTAAAATATGGTACGTCTTTGATAGATATACAATAGCCCTTAGACTCAATATGTTTTTCAACGCTATTTGTATAGACCATTGAAAGCACTGGTCATAATTTGAACCATTCTATTTATGAAAGGCTACGAACATTTGTCCTAAATAAATGTTTCAATGATCAGCAGGGTATTTTCGATACCTAATCTCTCTTGTTTGTTGGGGACATAGCGAATATCAAGGTCATTCGTTTACTTGTTTGTTGGGGACATAGCGAATATCAAGGTCATTCGTTTAATTGCTTGAAAGTTTCACGCATCCACATTGTTAATTGTATCATCTCTACTTTCAAATGCATGAAACAGCTTGTTTAGTTCATCAACTAAATAATCTAATAAACCCAAAGTCAAACGTCTGCTGCATATTTTGTTTACAAAGTAGTTCCTGGATGTACAAACACGTGTCGTGAAGCCGTTTATAGTATGGAAAAATTGTATGATTTTGAAATGATGAAGTTAACTGAAAATGTTTTTAGCATACAATAAAAAATGAAAACATTAAGTGATAAACTTTGATATGTTTTGTTGATCTCCGATTATCAAAATTTCATGGTTTTTCTTCATATTTTGCATCATCAATATTTTAAAATTAAAATTATCTTGTCATTTAGAGTTTACAAGTTATTTCTTTGCAGGTACTATTTGCTATTCTACTTGTATTACTGATTGTACTCAGCACCGTCATGTGCTGTTTGACTGCTGTTACTCTTTTCCTTTGGAAATTCAATTCGTTTCAAGTTGTTTATCTGTTATTGAAATAATGTTGAATGGCAAGAGGTGGCATAAGCGATTTTAGTATTGTATGTGAACATTCTGCTTACGATAAACATGATTACGGTGAACATTTAGACGATGCTTCAGCTGCTTAGGATTTGAATTCTATTGATTTATTTAATCAAGCGATTGAAACTCAAACAGCTCTTGTATCCGAGTCTTTAATAGCTGAATATTTAACACAAACGAAACACGATATCAGGTAAGATAACGTAACTTTAAAAATTGAGGGAAAGCACTATAACACCAATGTGTAAGATGGGATTTTATATAGAGGTCTCTAAAACTGATCTTGAAAGACATATACAGGTAAATCTATAGCTGTGAAAGAGATGGACAAAGCTGTCCCCAATCTATGGTACGGACAAAATAAGGAAATGTATAGGCAGAACATGATGGAAAATAAAGCCAAGCCAATCGAGTCCAACAGCAGACTGAACATCTTTCAGCTGCAAACAAAATAGTCAGTGATCTGCTGTCGTTAAATGCGCCTGGAGATCTATGTTGTTTGTAGTACTGGTTACTCCAAAGAAGCTGCATAGACCCACATATGTCGGTACGTTGTGATACGGCAGATGTTGGTCTTTACAGTCTACAGTTGGACTCGATTGGGATTGGCTTATAAGCGAGTACATGCAATAGCGTAATATTATGCTATCTTCTTACCTTTCAGTTTTCATCGTGCTTTCAAGCCTTATGATGCATGTAGGACTCGGAAAAAAAACGTACGTGTTTTATTCTATAATCATATGTATGTATGTATGTATGTATGTGTGTATGTATGTAGGTATGTATGTATGTATGTATGCATATTTAATCTGCATCATTTTTTCATCATTATGTGTTATGTTTAAATTGTATTTTGAGATTGGCATTGTATAACATCACGTTCACTGTGCACCTGACCAGTAACTTTCAATTTTGAAAACAAATAATATAGAGCTAAGACTTTATCTATGAGTGTGGTCATATATTAAGATCATTATCAATAGAAGTAAATGTTTTTTTGTTTGGGCCTGGGTCTAGAGTATTGTTATTCTCGATGGATTAACCTGCTGTATCTGATGTTTACCGGGGGCCTGGGGTGGCCGAGTGGTCTAAAGCGCTCTCCGTTACGGATCACTGCCATCTCACCTATGTCTGCGTGGGTTCTAGTCTCGGATTCAGCCAATGTGGATATGTGAGAAAGCTTGCCAGTAGCTTCTCGTGGGTCGGTGGTTCTTTCCGGGGTTTTCCCGGGTTCTTCCTCCACCATTAATACTGGCCGCCATGTATAGCCTATCGTGTGCTGAAAAATGGCGTTAAACCCCACAACAACAACAACAACAACAATAACTAATGTTTACCACATTCTTTATTATGACTTTAGTAATATATTTTGTCTTCTTGACGACCCAGACTGTTCTAGAATGGAAAATTCCTTTAAGTGACGTTGTTATCAGAAAATGGTAATTGTGACAGGGGTCAGATAGAGGGTTTTATAATCTTGTTTACTTAAAAAATTGCTCATTGCGTCGATAACATCCGAAGCAAAAATCTTTAGTATTGTTGTGTTCAGTTTTTGTTTGGGTGGAACTATTTATTCAGATTATGATTTTCAGTAATTACAAAGTGCTCAATAATATTTTGGATAGAAAAATTAATTTGTAATTGTAGTGAATTCAGACAAGGACATATTGGATTATATTACTGTGATTAAATGAAAGACTGCTAGTACATTATCACACTTCAGGTCACTGATACATTAGTACATTCAAGACTAAAGGCACATGAACACGATCAGAGCTGGATCTTATTTCGAACTCCATTGGAATGTAATTAGAACTTTATTTGTTAAGACTGGTGATAGAACTATTCGAATTAATTGGAATTTAATTTGCAATACTGTAAATTCTTCTTAAAGTTTACGCTGTCTTCTAAGGAAATACAGTTTTTGTTGAATTTTACAAAACATGATGGTTTTCGTTCTTTTCTGTTAATTAGTTTAAAACCACAGTCTTTATAGAGGAGCCCCGAGTGGCCGAGTGATCTAAAGTGCTCACCGTCCCGGATTACTGCCATCTCACCTCTGTCTGCGTGGGTTTGAGTCCAAGGCTCGACTAGCGTGGATACATGGGAAAGCCTGTCAGTAGCTTCTCGTGGGTCGGTGGTTTTTCCCTGGGTTTTCCAGGGTTCTTCCTCCACCAGTTATACTGGCCGCCATGTATAGCCTATCTTGTGCTGAAAAATGGCGTTAAACCCTAGAACAGCAACAACAACAACAGTCTTTATAGTATGTATGTATGTATGTATGTATGTATGTATGTATGTATGTATGTATTGATGGATGGATGGATGGAAAACTTTGTGGAAATAAAGAAGAGTGCATCCAACAGCAATGGACCATAAATCTACAAAATAGTTATGTAAAATGCTGGCAGTCAAACTAATGAAACAATTCAGTATTTTTTCTGTACATAAAATTCGCTTAAAAACCTGGATGATTCAGTGCATGGTGTAAAAATGGATAGTCGCTCAATTAATTAAGTTTTCGCATTTTTAAATCCATAATGCTGTCTGTTGTTTAAATCAGCATAGGTACAAACAAATGGGAGAGTGAGAGAATACTATAGATACTATTCAGTTCCATGTCAAATTTGGTTGAGCTCTGACAACCTCTTTTAAAAATATGATGCGAAAACCAAAAGTGTGGAAGATCGGCAGTCAGGACCACAACATCGTAAACAATAATTTATGAACCTGGAAATACAACTATTTCAAGTACCTCATTAATATAAAGTTCTACGACAAATTTACTTAAAATCCAATACCTTTTAGTAAATTTAGGATTGATAGTTAGGAAAATTTTCATCAAGGGCCATAATATACGTCAGTGATGATAGAGAACACTAAAATTATGTCTCTTCGATACAAAGACGCGTGCCAAATTTAGCAAACATTTAATAATTCATAGTAAAATCATGCTGCTATATCAAAGTTAGCAGGAGTGGGGTGGGGTCAAAAAGACATCTGGTGGTCATACAGGAAATCCTATTTTGAATTTGTCCATAGCGTTAATATGAGGGAGACTCAATAGTGTCAAGGGAGTTGATATGATTAAAAGGTTTTATATTGTCGAAATTGTTTATAGGGTCAAAAGGGTTTATAGATCAGAAGGGGTGATGGGCTTAAAGGGGAAAGGGTAAGGGTATTAAGGTTACGTTGAAAACATACACAAAACACATAAAGACACAGACATAAATTACAAACACATTCGGCAAGAGTGAAAGAGGATCTTTTCGAGGCATATGATTTTTTTTCTCCCTGACCTCAAGTTTTTCCATCATCTCCTTAGTATGTCTAGAAACTTAGCTTTCTTCTTTCCATCATCAGGCATCTAGTCGGGATATCCATTCTTCCTAAAGTTTTTTTTGGACCTTGATCTAGTTTTCATGTATGAGCTGGCAAAGTCTTGTTGTTTCTTCTCATTCTCTTTTTCCTTTCTCTCCTTATATCACATGACCTTCACCTTCTCCTTGCCTCTTCCATATCTTCTTTGATCATGATCTTTGGTGAACACATTCTCATTCGGTTTAACTTATACTACTAGGCCTCTGCTTGGTCCAGTAGCTGCTCTACGTCCGTCATGATGGCGGCCACGTCTTGCAATGTTTCTGTGATAGTTTCCTTTTGTTGCCTGGGCAATGAATTGTAAGACTGACTGACTGATCTTGAATTTCTGACGTGTTCGTCCATTCGGACATGTACGTCAACCTGACACGTGTGAACGAGTCACCACCCGACAGGAAGTCGCCCCTTATTTGCATGGACAATTGGGTTGAGGATCAATTTTCTCACCACCAACCTCCCACACATACTCTTTTGGGGGAATAAATGGTACGCACCACATACTCGATTTATTCGTCGACCAAGAATTGAGCCACTGCTGGAAGCTTTGATATCTGCACTGCAGACTAGATGGAGTCTGTACTGCAGTTGCAGAAGGAAGGAAAAGGGCCCGAAAAGGAAGGCAAAGACGACTACCTTTGCCACAAAGCGCAATGGACGCAAAATAAAGATCAAATTCTGCCTACTTATGACTAATAACTATACATAACAGCCAATAATGTGTATATTATGTATCATGATTCTAATCCATTACGTTACAAACTTTCTTTACTATTCTCTTTCAAGTTTGAATTTGGAGTTGAAAGTGTACATCAATCCCCAAAATTTAAACCAATCTTTGAGCAAAGTTACTCATTTTAATTTGCTTTCACGCGGCTCACCTAACAGCCCGCCCGGCAGCAGCTAGTCCGTTATAAAATTGAAACTAGCCATATTAGACTGTTTTCGGAAACTATGGGGCAGAAAGTTTTAATTAGGTAATAAGGTATGAAATTTGGACTTGAACATTTTGGAAGAGTGCAATTTGACTCATAAATATGTGCTAGGAATAACACTAGCGACAACCTGGGTGGAATCCTTGTATACCTCCAAGACCGTGATAGTCACCAGTTGGGTTCGAATACACTCGGACAATAGCAAGATGTGTTTAATTTGTACTGGTGAAGTATCTTTGTTTTAATATATCTCAATCAGTCAATACAAGATCACTAAGTAAAAATATGTCTCAAAAATTAATTCTAAATAAAGGCAAATGTACTAGAACGGGGTTCAGTTCGGAAACCAACTGACTCAATAAACTATTAGGGATTATTACTAGCGACATCACCCACACTTTCCCCAAACACCTACCCCAGCTACGCGAACTAATGTCGGGCATTTCGATTTAAGACTAACATGGACAGCAGTTTGGGTTAAAAGCCTTGAAGTCAATGCTAGTGTACCATCACCAGTACATCACAGTCACCACTGATTAACAAAACGAGAGGGCCAGCATCTACACCAGTAATAATTGACCAGGGCATCACCATATACCTGAATATTCACTCTAAAGTCTGGACGACACACTAACATCAACACCTAGGTGATCTATGGGAGGAGAAATCAACTAGCAAACCCGCAACCAACGGGAGAGAACAAACGGGGGAGAACGTTGTATCCCTGCACTGGGTCTAACATCAGGTAAAAGAAAAGTACCCCTCCAAATCGAAATCACACCCAGAGAGGATGCCTTGCCAAAGGGTACCACACAAAATACTGGATAAGGTTCACAAAAGCAGACAAACGAAACAGAATTAGGGACCATAAAACAAATGCCAATAAATCCATGAAAACTAGGAGTCGCCACACCAGCGTATACATCTTGCGCAAAAATAATGAAGGGAAACTGAGGAAACATCACCCGCAGCAAAAGGAACACACATGACATCAGGAGTCAATGACATCAAAGGGGAACCAAATCCTACGGGAATCCAACAAGCAAAGAAAATATACCATAAAAATTCCTAGCTGACAAACTCCAGGACGATCTAAAGTATCAACAAATAGCCCCATGATGATAGAGGATATTTTAAGATTAACCTCATTGGAATGCAGGAAAATATTGACTACATCACCAGAAACAAATCCACTCACTCCACCAGTCATACCATGGAAAGGCAAACAATCAGCCAAAGGGGAACCTAAATCTAAAACATACAAAGGCCATATAAGGAAGGACAACAAAAAGGAACTAAACTAAACAGGAACCACAGAAGAACACAAGAGAATATTAAATATACCCCTCCAAGACAAACTCACCCCCAACAACAGCTATAACAGGCAAAGGAAAATAACCAGTCAAAGGAAAACAAAACTAGAAAAGTCAAACGCGAGACAAAGAAGGACCACGGCAAAGAATCATGCCGATCAGTAACCAACAGTGCAAATAATGTTGGACCAACAGAAAATAACACAGATCGGCCAGCAATCCACAAAGAAAACACGAACATTCGTACCACGAGAACCCTACACAAACAGAAATTTCACCCCAAGGAGCTTACTCTTTACATCAGAGCAAATGCCCTCAAATACCAAGCATAAATGGCAGGAGAATCATGTCGGTGGTAACCAAATTGTACAAGGGAAAAATAAAACTTTTAAGATCAAAACCCACTTACAGAATCATGAGGTGCGATACCAGCCAACAAGTTGCTAAATTTATGGAAATTACAGGATAGGACATGAAACACCTCCATACATCCCAAAAAGAGAATACAATCAAGCTAACAATGCAACACCCAACAACACCAGCAACCACTAAACCCCAACCAACATGCAATAAATTGACTAAGGCTCAAAAGAATGATGCAGAAGAAGGACAACACCCAACTCCCAAGCGAACTGAGATGGAGTCCTTAAACTATCACAAAATTATATAATTCCTGTCCAACAAACCTGCCAGCATTTTGGACAAATATTTCCAAATTAAACTCACAGATTTAGGAACTTAGACAGAAACTCGAGAACAAATTCATTTCTGGCAGCTGAACTGCAGGGATATTATTAAAAACATCCCCGAATTGATTATTAGACTCAAAAGAGAAACTAAGAAATCACACATAATCTGCATCCACGAAACACATTAACACAGACAAAAAATGCATCCCCAAAATTCCAAACTATTCAACAAGATAGCTACAAAGTATATTTAATGGGAAAAAGGGCGGGGGGCTGGCAATTTTTGTAAGTGGCTCCGTCTTTGATGTGGCAGTAGGGAACCCTAAACCACCACTCGACCCATATGAAACAATTCAATACCAGTCAATCATCGCACACACAGGAAGAACAGAACTAACACTGTTCAACGTCTATGACCATGGAGGAAAAAATGTAGACACATTCCATACAATGATAGGTGACATCGACGACAACGTCAACATCTGGGGAGACTACAGACCACAGAGCGAACAGTGTGGAGGAAATCACTTGGGCAAAATATGAAGAAATATCGAAGGTGTATCACGCAAGCAAATCTAGTATTATTGAACAATGGAGCCCGTACTAGAATAAACCATGAAAATGGAATGACATCAGCCATAGATCCACCTCTGTGAACTTCCCAAATAGCTGAAATAGTAGACAAGGAAGAAAACCAAGATGGCGATGTCACAAGCCTGATTGGATTGCATTTCGAACTATATACACGTGCATGGTGTTATGTATAGTTAATTTAATTGTTTGTCTATTAGTTTTAAATCTCATTTTTTATTCCATTACAAGCTATTGTAATGTAACGTTGTTTACTGGATTTGACCTTGTCCAGAATTGAGTTCAGTTCTGTTTGAAGTTTGAATTTTTTAAATTTTTATTTTATTTTATTGATGTAAAGAACTAATAATGAAACATTGTATCTATTTCCTGACCTTGTTCCGAAATCAGTGACAGTTTAGGCAAACAAGGTTTTTAAATGTTTTTTTTAAATTATCTTTGTCAGAGTAAGAATCATTAAGTTGAGTCAAGGTCATACCTGGACTACGTGTCATTAAGCATGTGTCAATTAATAAACAAATTTCTATTTTTTCCAGAAGGATGAACTTTTGAACCCCATCTGGGAATCTGTTTACGTCTTAATTAGGTGTATAACAGATGTTCTGATAGACGTTCTATCAGTCGGGCAACCACATTTGGCACGTTAAGTTTTATTATGTTGTGACCAGTTGGGCTCAATTTTATTTTCTTCAAATTATTGAATTCAAGTGATTTTTTCCCTGGAATTACCAAAGTGCTCTGATCAGTTTTTGGACAAAGACATTCACTGGAATATGTACGGAATAAAAACTGGAATAATATTTTCTTTGATTGAACAATAGACTTTTGACACATTAGATCAACGTTGACTATTCCACACGCAATCTCCTTTCATAGGGATTTGAACTGAGATTCACTTAGAACTTTTCATTAAAATGACTTGTGTTTTTTAATTCTTGGATTATTTTTGGATTTAATTCGTAAAACCATAAGTTCATGTTTTCCTCATTTTTCAGTTTGTAGTCTAGGGAAATAAAATATTAGGTAAATTATTAATTAAATTTTACAAAGCTTGTTGTCTTTCACTATTTTTTGTTACTCATTTTAAGATCGTAGACTCGTAACAATAGCCAGAGAGCAACTGCATGAAGACAATACAGATACATTCAATCATAACATTGCCGAAGCCCTCTCCATGGAGGATGTTTGAAAATTAACAAAACAGGGGTGGGTGACATCTGCAAAACGATCGGTCCAATGGTGGAACGAAGAATGCAACCAAGCAACAAAGGAAAAGAAGAAAGCATTAAAGAAGTTTAGTCGCTCCAAGGTCTGACAGGAATAAGATTTTTCAAATTACAAAGTAAAAGAAAAACTGACCAGAATGTTTGTCATCGCCGCTAAACAGAAAACCTGGTCAGAATTCTGCTGATCCCTAAACTTTAAGCAAATGCAAAACAGGTGTAGGATATAATCAAATCCATTTGAGAGAAATCATCACACTCCACCCCCGAAATCTCAGGGGTCATCACCAACAAGGAAAAAGCGAACAAATTATCCACAAACTTCGCAGGGATGAGTGGTATCTCAAATCACTAAACTACCTTCAAGAATCATTTAAAGAATCGAAGTTCTCCAACCTTTGTACCAACATGAAAGTTAATGTAGCCCACTGAACGTCGCATTCACCTTATACGAGTAGAAAAGAACATTCAAAGGGGGAAAAAACTATATATATATATATATATATATATATATATATATATATATATATATATATATATATATATATATATATATATATATATACATACATCCCCGAAAAAATGGAGTTAGTAATATTGGATCTGATCAACGCTGCCTGGAGAACCAGAGAAATCCCAAACGCTTGGAAACAATATATATTCATCCCCATCTCAAAACGAGGCAAAATCCATCAGATCGCAATTCATATAGGCCTATTTTCCTAACAAACAACATCTGAAAAATTTTGGAGATAGTGATTAACGAAAGGCTAAAGCACCATCTTGAAAGTAACATCTTGATATCCCAAAATCAAAGCGGCTTTCGCAGCAAACACGTCAACGTTAGAACAATTGATTAAGATAGAATCGAATATCAAATTGGCTGTAATAGAAAGAGAAAATGTGACACAAACCTTATCGCTGTCTTCCTCAACATCCAAAAGGCATATCATCAAATATGGTCTATGGGTTTAATGGCGAAATTAAACCACTACGGACCAACAGGCCGCATTCATAAGTCGATATAAAACTTTCTCACCGGTCGTAAAATCAAATCTGGAATAGGGGATGAACTCTCGCAGACCTTCGAACTGGAGAATGGCACATTAAGGAAGTCTTCTGAACCCTACGCTGCTTAATATCATGATTAACAACCTGAAACAGTCTATAAATCCAATCCAACTATCACAGTTCTTCCACGACAGCGGTATTTGGAGAGCGGGAAATCCGTCCAGCAAAACTGGCATGGGTGAGCTTCAACGGGGTCTAGATAGAATTGGTCGGTGGGTTGACAAATGGAACTTGAGAATTTCCCTTGGAACAACTATACGGGTCGTATTTGTACCAAAAACACGACAACCTAGGGAATATCCAACACTATTCCTAACCAACATACACGTTAAATTTGAGAAGGTGCCAAATTTTTAGGTATGCTTTTTGATGAGCACCCATTATGGAATAAATATATAACATGTGTAATCAGGATCTGAACCTCCTCATGGACCTCAAAGAGACCAGTTGAGGGGCGGATTAGGACACCTTGCTGACCTTTTTATCGGTCTTTAATTAGATCAAACCTGGCTATGGTTGTCAAGCCTATTAAAGAAACTGGACAGCATTCAATACAGTAACAAAGCTTTAGGTTTACATACAGGCACTCTGAGAACCACATCTAGGGAAGTCCTTCAAATATTAGTATGCGAACCATGAAGAGAAGACCTACTCCTGAGGTATGCGGCCAGAATATCAATTCATGAAATGGCGCGTCCCACTAGGCCTGTACATGCAATTGGTACCTACACATATGGTGAGATGAAGATATATGAACTCACAACCAGTCTTTGGATAGATAGAATCCATGTTGAACATGGAAAAATTCCCCGACTATCTCCATGGGTGTGTAAGACCCCAACAATATACTTAGATGCAATATCAAACGGAAACAGACAAGAACATCCACTGGAACTAAGAGCAAACACTCTTTCGTAAATAAACACGATGTACTAAGAGTACACCAAAATGTACACAGATGGTTCGAAATCATCTTAAACATAACTACTGCTGAGTTCGTGATTCATGGAGGGGAGATACGGTCCTGGACTGGAGATTGCCGGATGGCTGTTTCATTTTCTCAGTAGAAGTTTGGGCAAAAGAAACCCTTATATGGATTCAATAATGCACACTCAGCGTATTAAAATCCATAGAATCGGTAAAATCACCAGCTGGGAAGACTTCTTACAAGAAGCAATCTTATACTTAGGAATTTAGAACAGAGGCACTGCACAGCCTAATTTATATAGGTACCATCCCACATAGATATCCCTGGTAATTAAAACAAAACGGCCAAAGAAGCGAAGTCCAGACTTAATGAACAAAGTCCTATTCAACTTGAATATATTGCTCAGGAAGTCTATAGTTTTATTCGACAACAGAATCAACGACAAATGGCAAATAGAATGGGACAGCAGTCCTATTGGTCGTAAGCAGTACTCAATTCAACCACTAATTTGCAGAAATATCAAGTACCTCAAACTAGCTAATTCAATGGAATGGAAAACACTCAACAGAGCCAAAACAAGAATCATATTGTTAGTTGGATGTTTGGGAAAATACTTGCCAAACAATGTTACATGGGGTATTAACTGCTCATACTGCCCAGTGCCAGAATGTCTACAACATGTCGTCAATATAGTACAAACACGCCACAAAGTACAAAGAACGAAATTACAGGCTACATTCAAAGCAATAGGAACACCAAGCGCATATCCATAAATCATGAAACTAAGTTACAGGAACGTCCATACGATATCCAAGAATATCATGAATTTCTTATAGGAAATTGGAAAATCAGGAAAAATATAACCAATCGCACACCCTATCCACATAAACACTGGCATCCACTTCATCAACCTTCACTTACACTTACCTATGTATGTAACTAACGTGGGAAGGAAAATTACACAACACAAACCCTGATATAAACGTGAGGCAAAGAGAAATAATCGACTGAGGGACGGCACAAATGGGAGTGCTGTCGCTAGAGCATGGCTACGCTTTGTGCGTATCGAACTCCTTGCTGCCCTTGATCAGAACAAGGGCTAAACCACTTCAATAAGTACACTTCGAATATTAATTCAATGAACTAAGTAATATAACCTATAATTAGATGACAAATCACTTTACACAAACATATTAGGACAGCTCTATCTTCTAAAACAACTCAAACCGCTATAATCTCTACCTCGCTACATTTTCGAATAGTGCAATTCTAAACCCGATTGAGACAAATTAACCCCATCATCCAAATGTGTACAAGGTAATCGTAACTTGAACCACCAGGCCCAGTCGTTAAATACATCGATTTGATTACTAACCTCTCATAATATAGTATCAGCCGTCCCCAAATAGCATACGTATAAGGTGGTCCGAAACCCAAGACTATCTGGCCAAGCTGCACAATAAGTCAACAGCAATAAACCGAATTAAGAATATTAAGGCCCCAAACCTATTAACATAAAAGGTGGTAAATCTCAATACCAGCAGCCCCTCCCCCCCACACCCCCGGCACAAGGCGGGATACAAAATTAAACCTTATTTGGACCAAAGGAACAGGGCTCACAATGATTACCAATGACCCAAAACCGGTCCATAAATTATAGAACTTATAAGGTGCTTATAGGCCGAAAATCATCATACCCAGCCGCAGAAGGTGGCAATCTTTGGACCTAACCAAAACTCAAACGCCAGTTGAAGAGCAATGTTTACGAAATTATTATAACCATCAATTACTGTTCTCCTTCCCTATGTTTTCTCTACTTCCTCTAACGCCACAGAAATTTCACTATTCTAAATTCCGGCAAGACACCACATTTAACTTTCGGAATATCTGGGAAACAAAATTACACTCTGGATAATAGTTGCCTTTAATATGACGTGCGGTGGATCCGTTGCCCCCTCTCCACCCTTTCCTTGGCCGGATATGGTAATTAAACATTGTGCTGTGCACTCATCAATGAGCACATGAGTGAAGCTCTAATTCCCTCCCGCGTGATAAATTAAGTAGACCACGGTGTGCACATTAATGAGTCCTGCATGCAAAAATGGGATAATGCGATTTAAATCCTAAGATCAGTCAGTCAGTCCAGTCAGTCAGTCGTATCATTATTCGTCCAACAGAGAAGAATGACAGCAAAAAAACCTTTGTAATACAGAAAAGTTGCAGGAAGAGGTAGACATTGTGGTGAACATTGATAAGCTATAAGAGCAAGTTTAGTCTCAATGATACACCCTAAGCCGAGTGAGTAGGAAAGCGACTGCTCTACAAAGAGCTATGAACATGATCAAACAAGTTATCGAAGAAGAAAAGGAGAAGATAAAGGTCATATGGAATAAGGGGAGAATGGAAAAGGAGAATGAGAGGAAACAACAATATTTCCAACACATAAATTAAAACCGGATCACGGTAACGGAAAAATTGGTGCTAAAACCTTTGTAAAAGACGATAAAGGAATATTGAAAATCAAACCAGCAATCCATGATAAAGTTTTTATGTGAAAGTTAATGTTGGGAAGGCTGTCGGCCATGGTCTAGAACTCTTGTAAGTGACGAAAAAAGAAGTTGGTAGTCAAACTCATTCGAGGTCCATTAAGTATGTAGCTGCAAGTTGTATGTGACTGGGATAAAAAAGTTCTTCGATAAAGTTGACCTGCAGAAAATAAAGATAAGTTGTCTTTGGTTTGGAAACTTTAATGGGAATGATTGATAACCTGTCAGTGTTAAAACATTCTGAAGATGATGTATAGGAAAGGTGAAAATCCAACTGATGCTAAATTTGTTTAAATTCTAACCATTTCGGTTATAGTTATCTTGCAGAAACAAAGGTGAGGAAGCATGGGAATCACGGGCAATGCCTAAGCTAAAAATGTGTTAGTCGACTGAGATTTTAAAGTCATTTTAGCTGCTGAGAAAAGCTGGTTGAAATCCAATTATCCCCAGTAAAATTACTTTGTGAAAACCAAATTGCTATCTGCAGGCCGGACTGATGGACTGACGGACATACAACGTGGTTGTTCTAGTGATCCGTCAACTGCGCCCAGTGGGACGCAAATTACACTTGTTGACATGGATCTGCATGTCTTTAGCTTCGTGAATGGTATGTTTGTACAATATCTATTGCTAAACGACTTGAAAAATCTAAAATCATGTATATATATATATATATATATATATATATATATATATATATATATATATATATATATATATATATATATATATATATATATATATATATCATTGTGTGTGTGTATATATAAATTGATCCGCAAAATCTTTAATGAAAATATTCCGTTCATTTCGTTTGATAAGATAGTAAACACATATTTGATATTTTCTCTCTACGTGATTTCTCAATTGCAGTCAAAGTACAGGGAAGACGTCAACTACGACTAAGAGTGAGTTCTTTTATTTGAGTGGACATTCTTTCGATCATGAACTAAAATCTTGATGATCCGAACATATTATTCGGACTCGAAGCAACTTACTTCGGATAATACTTTTTAAACATTTCTTGGGAAACTTTAACTCCCAAACCATTAAATACCACAATGAGTTTGAATGATCGATTTTATTTTATTCGCGTGTTAGTTATTTTTCGTGGGAAAATGAAATAGTATCAAATACATATTCTGTCCGCACATTTGTCTAAATATTTTAATATGTCATGTTAGTTCCTTCGTCTGACCGTGCTTACACACACATACATCACTAATAACCGTATTCCTTATAAACGGAACTTCGTCTACAGTCTGTGTTAGAGTGATGATATTTAGTGTGCTGTTTATGGAAGATGAGTAGATGGCAACGAAGATTTATTATTCTGGATGCATACCACTACACTAACACCCAAGGAGGAAGAGGTGATGGTAAAAGGTAATATTTTCATAAGTAATATGAACTTCTACTTATAAGCGGAGCTTCACGTTCACTGATTGTAGGAGGGGAATCATATTAGACATACTCCAGCAGGATTTGTCCATAACAAAAATGTTTCGAATTTACAATGCAGCTAATGAGATCAGTGGTTGTGGTGGGATATGCGTGGGTTTCTGCTATTGGTTTTGGTGGTGATATGTGTGTGCATGTGGTTTTAGTAAAATAATATACATCAATGTCATCATAAATGTGCACATTTTGTATCCCAGGCCCATTCCACTCATCTCATCTCAGGACTCCCCTCTTCCTTCCCAATCCCAGGATTGCTTCCAGGATACGAAACATCGTTTTTACCTGCTCACCCTACTCATTTTCCGAATATGATCCCTCTCGTTCAATCTGTGTAGATGGAGTTTATGTTACAATCGATGGACGGTCGCATGAATGTGACTTACGGACTGACAGACGTACGGAAGGACATTTTCACAATATATCCGCGAAGTGATGATATAAGAAGGGTACTATATTGATGATGGTTTCCATCTTGGTCGTTTTGTTTTTGTTTTTGGTTGCCAATGAAATGAAATAAACAAATAAGTATCCAACTTGAAAATTAAATCTTACAGATATCGTTTCAGATCTGACCGCATTCTCATTAAATATAGTTAGCTTGAGAAACTACTCAAATCAGAGTTTTATTCCTCTGTAAGGCCTTTATATTGTGAAATTTAGGTCAATATCTCAATGTCAAGTCCTGAAAAGCCAGTTTGTTTGAAAACGTAGGTTTGATCTAATTATTCTACCGTTGTTTAAAAAAAATAATCGGTGTGCAAGGATGGGTAGTTTTACTTAATATCAAGTTGTTTTATGAAAGAAGAACATCGTTAATGTTCAAATATAGATAATATTTAATAGTAAATATGGTGAAAACAATAATACTATCGTTCCATGGTAATAACTTCAAAGTAAACTATTTGTTGTTCTAGGGAACGGAGAGACGACAGACCATGCATCAAAAAGTACAGACGAAACTACGACTAATATGCAAACTCCCAATGGAACAATAATCAAGGCAAAGATTCCAAGTTCGATTTCTCCTGCAAGTAAACATAATAAACACGCAAACCAAGAAGGTAACGTTATTGTACAAAATAATAATAATAATGTTACTTTTGGGGGAATGAATAGGGTTGTTTTGTCGGATGAAGACGCAAATTGTATTGAGAATTATTATCATTGAATGATACTTGGTCATTGTGGTCGTATTCATTCTCGATTCTCTTTTCTTTCGCTTCTTTTGCTTCTAATGTCGTCTGCATGTTATCGCAGTGCATGTTTTACATGCATGGCATTATTTTCATTTCAAGTGCATCAGAGACAGGAGAGTTTATTCTATACCTGCAGCATCGTCGACGTCGACGGTGCTGTCCGCAGTGTATACACATTTTATTATTCTGTAATTACCTACATCATTAGGCATCATTGTATAGCAGTACATGCATCAGTCCGAACGACACTAGAAATTAGGTAAGAACAATCTACTTTTTTTACATTTATGAACATTTTGTTTACAGCTTAGCTCATGTATTATAGTTTTGACTTTTTGATATAGCTTTACCTTGGCATGGCATTGTTATATAACTTGGTCAGACCACCATAGCATTTCATTTCGAACCATTGCATGGGAACATACATCAATGATGCCCAGTTCTCATGGGATAGTTATTGACAGATCTGGACTACTTTAAAAACATTTAATTACATTTTTAAAATCGATTACCAATCACAGGAACGTTTTGTAGACCACTCATTTTCTAAAGAAAACTCACCCCATCTTTGTTGCTAGTCCATAATGTTATTTCTGAGCTGGATCAATGATATGTAAATAAGAATTCAAAAAACAGTGAAGTTCTCAGATCGCAATATAAGCTGTTTATTATGCTTTGAGCAAACAATTTATTGAAATTTGTATACCCACATAACTAACACAAATCAATATAGTTTTAGGTGCAACAGCTTCAGCGAGATGATAAAATTCTTCATGATTGCCATATAATAGAGGCAATACCATTTTCGAAAGGTGGCGTACGTTTGTTTGCATGTTAGGTAGTGTAAAATGATGATAAACACTTGTTGTTTGGTTTCAAAATAACTTAGGAAATATTATTATTGATTTGTCGATTTTAAATAAAAAACAGATATATCGTAGCAGTTTAGAAAAGACGAAGATTTAAAGCTTACATTCAATGATTATAACATTAACTTAAACATCATAACTTATCATACTAATACTGTTAAAATAGTCCGGTATGAAGTAATATTGTTAAAACAGTACAATGTGAAGTCAGATTGTTAAAATAATGCGGTATGGAGTAAGATTGTTAAAACAGTAGCGTATGAAGTAAGATTGTTGAAACAATGTTGTGTGTTGTAAGATTGCTAACACAGTGCGATATGAGATTAGATTGTTAAAACAGTACGGTATGAAATAAGATTGTTAAAAGAGTACGGTATGAAGTAAGATTGTTAGAACAGTACGTTATGAAGTAAGATTGTTAAAACAGTGCGGTATGAAATAAGATTGTTAGAACAGTAAGGTTTGAAGTAAGATTGTTAGAACAGTGCGGTATGAAGTAAGATTGTTAGAACAGTACGGTATGAAGTAAGATTGTTAAAACATTACGGTATGAAATAAGATTGTTAGAACAGTAAGGTATGAAGTAAGATTGTTAGAACACTACGGTATGAAGTAAGATTGTTAGAACAGTACGGTATGAAGTAAGATTGTTAGAACAGTACGGTATGAAGTAAGATTGTTAGAACAGTACGGTATGAAATAAGATTGTTAGAACAGTACGGTATGAAATAAGATTGTTCAAAGAGTCCTGTATGAAGTAAGATTGTTAGAACAGTACGTTATGAAGTAAGATTGTTAAAACATTACGGTATGAAGTAAGATTGTTAGAACAGTATGGTATGAAGTAGTAATGCCTTGTGTAATTGATGTGTGCAAATAAAAAATTGTAATTGCCTAAATTAAGAGTAAAAATCGAAAATTCTTTCAACTTTGCTTGGTCTGCCTACAATGATACGATACAAACAGATTTAATTATGAAGCATGAAGTTTGATTCGAATAAACAGCACATGACAACTCAGTATTTCAGAAAATGTTTTGTAATCACTATTATAAATTAATCGTTTTTAATCAACTAATAATCGTTTTACCTAAATATGAAATCATGCACACGATTTAAAGTATTTAAGAAACATTGCACATTGCTTAACATAAAGTTAATAATTGGATCTGCTGTTGGCTTGGCGATAACGCATAAAGAAAAATTGTCAAGTGTAATACATTTTCTGGATGGTTTTGTACCCGTTTTAAAATGCCCGATAAAGAAAAACATTTAAGACATTTTCTAACGTTAATGAAAATCACGTTTCTTACATAAGTATAAACATATTCTGGGGACAAATTAAGCGTCACAAAATAAAATAATTTTTTGAAAGAATGGTTAAATGAGCAATATACCTACACTTTTTACATGCAATATAAAAGTAACATACTTATATTGAGGTATATATTAATCACGTGAATGAGAAGTGGCAGACAGAATAGTATAGAGATGGTTTCAACTGCATCTTGACATGGGCTGAACAAATTGAAACAAGAAAGGAAGGTTACATGTACCATGCTTTCAGAGACGCATTCAAAATATGTACTTACCGCGGACCGGCAGAATCTCAGGTGTTGCACAGTTCCTTGGCAGACAAAGCAAGATCATAAAGTAAAAAACAGTATTTATTTTTAATACTATTCGTTGCATAAGCTGCTGTAGCTTACTTTTTGAAATAATCTATTAACCTGTATGTCTGTCAGATGCTTTGTTTACACCTTTATCCCAAACGATAGGTTACAAATCCGCTTGTGCTAAAATAGGTAAAATAATATTTTCAGGCAAGAAGGAAACCCTCTATCCAGCTGTTTTCAAATGTCAGCCTATCTCACTACCAATAAGTGTTGGCAGTGCTGCTGTTGCTTTGTTAGCTAATTCTAACAAATAATTATAATTTTTCTTAAAATGTTTTCCGAATTTTATCAACGAATAAAACGTCTTTGTCTCCAAAATTACCATTACCACTATTAGCTCCATTTCCAGCATCTGCGTGACCTTTTAAATAAATTGCATAGATAAATCAATTAATGATATAATGACTGTTTTCGCTGTATCTTTAGCAGCTATTGTTATTTTCAAACAGTTACCTTCAGCATTTCACTTAATTATTATGTTTCCTAACCTTCAATTGATATTTTATAAGCGTTGTCTCTAAATTGTTTAGATGTCCAGCGAATTGCGTTCTGTTTTTCTCCTCCGAACTTCCTAACTGTTCTTTTTTAGGTATAATATGTGCAAATGAAGAATTTTATATGTGTCTCTTTTCGGCAGTCATTTTCGTGGGGGCGTATTAGCCATACTGTCGATAATCCACGAAAATAGGTTCCAAAACAGAACAGTGAACCATTGTTATTTAATAATCTATTTTCTTTAGTGAAAGAGTTCCAGGATAAGAATTAAATACATGTTTCTCGAAGGGAGCTGGACCTCTTTTTTGTATATTTGTTTCAGATCAATCTGATTGGAGGTCCAACATCGGCCTATATCGAACTTTGTCCTTTAACCATACTGTAAATCACTAGGAGGTGAATTTAATTAGATCATACAATCACGAGATGTATAATATTACGCTACATAAGGCTGACATTGATCTGAAGTTTTGATTTGTGCTCTGCAACATATTAGCATGTGTGTTTTTTAAATCCATCCATATTCAGTGACGATCAGTGAAACAATTTTCAGTCATTTAATTATTAAATTCTGTATCCAGATTGTATCAAGAGCTTTAACAGAATATATAAAACAACAGTAAATATTTTTATTAAAGCTTTGATAGTAAAAATGTGTCATGATTAGTGTTGTCTGAAGTAGGCAACTAAAAGTTTTCATCTATCAACTTTGAACAGTTATTCATCTTTCGTCTGTTATAATTGTGTGCGTGTTTTTAAATACTTGATATTAATCAGATTTTGCTAATATCAGGGAATTTTACTTTAGCTGATATTAAGCAGACACACACACACACACACACACACACACACACACACACACACATATATATATATATATATATATATATATATATATATATATATATATATATATATATATATATATATATAGTGTATGAAAAGTTTTCATTGTTTGATATTCAGCAGATCTTTTAATACATATACAGAAATTTTCCATTAGCTGATATTTAGCAGATTTTCAATATATGAAGGATTTTTTTTTATTTCTCTTAAATGACATTTTATTTCTCTTAAATAACTTACAGAGAGAAAGATAAAGCTAAATTGCCAGATGCAATCAATTCCTTAGCAATCAAATAAATGCCATGTTTATATATATATATATATATATATATATATATATATATATATATATATATATATATATATATATATATAATTTCTCAACTTTAATGTTCCAGTTATTACTCCGTTGTGATTGGAAAGTTAGTATGATTATTGCTATTATTATTATTATTATTATTATTATTATTAACATTATTATCATTGTTATTATTATTATTATTATTATTATTATTATTATTATTTTTAGATGACAGAAGCAAAATAGATTTAACTCTGGCCGTCGCCTTGGTCATAATAGCATTTTGTTTCGGTGTGATTGTGATGGCAGTAATTCTTTGTTGCATTCCACAAAAATGGAGGAGGTATACTTTATCAAAACTTCTATTAAACATGATATACTTCTATATATTAATCAATTCGAAGTAGACTTCACAAATGTATGTATGTATGTATGTATGTATGTATGTATGTATGTATGTATGTATGCATGTATGTATGTATGCATGTATGTATCTATGCATGTATTTATGTGTGTATGTATGTATGTATGTAGTATGTATGTACGTATGTATGTATGTATGTTTGTGTGTATCTATGCATGTATGTATGTATGTATGTATGTATGTACGCACGCACGCATGCATGCATGCATGTATGTATGTATGTATGTATGTATGTATGTATGTATGTATGTATGCATTCGTGCATGTATGGATGAATGCATGTATGTATGTATGAAAGAAGACGCGTATTAGTTTTCACTCGGAGATTGAAATCATTGCCAATATAGTCTTTTAATAAGCAAACTCTTTTCATAAACCTTTTAAGTAAAACAACAACAACTCCTATAAATCAAAATGGTTGTTCGAGAACTATGTTGGCTCAGCTATGTTTGCTTTTCGAAGAGGTTTAGATATATGTGATCACGTAAGACTGACTTGTACTCGTGAAATATTAGTGAAGTATTCATGTGAGTAGTTGGAGACAAGGAGAGAGAGAGAGAGAGAGAGAGAGAGAGAGAAACAAACACAGTCAAAGGACAAACACATATACAGACAAACAGATGAACAATTATCGCTGTTAACCACCACATTACACATGCGTTATTTTGCTGCAGGAATAACTTGTGTTGGATTTTATTTTTAGCCGCGTTCCAGGTCAACGTACACATAACGCTAGTAAATCATTTACAGAAAGATCAGACGCCGTTCTTCTGATGTCAGACATTAATATACAGACGGTAAGATTGTCACGCTCACTCACATATGTGCATGAAAGCAAACATAGACACACACACACATCTGTATGTTTCTCTCTGTGTCTCTGTCTGTCTGTCCGTCTTCCTCTCTCTCTCTCTCTCTCTCTCTCTCTCTCTCTCTCTCTCTCTCTCTATATATATATATATATATATATATATATATATATATAACACAGTGCATTTAAAGTGTTGTAATAAAACAAATTGATATCCCAGTACTATTGGTATATCAAATTGTGATCCGCCCATGGCGCAATAATACGCATATATAATCATTATCGCAACACTGTTCTATTGATTCTAGGTCAATGATGAATTTCCATACATTAATCATTAATGACGTATGCAAATAGCGATTAAACGTGTTAATAATCCCTGTTTTCTAAATGAATTTAATATGTTCTGTTCACCCCTCCCCTCTCATGCATAAAGGAAAATAACTACGCAGAAATCTGGAATGAGTCAGAAAAGGTTTTTGGGTTGGATGAAAACATTGAAATTGAACTTAACTAAGTCACCTACAAGAATATGGTTCGTTGTAATGGTATGTGTGCACCTTCCTTGTGATTTTTCTACAGTGTTTATATAATCAATGATTCAAAGTTGCAAAACCTGTCGACATTATCCGGTAAATTTATTGGTTACGTGGTACACATACTGTGATGTATTTAATGTTTGGTTGTTGTTGTTGTTTTAAACCTATTATAATGCTCTAAAAACGTATTAATTAAATATGAAAATGTCCAAGAGGCCCCTCTTCTCTCTCTCTCTCTCTCTCTGTACCATCGTAGCAAGATACGGGCGAAAATCTAAGAAAAGAAGAGGGCAGAGTGCTTTCGCTTGTTTCATTCCAGGTTGTCTCTGGACATATGAGTTATGGTAAAAGTTACGTTAAACCGAGCAAAGGATGAGAGAGAGAGAGAGAGAGAGAGAGAGAGAATTTTAAAGTCAAACCGAGCAAAGGGGGAGAGAGAGTTTTATGATCGATAGTACTGTTATTAAAGCAGAATAATGACTTAGATCAACTGTAAATATATTAAAATATTTTAATTACCTCTTGTTGGTTCGTCATTGGCTTAATTTCTATTCCACATTAATTTTCGTGTGCCGGTACGTGAATGGCTTAACGTACATGTGATTGGCGTAGGTAACCAAATGTTTCTAGCGCTCTACTTTCTTCATTTAAACCATCTTTCATGTTTAAATCGTAAGTGTGTATTATATTGATTTAATCAATTTGAAGAAAATTAGAAACTAAAAAATGTAAACACGGCTTGCTAATATGAAAAGGTGATTGTGAATAGCCACAAAAGGCATGGAACTACATTTGGTAGCGGATGCACTCGGGGATGTGAGGAGTTCATGTACTCGGTCAATACACAGCTGCCTGTAGTAAATCTTAACTTCAAAGGGCATATATATATATATATATATATATATATATATATATATATATATATATATATATATATATATATGCATGTGATATAAAGCCTCGTTTTCTTTTAATGAAAAATGTATACATCTCGTGGTATATCATGTAAAAGAATGATGTATTCACCTGAATAGCATCCATAAAGTTGAGGCGAAAGCGCATGAATATTTTTCTGATCGTCTGTTAAGTTAACTAATTTTTGTATATAATATCCGGCACATGAACAGATTCATTTTCACACACACACACACATAGACACACACACACACACAGATACACACACATATCTATCTATCTACCTTTATATATATATATATATATATATATATATATATATATATATATATATATATATATATATATATATATATATATATATATATATATATATATATACATATATATATAGGTTGATTCCGTTTATTCGGATCTCATTGACCGAGAAATTCTATCAGCCAATAACGCTCATGTAAATCGAGGAGCCGAGCAACCTGAACGAAGAGTTCCGTCAGCGCCAAGCGATTACGAGATTGCATTTGAACGAGGTAATCAAAGAAGCAGTTTGGAACATCCATATAGTAGAGTTTCCGTAGATAGTAACGTATATCCGATTGCAGCCAATCAAACTGAGCGCAACGAGACGAACACTGAAGAGGGCAAACATGATTACTTTCTTCTTGCATTAAATGCGGCTGACGGGGAAAATGCTACAGAGGGAAGCGAAACAATAATGATCGAGGAAAATCACGACTATTTTGTTCATGCACCACATGAACATGATGGGGAAGATGACACTGAAAGAAACGACATGGGAATGGGAAAGAAAAATCACGACTACTTTACTCTTGCACGACATGATGGGGAAATTGCACTGAAGAAAATAAACTAGGATCACGTCTGTTTTGTTCCTTAATCATACGATGGGGCAATGGAATAAGAAAGATGGAGTGAAATGATCATCACGTCTTATTTGAAGAAAAAAAAAAAAAAAAAAAAAAAAAAAAAACGCTAGCTGTACTAATAGAGAACATGAGTACTCTGTAGTTGAATCACATACATTGCACTGGAGACAAACCTGTTGTTAGGCAGTGTTAGACAAACATTACATACAATTGTTACTACTACGGCTACTATTATTACTATTTTTAATTGTTAACGGTGCTAAATTGGTCGACCTTCAGTATCATAATGCTATCCACGTCTCAAACAATATTGAGGAAAATCTGAACCTCTAAAAACAATAAACAAAACAATAAAAACTGGAATAAGTATGGATAGACAGCCATTAATTTGTGCACCTTACATATCCTGACTAATTAGATCAATTATGAATGCTTATACTCATCTCCTTCAGTTAATTATGACATAGGAGAGAGAACTCATTTTTGTATCTTTTTTTTAAATATCTGCAAGATCATAATTATGTGCTAACATATTATATTCTGAATTATTAATAATATTATGCAAAACTAAATTTTTCATAGTTAACTTTGCTCAATTATTTTTAAACTTTCACTGGCATAGAAATCCTGACTGTTTTCTTTGGTGCAAGTAGTTCTTTTTGTGTAGTGTTGCAATTTAATATCTATAGGTCTCCATTTGCAAGATAGGATTCATTGTATTGAACTCGGACTTTTCTTTACAACTTAGAAATCTGGAATAGGGTCAAATAATGTCTTCACGAATAATGCCTTATAATGTCATCAATAGTAATGTCCTATAATGTCATCATTAATAATGTCCTATAATGTCTTCATTAATAATGTCCAATAATGTCATCATTAATAATATCATATAATATCATCATCAATAATGTCCAATGATGTCATCATTAATAATGTCCAATAATGTCATCATTAATAATTTCCTATAATGTCTTCATTAATAATGTCCTATAATGTCATCATCAATAATGTCCTATGATGTCATCATTAATAATGTCCTATAATGTCATCATTAATAATATCCTATGATGTCATCATTAATATTGTCCTATAATGTCATCATTAATAATGTCCTATAATATCATCATTAATAATACCCTATAATGTCATCATCAATAATGTCCTATAATGTCATCATCAATAATGTCTAATAGTGTCATCATTAATAATATCATATAATATCAGCATCAATAATGTCCTATAATGTCATCATCAATAATGTCTAATAGTGTCATCATTAATAATATCATATAATATCAGCATCAATAATGTCCTATAATGTCATCATTAATAACGTCCAATAATGTCATCATTAATATTGTCCTATAATGTCATCATTAATAATGTCCTATAATGTCATCATTAATAACGTCCAATAATGTCATCATTAATAATGTCCTATAATGTCATCATTAATAATGTCCTATAATGTCATCATTAATAACGTCCAATAATGTCATCATTAATAATGTCCTATAATGTCATCATTAATAATGTCCTATAATGTTATCATTAACAATACCCTATAATATCATCATCAATAATGTCCTATAATGTCATCATCAGTAATGTCCTATATTGTAATCATCAATAATGTCCTATAATGTCATCATCAATAATTAATGTCATCATTGTAACATTACATTTTTCATAGCGCTCATTTAACCACATGGCTTTAACAAGATTTTATTTACAATTTGGAAACATTGTAATCAAGACCTTTCGATTCCAGAAGCTGCTTGTCCTAATTGCAACATTTTATTTCCAAATTAATCCGTGTATTGATAAAACTTTATAATTTGTTTGTACAATGTTTTATTAGGTTAAGGGTGAAATATAAAAGTGCAGAATCTCTATTCACTTTATGTTCGTTTTATACCTATTGTTCATTAATTGCTTTACTACAGTAATATCTACATTACCTGTCATAATTTTCTGGTGTATGTTTAGTTACATCATTTTATGGAATGTTACATTTTTGGAAGGTCCTACACATTGGAATAACATGAGACTATCTGAGGACAAGGGGAAATGTACAAACGTACACCTAATATCTAACTCGAAATTAGGAGTGACCATCAGCAACTCTTCACACCACACAAAGTAGAATGCAATAGAAACGAGATTAAAAATAAACGATTTTAAATCTCTTATAAATATATTAGGTATATTTAATTTGCATTGTTTGTTTGTAAGATATTTTATTGTTTGCTTACTGAGATGCTGTGGGTTATGTAAAGTTATATTTTGTGTATGACTTAGTCCAAAATCAAGTTTATTGTGTACCTGACCTGAATAATCTTTTCTTTTTTAGAATTCAGTAAATGAGTACCTAATGTTTTCTCCTTTAGCATGGGTTAACTATTAGGATTATTATCTTTGCCTGAGTCAATGACATTGTGTTTATCCTGTTCGTTATTATAATTTTAGAAATAGACATTAATTATAACTAAGATTTTATCTTGTAAACATTTGGAACCTTCCAGAATTAAATTTTAAATTAGATAATATTTATTTTAGAAAATGCCTGAGATAATGTAGAGGTCTAGCTTATCTAAAATTATTTATTCACAGTGTAAGATCTTAAGGAGTATCATTGTTGTCCAATATTTTGATAAGGCTAAAATTTGTTTTTTCGTGCTGTAAGATATTGAGGTAGACTCATTGTTGTGTCCACTAGTTCGCTTAGGCTGGAATTTATTTATTCAAATTATTTATTTACTAGAAACACAAAGTGCGCATCATCTAAAATTATATTCTTGTAAAGAGACATTAACTGGGAATTATAGTGAAATTCAGCTAAGGATATATTCTTGGATTCTATTATTGCGAGTAAACAAAAGACTCTTGTCACACCACTACGATATCGACCACCACAGGCACATCAACACTTCCAGCGTTGGGGTTATTTATTTTGGATTACGCCGAAAGTTTATTGAGAACTTTAAATATTAGGAATTGTGTTATAAATTCTGGGATTAGTTGGTATTTAACTCTCAATACCGTAAGATCTTGCTAAATGTTTCAAATTTTACAAAGCTTGTTGCTTCTCACTCTTTTATATTACTTATTCTAAGATCACAGAGTCGTAATTAATAAACCACCTTTCCCTTTCTTGCTACGTCCCTAGTATGCCCTGTTTTGAGACACACACACACACACACACACAGTGTTCAGACCCACGTGCTGTTTGTTTGGACTGCTTTATGAACTTGCAAATTTAGCTCCTCAAAATGCCTGAACACAAAAGTTTTAAAGCGTTCGGAGCAGCATTCTAGGCTTCTAGGAACTTAAAGGGAGGCTGGAGGTGTCAGTTTTGTCTCTGAGAGGAGGGCATGGGCGTTACAGGCGAACATGATTTTACATATGTTTATAAGGGATGTAAAATTTATCTTTAATGCCCTATCTTTAAAGTTCTACTCTGTGTGGTCAGTAGATGAATGGCTGTCGGTCAGAGTCATTGGTTAGCATGAGGAAGGTTTAACATTACATTTCCCGTTAGATGCCAATGAGACCCACATTTTATACTCCCGTTAGATACTAGTGTGCCATCTCCATGTTAAATTCTCATCAGAGGATATATAGCCACACCACGTAAAATTCCCACTGAGACTAGAAAAGCTCCACCATGTTAAATTCCCACTGAGACTAGAAAGTCCCATCACGTTAAATTTCCACTGAGAATGGAAAGTTCGTCCATATTAAATTCATACTGAAAATAGAAAGCCCCACCTCGTTAAACTAACACTAAGAATGCCCCACCATGTTAAATTAACACTGAGACTAGAAAGCCTCGCCATGTTGTATCCCCACTGAGACTATAAAGCCCCACCACGTTAAATTCCCACTGAGACTAGAAAGCCCGACCATGTTAAATTCCAACTGAAGCCAGGAGAAATACATTGTCAAATTCCAGTTAGGGGCTACAGTATCAGTTTCTTTTTATATAAAAAAAATTGATCCTTGATTTTACCCTCTCTCTCTTTTGTTCTTTCTCTCTCACTCTGTTTGGCATAAAAGTCTATCGACAGTGTACGATTCACAACTTCGATGTAATTCAAGTTTAGCCTTTTTTAAACTTTGAAGAGAGTCACTTTGCATTCTTTAGGCCTATATAATTTATTTTCATTTTGTAATAAACTGACTACTGAAAAATCAAAGCTGCATCATAATTTGACATTAACCTAACAAGACAGTTTCTGCCCATATATTTATCAACCAAACAGACAGGGCAGTCACATGACACTGGAGATCTTTCTGACAACATTCACTGACAGTTAACTGGTAAAAGTTGAAAATAGTTCTCGTCCAACAGCCACAGTTTCACTCCTCACATGAAATGTAGCAATGGAATGTAAATAGACGTAAGTCGGTGCTGGCAAATCTTTAACATTTGTTAAAACTGATAAATGAAAGTTTACCTGACTTGATACTCAGTATTTTTGAAATACAGCTAACTGCAAGTGAGCATCCTAAATGTAGGTCAGCCAAAATTTCTAATACATCCCTCGAAATTCATACAGAATTTATGAAAGGAAAAATCTATGACTATTTTAGAATAGGATTTCATTTAGCCGCTATAAAGTCACACAGAAAGGAGGATAATGTTAACTTCCCCATGAAGCCATATTGACGAAAAAAATGAAGCCTAACGGTTAATTTCCGTTGGACACCATCAACCCACATACGATTCAAAACAGAATTCCCGTTTGACGCAATAAACCAAAAGAAGTAGTGACCTAATTTTAATGTCCTCTTGTTGGAATAAAGCCGATAAAATGAGGCATAAGGTTAATTTGCCGCTTAGTGATACAACCCACAGATACTATTCAACACAGGACTCCCGTTTGAAGCTATAAACCAACGAAGATGGCGGCCTGATGTTTTTCTCCCATTGTCTCCCGAGTGCCATTAAAACTGGCGGCCTAAGTTTAATTTCTTATTGACCCTCAAGCATTGTCTTTTTCTATTATTATTATTATTATTATTATTATTATTAAAATTATTATTATTATTATTAGTAGTAGTAGTAGTAAAGAAGTTACAGTAAGAACTATCACAGAGGTAACACTATTCAATACTTTGAAAAAGTCGGCCCAAGATCCTGTACAGTGATATTTGCATATTAAGGGAGATAATCGTTGTACAATATATGGGTTCTATTATATTGCTTATTTCCCATTATTCTTGTCCAGGGCATAAATATCAAAATTTTGATCAATTAAACCATTAAAAAAAATATACAAGTAGAATTTTCCAATTTGTATTAGCATACGGCGTATTTAGTCTCCGGTAAACTATATTTAAATCAAATAGTACATTTAAATTTCAATTATGAAAGCATTATGTACCTAATATATACATTTTAAGTCATTTAATACATTAGGAGGTACCTATCGTCTTCATTTTAAGATTGCATGAAATGCCTCACAGTGCTCACAGTTTCATTACATGTAAATGTATAAATTGTCAATGTGTGTATGTATATATGCTGAAAAATGGCGTTAAGCCCACAACAGCAATTACTAAATTCAAAAACATATTTAATGCAAGAGGCTCGCCGTTTGATTGATTTTAAAAATCAGTTGACAATAGCCCTAGCCATATTAGGTTATTATTGTTTGATATTGTTTGATTTGAAATTTCCATACAACAAAACTATATGATACAGATACAGTCATTTATATCATTAATGCAAGATCTTTATACATTTCTTTTTTATATCGAGTGTCCAACAAATTCTAACAACTTTTAGATGCTACTCTATTTGACTAAAATGACTGTGTAGTGTACGTCTTTTGTTACTCCGATAAATCAAACCCCCAAATCTGTTCTATTGCTCATAGATGACTTGTGGCTATGTTGTCAACTGTTCATTAAAATATACAATTTTGCTGAATGCGGATCTTTCTGGTACACTACTGCGTACAGCTTAAGCCACTTACAGGTATTTGGTAACAGCCATATCTAGCGCGAAATTCGAAGTGGCCACATATCATGGGGTTGTGCTAATCCACATGGATTTATAAGTTGTCAAATGTACGATTTGACCTGGAAATATTAAGTATACATCGCACAACCGAAGGTAACACACCAGCCGCGAGAAATATCGTAAGTGTACACCGAGGTGTGCATATGAGACTGTCTGAAAATAGTTGCACATTTTAAATTATAGGCAATATCAGCCCTTAAGATTTCAGTACGGATCATGATCGGTGTGGGGCTGATTTACCGGCCTACTTTTTTGTTTGTCGTTTGTTCTTTTGGATTCAATGCCATTTCTCTGCGCAAAATGGGTTATACATGGCTGCCATTAGAACCTGTAAAGCCACCGATAAAAATCACCGACGTACGGGAAGCTACTGGCAAGCTTTATCACATACCAACATTCTTAAATGCCGTTACCGAAATCGAACCCGAGACTGCAGATCAGTGAATAAAGTGTGCTACCAATAATGGCAGGGGTAAGTACTACAAGGATCAAAAATGGTTCACCTCAAAACGTCTTCAGTTTTTGATATAAGCTGGATAAGTTGTAAAAATAGAGTTTAAGTTCACAAATTTATTAATGCTCCTTTACAAAAAGTATATGGTTCATAATATTATCGCATAACTGCACATCTCTAAGACGCCATGATTTATAATTTGTTTCATAATTCGTTATTACGTGCTAAAACTGAATATATAGGGTTTTACGCGTATTAGTCACTTGGGGTAGAGGTGGATATTGTTTAGCGCCAAAAACGAAAAAAAAATATTTCTATATATTTAAAAAAAAGGTGCATACGAAATATCTGTCATAAGTGTTTAAGCTTATAAAAGTATCGTTTTATTTACTTAGACTTGGTGTATTTCTGACAAGTGTATATATTTTACAGATATAAAAGCTAGAAGCTCTGAGGTACCAATTATTTAGTGTGAAGATGCTGGATGTGTACAATTTTCATTTTGAGCCAAAATAAATTTTCTGCCGTTATTAGCGATAAATATTATTCCCCATCAATGTTTGAAAGATAATAAGCAAATAAGTTGATATATTTTTTTCAGTAGAGGAACGGCCATTTTATTTTTAAAGGGGAAGTAAATAGATCTTTAAAGACCGAGTATAAGAGAAACCTAATCTTCTGAAGTCATATGGCATGGTATGGGTTTGTTTACGCTTTTTAAAGAAGTCATTGCATGTTTTATTCAGTAGTGAAACTGATACAAGTTAGTTATTAAAATGTTATTAAATTAGAGTTATCCCCCCTTATAGTTCCTTCGTATTGTCACTGATCTTTGTGCATACACCTTCTGGCGTCTGCCTTGTTTAAGGCAAATATAATCAAATCGTTACTGGCCATTGAACAAATAATTGCAATTCTGATGGAAAAGCACTAATTTTATTTCGTATAAGTGTGAAGGATCTTTCATGAGTGTGCCTTTCAAATTACATTGAGATAATTATTTGGATAATTTCTCACGTTTGCGAACCTTGTCGTGCAAACAATGTACACACTGAGATGAGTAAGTTTCATAATAAAATTGGCACAAAAGTATGATTTTATTTATAAATGATGTTTCATTTGTGGACTGCACTTATGTTCTTCCCAGCAAATATGGCATGCTATTGCTTTCGAGCTGTCCACACAACACTTTATAAATAACCAAAGGCTTAATGTTTCAATTTTAATAACAGCTTAGGAGGGTACAAAATTCAGCAAAATTGTATGACGTCATATATAGATGGCCACATTGTCATTGAAATATGGAGCCATTAAATTTAGTCCGTGACCTACATGTGCTATGCTCATTTGGTACATACCATTATTTACAGTGCGAGTTTCCTTTTCATGATTTCTTTATCCCGTTTCCATATTGGCAATGTTTATTAAATTTTTTAGCCAACGAAACATATCAAGATTAGTAAACGTGTGCTTCAACTCTTTGAATCTGTGATAAAATTGAAACTGTAATGGTTTTACTGTGAAATATTTGCATTTTTGAAAATTCTCAATTTTAATTTATGTACACGTGATTATCGTGTGTATCTTATACGTTGTTACGTAAGGTTGTGCTCATAACAGGATGGGTAATAAGTGCATATATTTGAATGTTTAATTTATAAACAAGACATATATTGATTATGTATGCAGGTGACGTGTATATAAGATGGAATATTTGTTATGGACAAAGTTTATTGTACAACTTGCTTTCTTGATTTGCAAAGTGTACGCCATTGCTAGTTTTGTACACAGTGTACGCCATTGCTAGTTTTGTACACAGTGTACGCCATTGCTAGTTTTGTGCACAGTGTACGCCATTGCTAGTTTAGACATTGTTGGCGAAGCTTCTCTGCTTATTATTAGGTACGGTGTTGACTAAAGAAGCGGGGAGCGAGAGAGGATGATGAAGAGAATGATTTAAATTGTAGTTTTTCTAACTGTCACTGAATGCTTTAAAGTACAAATGAAAAATGTATTGGTCTAAGGATCATTGATATTAATCAATTGTTATGTATATTTGATTTCATTATATCTGATTTAATATATATTTATTTCAATTTAACTGTTTGTCAGTTTTAAAATAAAATTTCATTACATGATATTGTAATGTAAATTTATTCACTAGAGATGACACTTTTTTCAGAAAATAGTTTGACCTTGACTGTTCGTTTTATAAACACTAGGTGTTGATCTAAATCCTGACCTTGATTCCAGACTTGTAGCAACCACGTAAACAAGTTTTATTTTAATTTTAAAATGATTCGTTGTTGTCGAGTTCATAATGGAAGTTCGTGTTTAAGATGTAAAGATTTTTTTATATTGGTTTTCGACAAGGCCACACTAGGTAGAGATGATCTTTAACAAGTACCTAATTTCTATAAGCTTCCAGAGCATGATCACCTGACTCACTAATTACGTTTCAAAGTCGATATAACCTATGATTTGGAGACTTATTCTCAGTAGAAGCTAGGCTGTTAAACTGGAAGTTGTATGTTGTGCTGTTTGGAGTTATTTCAAATTACTTGGACTGGAGTTATTTCAAATTATTTGGATTCACAAAGATTTATTAATTTTTCCTTGAAAATACATGTGCTCATGTGAGACTCTTAATCAAAGACAGTTCTTATAGGAAATTTATTTTGATTTCCAAAACCGGAGTGATAATTCTTGTTTCTACAAGGAACTATAGACTTCAAAACTGCAGGTTACAGCATACGTCATCGTCTTACATCTTGGATTTTTCGTCGAGATTCGAACTTGAAATCAATAGCACATTGTGTTATTAGGACTACTAAAATTTTAATCTTGGGTTATTCTTGGATTACTTTTGGATTTGATTCTATAAAACCGTAAGTTCATATTTTTGTCTCCATTTTTACAGAATGTTTCCAGGGAAATAAATTATTGTATTTTTGTTTCTCAAAGCTTGTTGTTTTCACTATTTCGTGTGTTACTGTTCATTCGAGCCTAAACAGGTGACATAAGACAATGTGGTACAGTTTGTATATTTGGGTAATTGTTCATATTCGCCGCAGTGTTTTCTTCGCAACATCCATTTTGGCCTTCTGCTGGCTTGGTTACCAGACTAGGTACTGTATTTATGCCGGGAGGTTAGACCAAACAGATTAAATGAACAGTTTTTCAGTTTGTAGTGGTCCGGTAATTCTTTCTGTTTCCTTTTATAGTATGTCTTGTCATTGTGGGTTTACTTGAAGGATGAATCTTTCTTATCATCATGGTCATGATTGTCGCAATTGGCATGATCATTCTGCTAGCCATTCTGAAAACAACTCTAAATACCAGCCAGTCGATTTTGCTTGCGTACAAATCCCTGTCAGTTACCTGCTTTGCTGTGATATGGTGTGGTGCGGATTGTTTTGAATAGTATGCCCAAGTCATACTATTCTTCAATTCATGTTCAAACCATGGATATATAAATGTACAAGGTTTTCCTCGGACCGACAGGATTAAAAAAAAATGCAGTGATATTTAGTTCACTAATTATTTTTTAGTTTAGAAATTACTTCTTTCATTGACAAAACAATATAACTTCTTTAAATTTGTTTTAATGCATTTGATTTCAGTCTCACTGGGCGTGAGATCAGTAAAATTCAAAGCTGCTGAACTAAAACTATTAATCTGCTTCACAGGTAGGCGAAAATATTTCCTAGACGTACACTCTGATGTCTAACCGACAGATTCGAATATGATATTCAATGGCACCCTGCCTTCAACAGTTGAAGATAAAGCTGGTGGTATGGGGTAAAACACTAATAAATAAAACCCTGATTGTTTCGTAGCTAGTTTAATCTACCAAGCAATCGCGTCCTTAGAAACACCCCAAATATGACGTGATTGAAAGCTAATACACGGTTTGTGATCATTACATGGTCTGAGGGAGTTAGCCTTATGTAAACATTCCTACAGAGTCCACATAAGACAAAGTCTACCTAGTATGTATTCACTAAGACAAATTTCTTCTTAGTGTCTACTTGGTCTTGTAGTTTGCTTTTTTTAACAAAAGAAACTTGAATCACCTATTCTGATTTTAATATTAGTATCTGTAACAAAAAATGCCCAATATATACCAGGTGTAGAATTTGACATTATGTACAGTTACCAATGTCAACAACATGACTTAAAATACTTAAAATAAAAAGAACTCTTTGTATCAGCTCACCGAGTATGTTAAATGTTAAAACATATTTGCATCCCAAATGGAAATGTATCTAGAAAATGCAGGCTGAAAATGGAAGACCCATTTCATAAAATGTTTCACACCGGAGTATGTATCCACTGGATATCAATTGTTGTAAGTAACAAACGTAGACAAGGCAGGGCGAACTGAATTTAAAGCATTATATCCCAACCATTCTTGGTACATTTCAGTAGATAATTGTAATGCAATAGTTACAGGTGCTTTTTATTGAATTACACTGTTGTTTATCATACAATGAAAGCCATTATTGCAAATACGTCAACATTCTTTTGTGACATTGTCAATTCGCGAATTCTTTGCAATGAATGCCCTGTCTCCATAGCAACCATATGTAAGTCTAACAATAAGTCAGTTCATCTATTTGTACTGAGATATCTTTTCATCGTTAGGCTCATTGATTTTCTTTATCATCATAACGATGCTTGTTTTGACACTCAAAACGTATACCTTTGTTCGTCATTCTGAAGCGTGAACGGTTCTAAAATATTCAGTTAATTTTGCATGCATAAAATGACATTGCTGACGTTGCTGACGTGAGCAATAAAAGAGTAAAGAAACACAATATAGTATACAAGCGGGGCACGAATTCGACACATACATGTCAGTGAAATGATCCCCACTGATCTGAATTGAATGTAAATTTATTCAGTTTACTCAGTTTGAAACTGGGTTACAAAAGAGAAATGTCCATTCAGTATTGATTCAGCGATAGCAATACGGTCTTAAAGGTAGCTTGTGCGGTACATTGGTAACGGATTCCATGCATTTCTACTGATGGGCAGAGCACAGGCATTCAAGAAATGTTAATCTAACAATAAGTCAGTTCATCTCTTTGCAGTGATCCCATAATTCTGTATGTTCCATTTATATGATTTATTTTTTCACAATGTTTCCTTTGGCTTTTGAGCTTTTATAACATCACAGCGTTATTTGTGGCACTCAAAAGGTTCGTCGTTCTGAAACTTGAGCGGCTAAATCTATCCAGTTAATTGTGCCGACGTAAGCAACAAAAGAGGAAAGCGTGGCAATATATAGTATACAAAAGGAACATACATTCAACCCAAACATGTCAGTAAAATAATCCACACAGGACTGAATTGACTGTCAACTAATTCAATGTACTCCGTCTGAAACGGTTGGTGTTATACGAGGGGCTTGCATATTCAGCTATGGGTTGTCAGCCAAAAGAATGATCAAGGTCGGAGTTAACTGTAAAGTAAGTTTATTCTTGTTACATCCAGTATGATTTCCTAAATATTGGACCATTTTAGGACTTATGTGTGCTGTCTGCTTCTATCCTCTGTATTATACATGTTCAAACAATGATCACAATACGAAAGTATTTTCTACTTTATTGAATATTTTGTTTATAGCAGTTACATACTTTATTTTCTGTTAAGGCGAAGAATTTGAATTTGTAAATAAATGGTCTCTAGATGTTGTATGCTCTGATTTGTCATGAGAGAGCAAAGTCATCGTAAATGCCGGTTATAAATTAATTCGAATTTTTATTTCGTCCACTTTCCATAACGGACGTTAAAAGCATCAGGGGCATTTGATGAGGTTCACATATTCATTCACATTTCATTGCCATCTCACCTCTGTCTACGTGGGTTCTAGTTTCAGGTTCGGCCAATGTGGGTATGTGAGAAAGCTTGCCAGTAGCTTCTCGTGGGTCGGTGGTTCTTTCTGGGGTTTTCCCGGGTTCTTCCTCCACCATTTATACTGGCCGCCATGTATAGCCTATCTTGTGCTGAAATATGGCGTTAAAACCTACAGCAACAACAACACCGCAACGATTGCCTCCATAACACAAATGGGGGTCTAGAAGCAGTATTATAATATGAATACTTAATTGAGGAAATACCTGTACTGTATTTATATGAAGGTCGTACCTGTACTGTATTTATATGAAGGACTTACCTGTACTGTATGTATATGAAGGACGTAAAATGTGATGTATTTATATCAAGGCCGTACCTGTACTGTATTTATATGAAGGACGTACATGTACTGTGCTATATGTATTTAATTTACGCATGAATTTTATCCGTAAATGAAGGTTGGAGTTTGAGCCTTCCTAATGTAATTTTAAAAAATATAAACGTACGATATAATCTTACGGCATGTGTTCTGCTCGACTTCCTTGATTTAGTGGCGATTTTCTCCAAATCGGCTTGATGAATTTTCTTTAAACTTATTCTGCTGTTAGAAAGGGGCCTTATTTCGTTATTGTATAAGAGGCGTTGAAATCAAAATCCTCTAAGGGTTCCATGAGTACAAGCCATTTATGCAGTTTATTAACTTTTGCGTGTTTTGCATAGGCGGTACCCAATAAGGAAACCTTATTTCGTTGTTTGGTCTCCACGAAATTCGTCAGGACTTCCTTCGTAGATGGACTATATCTCCTAGAAATAAAATATCAGTGAAGGGTCCATGTCAAAACTCTTTAAACTCGTCAACTGAGTTGCTGGATCGTCGAGTGGATCGTCGTCTGGATCACCAGGTCGCCGACTGGGCCGCTGTCTTGGTCTCAGCGGGCCGACAGGGTCGTGGATTCGTGGGTCGCTGAGTCACCGACTATTCACTAACATGGTCGCTGAGTCGCCGACTGGGTCTCCGACTGAGTCGCAGAATCATCGACAGTGTTGCTGACTGTGTCGTAGAGTCGCTGGTTGGGTCGTTGAGTGAGTTGCAGAATCACCGACTTGGTCGTCTGTGAGTGGCAGAATCGCCGGGTCGCCGACTGGGTCGCCGACTGGGTCTGATGAATGCCGACTGGTCGCAGAGTCGTCGACTGGATCGCAGTGTCGCCGACTGTGTCAATGACTATGTCGCAGAGTCACCGACAGCTTCGACAGCTTGGTCGCAGAGTAGCCGAATGGGACTAAAGACTTGGTCGCATAGTCGCCTAATGGGTCGCAGAGATAATGATTATGTCGCTAAACGGAGATTCGCCGACTGGGTCCCCGAGTGAATGCAGAGTCGTAAGCTGTGTTGCTGACTTGGTCGCAGAGTCACCGACTGTGTAGATTGTGTCGATGGCAAGGTTGTGCCGCGCGTCGTTACTCGATCAAGAACGACACAGAGAGAGACGACCAGTGCGAAATGATGAGACAAGAGATATCATCAGTTAAAATATATATTGTCGCAAGATTTCCAAGTTTCTTGGACGAGCATTGTAGCGTCTGTATCCTGGTGGACGAAAGTCCTTGTCCCTACACTTTTTAAATCCACCAGCCTGGCCTTTTCCTGTTCGGCGAACTATGACCAAATGTGCTTGCTCCGGTGTGTGGTTATACTGCTTCACTTGCAAGAGGACGGCTTTACACAATACCGCTTCATAACACACCACCATCGCAACAACAATTGGCAGGTATATATATCCAGGAGGAATCTCGTGACCCAAACAAAGAAGCTAGACGGCATTACAAAGCCCGCTAACATTTTTAAGTAAACATATACTTTAACGAAACTAAAATTAGCTTTTATGAAACGAAATTGACTTCGTGGAACGCCTCTACCTCGACACAAATCTGGATACCACCGACGAAATGTTGAAAACAAAATATTCTAAGTAGTTGTCAAAATAAAAATGATTGATCCAATCGATCCACATTACGGATGTTTTTTCATACCCAGTACCCATAGGGTACCCCTTATTTCCCTGATGGTTGTGGACGAAATTCGTCAGAACGGCCTTCGCGGGTCGATTCTATCCCTTAGAGATAAAATGCCGAAGAAGGATCCATTTCAAAACTCTTTACAAAGGGTACGTAATATCTCAACTGTGTAGGTAAGATATACATTACGGCATGCATTGTACCCACACTCCTTGATCTTGCCGATAAGTTCTAGAAATCGGCTTGACGAATTTTCTTTACAATTTTCCAACTGTTTGTACACTTACAAATCTAGATACCGACGACGAGGCGTTGGAATAAAATTTCTCTAAATATGTGACATATTAGTACAAATATTGATCCAATCGAATCTAACTGTGCGTATTTTTCCTACCCAGTACCCATAGTCTATTCCTTGACATAAATTCTCAAAGAAAGGTACATGTCAAAACTCTTTTAAGACGGGACGTGATAGCCATGGGTGTACGCAAGATACACTCTCCGCGCAACATGTGTTGTACTCAATCCCCTCTATATATCAGCGAGTTTCTTCAAATTGGCTCGGTGAATGTTTTCTTCAAACTTCTCTACTGCTGGAACACATCCCTTGCTAGATACTTTCCTGGAGGCGTCAAAACTCTCTAAGTCTGTGTTGAATTTATTATATAATTATAATTATAATTTATTATTGCGCAAATCGATCTATATTATGCGTGTATTTCATACCCGGTACCCTTAGGATGCTCTTGATTTTGATGATTCCTCTCCGTGACATTCGTCAGGACTTGCTTCCTAGGTCCAATAGAGATGAAATGGATTGAAGGGTCCATGTCGAAACTCTTTAAGGAGGGAAGGTAATGTCCCAACATTATACGTAAGATATCTTCTTACGGTATGTGTTCGACCCGAACCCCTTTATCTAGCCGCGAATTTCTCGAAATCGGATAGACGAATATTTTTTGAAAATTTTTATATCGCAAAGACGGGTCCCTCATTAGATACTCTCCCAGAGATGTCGAAATCTATGTTATGGTCAGGAGTACAATTAGTACAATGACTGATCTATTGACATTTTCGTATTGTTCATACAAGAGACACATAGTGCGCCCTTATTGCGCTCTAGGAGACGACGTCCTTCGTTTGGTGGACTTTATACTCTAGGGTTAAAATATCAAAGAAGGGTCCATGTAAAAACTGAATAAAGAGGGGACGTAATGGCTCAAATGGAAACGTAAGATATAATTTACAGCAGGTGTAGAGCTCTACTTGCTTTATCTAGCCAATGTTTTCTTGAAATAGGCTGGAAAAAGTGTCTTCTAGTGTTTCTTATTGTCAGAGCGATCACTACTTTCGCAATGTCCTAGAGACGTTGAAATCAACATTCGTTAAGAAGGAGTACAATTAGTACAACCTATTAATACAATCTATTAACATTTGCATGATTTTTTTTACCCTGTATCCATTGCGCGCCCCTTATTTCGCTGATTACTGTCGAAAAAGTTCGACTGATCTTCCATCGTGGGTGGAATCTATACACTGGAGATACAATACCAAAGAAGTTCTATGTCAAAAACTCTAGAATGGTCGACGCATTGCCAAAATGTAAACGTAAGGTATCATCTTCTTACTGCATGTACTGAACGAGACCTGCTTCACCTAGCCGCTGTTATCTCGAAATCGGCTCGAGGAATCTTTATGAAAGTTTTCATATTGCTAGGACGGGTACCTATTTAGATACTATCCAAGAGACGCTGAAATCAAATTCCTCTAAGTAGGAGTACAATTAGTACAAATTATTGAAACAATCTATTAATACGTTCGTGTTGTTCATTCTCGACACTCATTGGGCGCCCTTTATATCGTTGTTTCCTGTCGACAATATTCGTCAGGACTTCCTTCTTTGGTGGACTTTATCCTCTAGAGACAACATATCACTAGAACTTCTGTCTCTAGCCACGAAATCTCGAAATCTGCTCGACGACTTTTCTTCAAACAGTTTCATACTGTTAGACCGTGTCCCGATTTAGGTACTGTCCAAGAAACATTGAAAACAAAATCCTCTGGAGTACAATTATTAGATTCTTGATACAATCAATTAACTTTTGCATTTTTTTTTCATACATGGTTCGTATAGCCCACTCCACCTTATATCACCGACTGCTCTCGACGAAATTCGTCAGAACTACCATCGTAGATGTACTCTATCCCGTAGAGATAGAATATTATAGACGGGTCCATGTCAAAACTCTAAAGAGGGTACGTAATGACCCATTTGTGTTCATAAGATATCATCTTCTTACGGTATGTGTTCTTCCCGACCTTATTCATGTAGTCGCGAATTTCTTGAAATGAGCTCAACGAATTTGCTTCAAAATTTTCGTACTGTAAGAACGGGACGCAAACTAGATAATGTCAAAGAGGCGTCGAAATCGAAATCCTCTAAATATATTCCTAATTAGTAAAAATCGTTGATACAAATGTATTAAGAATTGAGATTTCTTTAATATCCTATGCACAGACGAAATTCGTCAGAACTTCCATCGTGGATAGATTCTATCTTTTAGAGATAACATATCGAAGAAAGGGCTCATTTCAGTGCTCTTAAGAGGGAACGTAATAGCCCAAATGAATACGCTAGATATAATCTTCTTACGGCATGTACTGTACTCGACCTCCTTCATCTAGTCGAAATTGAAGCTGAAATCAAAATCTTCTAAGTTGGAGTACAACTTCATTTTACCATCTATTAATATTTGCGTGTTTTTCATACCAGGGACATAAAAGGCGCCATTTAATTCGCTCTTTCCTCTCGACGAAATTCGTCAAGATATCCTTCGTAGGCGGACTCTATACCCTACATATAGAATATCAAAGAAGGGTCTGTGTCAAAACAGTACAAAGAGGTGACGTAATGACCCAGTAGTAAACGGAAGATTTAATCTTTAGGCATGTGTTCTGCTCGACTTCTTTTATCTAGCCGTTAAGATTTTTAAATCAACTCGACCAGTTTTCTTCAAAACTTTCTAAGTGTTAGAACAGGTCGTTAGTTTGATACTGTCCAAGAGACGTTGAAATCAAAATCCTCTAAGCTGGAGTACAATCAGTACAAACTAGTGATACAATTTATTAACGTAAGCGTGTTTTTCATACCAGGTACTTACAACGTTCGCCCGTTATTTCGTTTCTATGTCTTGACGAATTCGTCAGGAGTCCCTTCGTGGATGGACTCTATCCCCTAGAGATCAAATATCAAAGAATGGTCCATGTCATAACTCCTAAGAGGGGACGTAATGACCCAACAATATATGTATGATCTCATCTTCTGACGGCAAGCGTTGTATTCGACTTCCCCTATTTAGCCGGAAAATGTCTCGAAATCGGCTTGACGAATTTTCTTTAAACTTTTCCTACTGTTGGAACGGGTCCCCGTTTAAATACCTATCAAGAGACGCTGAAATCAAAATCGTCTAAGTTGGAGTACTCTTAGTACAAACTAGTGATATAATCTATTAACATTTGCGCGTATTTCATACACGTGACATACAGGGCGCCCCTTATTGCGCTGTTTCCTCTCAACGAAATACATCGGGACTTCCGTCGTTGGTGGTCGCAATCCCCATGAAATAAAATATCAAGGAAGGGTCCATATCGAAACTCAATGAAAAGGTAATTTACTGGCCCAGATGTAAACGTAAGATATAATCTTACAGCATGTGTTCTGCTCAACTTCCTTTATCTAGTCGCTAGTTTCTTGAAATTGGCTCTACTTTTTTTTCAACCCTTGATTACTAGAACGGGTCCCTAATTAGATACTGTCTGAGAGACGTTGAAATAAAAATCCTCCAAGTTGGAGAACAATCAGTACAAACTAGTGATACAATCTATTATCATTTGCGTGGTTTTCATAACCGGTACCCATCGCACACCCCTTAACTGGTAGTTTCCTCTTGACGAAATTCGTCAGGACCTTCATCGTGGATGGATCTATCCCCTAGAGATAAAACATCAAAGACTGGTCCATTTCAAAACTCTTAAGACGTGATGTAATAGCCCAACTGATTAGATATGATGTCATCTTCTGACGGCATGTTGTTGTCGACAATTTTTCTCCAATTGCGTATTTCTCGAAATAGGCTCGAAGAAGTTTCTTTACACCTTTTCTACAGTATAACGTTGAAATCAAAATCCTCCAAGTTGGAGCACAATCAATACAAACTAGTGATACAATCTATTAACATTTGCGTGGTTTTCATTCCCAGTACCCTAGGGCGCCCCTTTTTCGCTGTTTCCTTTCGACAAAATTCATCATTACTTCCTTTGTGGGTTGAAGTATCCCCGAGATATAAAATGTCAAAGAAGTGTCTATGACAAAACTCAATGAAAAGGTGACATAGTGTCACAAATGTAACGTAAGATATAATGGACTAAATACCACTATAGATAAACTGTCAAAGAAGGGTATATGTCAAACTCTATAAAGTAGGGACTTGATGGCCCAAATATATCCCTAAAATACAATTTTCATACGGAATATGTTGTACTCGACCGCATTTATGTTGCCGCGACTTTCTCGAAATCGACGCGACAAATTTATTTATTTAAATCTTTTTACTTACTTTTAGCACGGGTGCCTAACCAGGTACTGTCCAACAGGCGTTGAAATCAAAATGCTCTAATTAGTGGTTCAGTTAGTACAAACTCTTGAATCAGTATATTAATCTTTGCGCGTTTTTCATACCCGGTAACAATCGGACACCCCTTATATCGCGGTTTAATATCGACGAAATTCGTCAGGACTTCCTTCCAGAGTTGACTCTATCCCCTAGAGATAAAATATCAAAGAAGGTTCCATGTCAAAACTGTATACAGATATAATGTTCTTACGGCATGAGCCTTACGCGACCTCCATCTGTCCGTAGATTTCTCGAAATCGGATCGCGAATATTTTAAAAAGCATTTTCTACCGTTCGAACGTGAACCTATTTCGATACTATATACGAGACGTTGAAATCAAAGTCTTCTTAACAGGTGTTCAGTTAGTACAAATTATCGATACAATCTATTAACATTTGGGTGTTGTTGTCGGTGTTTTTTTTTTTTTCGGGTGATGGGAGGTGATGGTTAATACCTGGTACCTACAGAGCGTTGCTTATTTCGATGTTTCCTCTCGACGAAATTCTTCAGGACATATTTCGTGGATGGACCTCTATCTCCTAGAGACAAAATGTCAGTACCCACGAATATAGTCCCAGTCGATTTTTAGAGCATTTGTTCCTTTCATTTAGGTGGTGATACAAGGCATTCTTTGCAATGATAAAAAGGTAATTGTTTACTATTTATTATAATTTGGACGCAGTGGATAGTTCAGTACTGAGAAACAAATTTAGAGACTATATATAGCGAAAATAATTGTTTTACCCGGTCCAGTTGCCCCAGTGTGCCCCATATATTGAATCGCTAAAATGGCGAGACTACAATTGCAGTATTTAAAGTGTAACTGTGACCAACTCATGAACTGCTGACATAGTGAGTACATAAATACTGGTTTGATAGTTGTCTTAGGAGTCCTGTGTTAAATGACCGCGAAATAATCCTTCTTAAGATGACAAGATTACGAAGAAATGCAATTATATTTATTTGATTAATTATTGTAATTTGCAAATTATTTTTTCCATTGTATTAACAATATCATTTTGTGATTTTCCCTGATGCATTTGAATTTGCTGCCATTCACAGTAGATGTCAGAGTGTTGGAATGAAAAACTGCCGAACTCAAACTATCCTCTTTGCTTCATTCATAATTTATAATATTCCCTAAAAGGTACACTGATGACCAAAATACATATTTCAAAATGATATTCAATGACATCCTGCCTTCAAGAGATGAAAAGAGAAGTATTCCTGGTGTATGGGGTGAATAACTGATAAATCATGTTCTGAACGTTGCAAGTTTAGTATAGCGAGTAATCAAGACCTTAGAAACACCATTACAATGTAGTTCAAAACATGTACACAGGTCTTGCAGATAACATGTTCTGATGGAGTTAGCCGTATATACAAACTTATAAAATGTTGTGATGATTACGATATCTGCTGGAGTTAGTCCTGTGCGATGTCTGCTGGAGTTATTCCTGTAAGATGTCTGCTGGAGTTAGTACTTTACAATGTCTGCTGGAGTTATTCCTGTAAGATGTCTGCTGGAGTTAGTACTTTACAATGTCTGCTGGAGTTAGTCCTGTGTAAGCATTCCTTCAAAACTGTCACAGTACGAAAGTCTACAATCTTATATGCAAGCAACAAGAAATATTTCGACTTAGAGTCTGCATTGGCTTGTAGTTTTAAGTACATCACGTATTATAATCTTAATATCAGTATTAGTAAGAAAATCATGTCTGATATTGATCAGGTGTAGCGCTTGACATTTCTGTGAAATTAGCAATGCCATCAATGGGACTGATTTGAAAGCCAAATCCTTTACTATTAAAAGACGCCTTTGGAAAAGCTCACTAAACATGCAATATTAGATGCCTAGTGAAACAGTGTCTAGGAAAAACACTGATAATTCATAAAACGTTTCAAAAGAGAACATATCCACAGTGGGGATCAATTCTAACAAGTCATAAAAGTGAACAACATTGAGGGGAGTGAATTTAAAGAACTAAATTCCAACCCCTCTAATAATAGTTCAGTAAGGAAATGTAACACAAGATTTATAAGTGCTTTGATTGTTGCTGATTATTATTTAATAACAGCTACTTTTGAAAATACGTCTATGTTTTTTATTGCTGGAGTCTTGCCATTATAAGGGTGGAATTTCTGAAACGTCGCTTGAGGTGCCTTGACTGCGGCGGGAGTCCTTGGCAAGATGAAAGCTTCCAATCTCATCTTGTCTAATGAGTGACTTCTGTAGACGTTCTGAGGCAAGAGCGGTATTTACTTTGTTTTGGAAATAATAAATGATTGAAGACATATTAATCTCAGCAGTTTGGGAAACCAAGACTAAGTCGTCCCGAGCACTGATCAAGCCTTGCCGTGTTCAAGTTTGTGAATCACATTCCCCAGCAGACTGAAAGGAGGAATATTATAGCCATAAAACTTTGTTTAACTTGGCAGAAAAGCATCCACAGAAGGTATCATTATTGTTAATGGGTCCATTAGCTAGGTCTTATGTGACCTGTTTAGGCTCGAATATACAGTAACACAAGAAAAAGTGAAAACAGCAAGCTTTGAAAAATCTAACAAATAACTTATTTTCTTGGAAAAATATTGGAAAAATGAAGAAAAAATATGAGAACTTACGGTTTCCAGAATCAAATCCAAAAATAATACAAGAATAATCCACGAATAAAATTTTTGAAGTCCTGATATTGAAATGTTCCAATGATTCAAAGTTCGAGTCCCGACAATGAATCCACGATGGAAGACGATGACGTATGATGTAGCGTTACTGTGTTGACGTGTAGCGTTCCTTGTAGAAATATAATAATTAATCCTCTGGTCTTGGAAATCCAAATAAAATTTTCAAGAAAAGTCCTTGTTCAAGAGTTCTGTATGAATACAATAATATTTCCATAGAGACGAATTAATCTTTTAGAGTCCAAGTAATCAGAAGAAGAATTAACATATAACTCAATAACTAAAATACTAAGTACTTCAATACTTGTCACAACAGAAGATTACAACTTGACATCAAGTGTTTAAAAGCCCGGACTCTAATCTCTCTCTCTCTCTCTCTCTCTCTCTCTCTCTCAACATCACTATTAATACTAAGTATTTCGCTATCTCGGAAACGCTTAAGTGCGAAATAGAGGATCACATGATCATGCTTACATGTAAAAGTCACATAGCTCCTGTATGTCCTTGATAAGAACCAATAATTTTACTCCGAGAAAATGTTGTTTACATGACCATGAATCAAGGCCAGGAACTAAGTCAAAAAGAGAAACAAGTGTTTTTATTATTAGGTGTTTATGGAAAAATTCAGATCAAACTGAATATTGAGGAAAATATCAAATTCCTTTTAAGCAAAATTATATTACATTGACATGTAAAGAAAATAAAAAAGATTCCAAAACTCACAAGCAATCAAATCAAATCAAACACAAATTAAATCAAATATAAATTAAATCAAATATATGTAACAAAGGTTGAAAATTAATGAAGCATCAGTTTAATAGGTGTATTAGATAAACTATTCAGCGGTGTTCTACACACAATAGATACTTTGCACATGACGTCATAGATTTTTTAAAGTATTTTCTTTTAAATAACTGTCAGCCATCTTCCGGGTCATTTTCCATAGCAAATGTATTGCAAACATTATCTCCAATAAAAATGGAATGATTTCAAGACACCTGTGTATTTAAAAAGTATAGTTTTGTAAATAAACAATATTATAGGCATAGTAAATCGTTTATGTATAGCCATATCTCATAATACAGTATGCGATAACTTCCGTTCCTTTAAAAAATGTCGAAGGGTCATTTTGACCCAAAATATGGAAGACGCCTTTTACAACGAGCTAAACTTGAACAGAAGTGAAAACCGTGAAAATACACTTGCAGCCTTGGCAGATGATTAATAATATATATATATATATATATATATATATATATATATATATATATATATATATATATATATATATATATATATATATAGAGAGAGAGAGAGAGAGAGAGAGAGAGAGAGAGAGAGAGACAGAGAGAGAGAGAGAGAGAGAGCTGGCCTAGGAGTCTTCATAGATGGACAATGCATGTTGTCACGTGATATGTATCTAAGGTAGATATTGCTAGATAAACGGTGTAGTTTATAGTGTATTATTTTGTCAATGTATTTGTATATGTGTTAGGAGAGAGAGAGAGAGAGAGAGAGAGAGAAAATCTCTGTCAAAGCTTCAGGTGCACGTAAATACATTTGTTGTTCTAATGGATCGGAATGAATTATTGTGGTATGATTTATTCTGTGTAACATGTGACGATAATTCCTTTATAATCGTCCCACTCCTTTTTTCGCGATAGAAATATTAGCCTTCTTGTTGGTTTATTTGGCAGTCTACTTACTGAATTCACGCAATACAGGTATCATACCAAATTTATTTTCTTACTTTCTTACAAATAACCTAATAGACCTTTGCAACTTTCAGCATATTGCAAGTTACCTTAGGAGATATAATCATGCAAGTTCCTCATGGGTTGTCCTACCCGTTTTGCCTATTAATGCGGTAAAAGGTCTTTAGCAAGCATAGCGGAGCATAGTCATTAGGCAAATTCTTTTTCGAATTAACGCCGGGACCTTAGGGCAACCAAATATTTCTCTAACACTGAGTGTGGTAGTCTCTCCGTAGCGATCCAGTAATTCTTTCTGTTCCCTTGACATACTATTTATATTTTCGTCAAGGCAATGAAAAGTGATGTGATAAGCGATACAGCATAAAAGGGGCCACATATTCAATGCATACATCAGTAAAATGCTACAAACGAATATGAACTGAATAAATTAATCCAGTGTACTCGGGTTGAAACGATATGTGTTACACGAGGGGCCTGCCTATTTAGCTATGATATGCCAGCCAAAAGAATGACCGTCGTCGGAGTTAGTAAGCTGATATTTGTTACATCCAACATGTAATCGGTAATATGTAAAGTGGCAAACTAGAACGCCTACTATTCTAAATCACTAGTAATTAGAAACAGTACAATAAGTAACTTAAATGATTGTACTGCATTTGTTAGGTATCTGGCCTATGCTTACTTAGGAAAACGACTTCCAACATTATTTATCCCATTTTTGGTCACAAAGAGGAACCCACATTTAGAAGTTTGGTTGAAAAATACAACACCGTTTCAGACACCTACTGAACCCCCCGAGCCAAATACCAGAATATCCCTTCCCTCATACCACCCTGTACCCCGCACCATCCCTCCAACTCGATTCAATTTTATAAAGGGTTTATCTCTGCGCAAAATAATGCAAAATGCGAAGAATGAGCATTAACAAACCTTTTTATTGCTATTGTTATTTCATTTTTCAATTTCGATTTTTGTTGTGAATACAAATTTCTAGCTTGGTTACATTTCTTATCAAGTAGGACTGGCATATCGTATCACTACAAACACTTAATGTTACTTTGTCTACGTTACAGCAGATTTACCCCCCCCCATAATAAATTTGATCAGCTAGAGATAAGAAACGTCGCGAAGGCCGTTTAGCCAAATCAGATATGCAAATGATACCAGAGGATGCGTGCAAGATACTTTCTAAGGAGTCAAAGATTAGACGGATTAATTAGACAGCTTAATTTTTAAACTAGAGAACTACCATTGATAAACTTTGTTACAATATGCTTATGATGAATAGTTTCAGGAAGATCTGGAATAAATGGATGAACACATTAAAAAAATACCAAGCAAACGAACAAGAAAAGAGTCTATTATTCGGTTAATTTCCGCAATCAGAATTTTGATGTTGAGGTCTACATTATTTTTTGTTGTCTTTTTTTCTGCTGCTGTTACTGTAGTTAGTGAGTTAACAGCTCTTAGGCAATATATTTATAACTAGTTGTAATGTTGTATTTTACATGCTGAGTAAGGTTCCAAATAATCCATGCAGAGTGCGGACAATAAGAGCACTGCATAGGCGTTGTAATTAGGTAGTGGAAACGGTAATTAACTTAATGTCGGTACTTGGTTATAACATGCTATTATTATAACTGCTAAATATTGCAAAATAGTTACAAAAATAATTTCATTTTTAGGTGATCACCTTTTCACTGTTATTAATTGAAGGGCAAGTTTACAAAATATCACCTCACGGTCTATAGACTCTGCTTCTGGGACGGAGGGGGTACTCAAATCAAGACAGCACCACTAACTACTCCCAAGGGAAGGTCAAAATGTATTGATCTTTATCTTCACTGCGCGATTATCCGTTAGTCTGCGTGCTCTGCTCTCGTGAGTTCGGCTTGTTCCGCATATGATCTACACACATCGACCGTGTCATGCTGTTGTAAGTTGCACATTTAATTTTTCGTATTGTTCGCATACGATTTTATTTTACATCTGACTTCATGGTAAGTGTTTGTTCAGACACCTTTATCACACTACTGTAAGTTAACAGTACAATTCAAATTTGTCACATGGTGTGTTTCATCTTGTTTCCCATTATGGGGGAGTTAATATCCATATATATGTTTTATGTAGTGACTTATCTATATAGAGCAATGTGGTTTTTAATTTTTTATAACAAAAAATCTATTCGAATAAGACTCGAACTGCACACTTTAACATCCGAAATCTTAAGAGTTCTTCTGTTAGATTGCAGACCTCGTCTGCTAACATTCAGATTTTCTTCGTCCTGACCGACAATATTTGTCTGCTTTGCAGGGCTCTGCGCTTTTGCATTACACAAGCAATATCTCTTTAATACATTTTACTCCAGTATTACCTCCATACGCTTCCAACTAAAGGTCTCACTGGTTAGTTTCGTATTTTGACACACACCCCAACTTTCAAATTAGAATGCATGAACCTAATTATCACAAGCCTAGCATTTATAAATTCACACATAAGCTAAATATGTAATGTGGTTTAGATTTACTTTGAGTTAGGCTTGGAAATGGGTTGGCTTGTTGGTGACTGCCTGTCACAGTTAGATGAGCATTGGAGATGAAATGCTTAAATTTGGCTGCAAATGATCAGCCGACTTTGCTTACGTATTTACGTGTGTCTGCTACAGAGGTAAATATCTAAAAATCTAGATGGTTGAGGGGTGATGAAAAGTATGCTAATTTGTTATAGTACTAGTGAACTTTATTCATGCATAAGGCACATAATGATTCTTTTAGCTGCCATGTCACAAGAAAATATTCAAAATAGCTATTTCTTGTCAAATATGAATGAAAATTTAGGGGTTGGTGCCAGTGTTGGTTCAGTACAAAAACCACCAGTTGCATCAGGAATGAACCTGATTACTGCAGTCAAAATCTCACATGTATGCTTTCTACAAAAATCTTTAGTTTGTTTTTATTTGTATCTTCAGTGTAATATTATTCTCATTTTTCAGTAATTGGTGGGTGTGGTATTTTTATTTTTAACACTTTTTTCAGTCAAATCGCTACGATGTCTGCAGTGTGGCAGTTTATAGTGATGTCTAGCACTGGGGCATCACTGGGGCATCATGCCGCAGACATGTAGCATGATGTCCCACCCAATCACATTATCCTGACACAGGCCGACCAGTCCTAACACTAACCTCTTAATGCTGAGCGCCAACCGAGGCAGCTGTTAGTACCATTTTTATAAGTCTTTGGTATCACTCGACCGGGGATCGAACCCACGACCTCCCGCATCCGAGGCGGACGCTCGAACCACTACGCCACCGGAGCGGTTCTGTAATTGGTCATTGTTGGATGAAAATTCACCAGATAAACTGTCCAGTGAGACCTTAAGAACCGGTGTCATATTTTCATTCTTGTCAAACGTCATTCACTGTGCCATAAATCATTTCCTTATTACCTCCATATATTGAATCTGACATAGTTAGGTATTCCAAACATACACTTCATATATATTTGATAGCACTTAATCATAGTAGAAGAAAGGAGTTAACTCAACAGTTTTAATATTACCAGGTATTGTTCCTGATCCATTCTCCTAATGAACAATGAAAGCCTTATAAGTTTCACGCAAGGTAGTTTAATTGTAGTATTTCATATAAGTATTCAGTTTATCATCATTTTCATTACATATTTAGTATATTTTCCTAATTGTTTGATGATTGCCTTAATTTAATGCTCTTACATCCATATCTACTCATGGTGTAATGTTTCAATAGATAGATTTCATCTTATTTATAGAAATTGAAGTTATAATGACCTATATAAAAGAGGTTCAGGGTTTTATTTTCTTGTAGGTATCAAGGTGTATGGGAGCACACCTGCCGAAGTGATATTGCTAACAGCTGGACAACATCTACACTTTATTGGGAGTGAGACACGCCCATTGTTGTGGAGCTTTCACAGGAACAAATATATCTGCACCAGTTTCATTGAAGTTTTTGGTGAGTTATGTTAAATGGATGTCCCTTTTTACATTGTGTTTATTCTCCTCCCCTTTTTTCTTTGCCTGATTTTCTGTTTGCTTTAGATTCGATTCTATGCAGGTGACAATCACTAGCAAAACAAACTTCTAAATAGCAGCAACTTCAACAACATTATGTGCCGGCCAGTATGAGAATGATTTAGAGGTGTCCTTCTTAGTGTTCTTAAAATACATTATCCTTGCATATTGTTTTATCAACAGATGGGATGAAACTGGGTATAGAATTTCATTGTTTAAGTTTCCCAACTGATGTGGTTCAGTTTACAAAGATTGGTCCATACATTTGATGTTACCTGATGAGTTGCCTGCTTACAGTCTACCTTGGATTTCTCTATTCTAGAATAGATTTGACATTCTTTATGAAATCAGTGAGAGAGTTCTTGTCAGTTTATATATGCAGTGCATCGTTATTATACTTTCAAGTACTTAGCATGTACATTCTGCAGTTATTTTACAAGAAATTCAGCTTGGCTTCTTTTACATCTTTTATTCACTACTATTTCAGATTACATGAAGAGTTGTACTATTTGTGCTCTCAGATATCTCTGATATCACCAGGCACTAACAAGACAGGGTGTATTAGCTATGAAAAATGATGAAACTGACATATTATACGGAAATTGTATGTTTCAGAGGGGAAAGTAATACATGAAGTATGAAGCTGTCTCATAGCTGTTGCTCTGTTTGATAGCTTTTAGTCATTGATACATTCAATAAATCATACGAAACAAAAATGTTGAATTTTAGACTTCTTAAGGTTGCATTCTATTTAGAATTGGCCAAAGTTTTGAAAGTAAGAAGATTTTCCATTAATCAGACTGCTATTTGAATTCTTAAGGTCTCACTGGATAGTTTCGTATTTTGACACCCACCCACCCCCCACCACCCATTTTTAAGGTAGAAGGCATGAACCTAATTATCACAAGCCTAGCATTTATAAATTCACACATAAGCTAAATATGTAATGTGTTTTAGATTTACTTTGAGTTAGTCTTAGAAACTGGTTAGCTTGTTGGTGACTGCCCGTCACAATTACATGAGTATTGGAGATCAAATGCATAACATGGGCTTCAAATGAGCAGCCGACTTGGCTGATGTATTTACGTGTGTCTGCTACAGAGGTAAAGATGTAAAAATCTAGATGGTTGAGGGGTGATGAAAAGTATGCTAAGTTGATATAGTACATGTAAACATTATACATACATAAGGCACATACTGATTCTTTTAGCTACCTTGTCACAAGAAAAATATTCAAAATATCTATTTCTTGTCAAAAATGAATGTAAAATTTAGGGGTTGGTGGCAGTGTTGGTTCAGTACAAAAACCACCAGTTGCATCAGGAATTAACCTGATTACTGCAGTCAATATCTCACTTGTATGCTTTCTACAAAACTCATTAGTTTGTTTTTATTTGTATCTTCAGTGTAAAATTATTCTCATTTTTCTATAATTGGTCATTGTTGGATGAAAATTCACGAGATAAACTGTCCAGTGAGACCTTAAGAACCTGTGTCATTTTTTCAGTCTTGTCAAATGTTATTCACTGTGCCAGAAATAATTTCCTTATTACCTACATATCTTGAATCTGACAGAGTTAGGTATTCCAAACATACACTTCATGTAGCTTTGATTGCACTTAATCATAGTAGAAGAAGGGAGTTAACAGTTTTAATATTACCAGGTATTGCTCCTAATCGTGATCCTGATCCATTCTCCTAATGAACAACAAAAGCTATCCTATCTGTACACAAGCTGTACACAAGCTGCAATTTACATACGGTACAGATTTTCACTCGTTCGTATTTGAACTACCTCAGATGTTTATGCGATTTTACAGTCAATAGCAAATACCGCCTATTTTTCTCCATCAGCTTTGCATCTGTCGTGTCTAAGAAAAAAAGAAGTCGATCAGTATTGACTTTGGAACCCAACATTTTAACACAGGTAGAAAAGTATTATTTCATAGGACATATATATATATTGGATCTTATATATGTGCTCTCTTTGAATGAAAAGTTTAATACAAGTTGGATAATTTGTAATGTTTGCTAGTTGTGGTGGGCAGAGTTTAAAATTCATCTACTGAGCTTAACGAATTTAATTTTAAGTTAACACAAAATGCGACTTTATTTATCAAACGATTTAAATTTAAACCGGCTGCTAGACCCTTCGGCTTCTTACCTCCCTTATCTGTTTAGGCCAAGTTACTATACACGTATACATATAAACATACAGAGAAATCCTTGTGTTAAGAAATAAGAGAGGGTTCATTTTACGAAACTAACCCTTGATGTCCTAAAGTGTCCTGAATCCTATACATCATAACGTCTGTTCCTAGAAATGTGCCAATTACTCGGATTGAGAGATATCTTCCCACCACCGGCTCTCCATTATCAACAATTCTGTTATCCCGTTTCAATATTAACAGGTCATATTCCTTTAACTACTTCCTAATTCTACTGATTCCGCCGCCAGGAAATATAGTGCCTATATTCTAAAGTTCCTCGAGAATTAATCACTGAAAGGATGAGACCATATGGGTAAATTTGAGAAACAAGCAAAACGATGATATGCTTCATTCATTGATACAGGTTTGGAAAAATTGACATTGCATTATATTAAAATTCCTATCAAAGTTTTGTTATAGTTTCTTAGAAATCACATATACTTAGACAAGGAGTATCCAGCCAACGGGCTGCATGCGGCCTAGTCCTTCACCTTATGCAGCCAGCGACCAGTAGACCGTCATTTTGAAAATTTGCATTTTAATTAATATGCAAAAGTAGTGATAAGGACCTGTTCTTGCTCACACTGCCCATGTTTTGGTTGAGAGCCACAAAAAGTTAGATGCCTTGGCTTAGATCATGAATATATACATGCATACATTCCTGCTTAGATAGACAGGATTGTGGACACTGATATTTATTTATTGAATCATTTCACTTCAGAAAGTCCTTATTCCATTGTAATAACGATATAATTTCTGCATTCAATTTTACTATGGGTTTGACCAAAAGGCGGATCTAATCCATCAGCATGTGTAGGTGTGACACATTCAACTCCAACTTACATTCGACGAGGAAAAGAGAACTAGTAACTTCCTCTTCACAGCTTTGAGTCCTGGGGAAATGTTACGAGAGAGAGAGAGAGAGAACTGCGCGTTTTTATATTGTTAAATTGTTATCTAAACTGGCTACCTTGGTCGAGAATTAAATATAATGAAACGGTTAAAACTAACTTTTTGAGCTCGATGGTGTTTAGATAAGGCTGCATATATAATTTTAATATTTTCCGGACCGATAAGCAGGAAGAAGGGGTTGCTTTAGTTACTGTTAATTCATATAGAAATAGTTGCATTTTTATGTAATTTTTCTGCCCAAACGTGCCACATAGAAGTATGTCAGACATAGGAGGTTGCGTAAAAATTCTTCTTGGTTTAACGCAGAATGTAATTCTAAAAGAAAACAATATTCTGTGTTCCAAAATATTTATAGAAGCCGTGAGATAAAGTCATACGTATCCTAAAAACACGCTCAACCTTTAAAAAAAATCATATTAATCTATGTGGGGCTAATTTGTTAGTATTAGTTGCGCGATTAAAAACTGCGAAATCATATTGGCGGATGCTAAAATGATGCGGTACAAAACAATTAACTGAAACAACTATTTACCAGCTTACAGCTTGATCACAAGTAAACATTAATATTATTGAGAATCCTTATTTTCGTGCTGATGACGATAGCACTGAATTTTCGAATGAATTTTGTAAGGTATGATCTGGAATTTTAAATTAGATATAGTTAAGAAGAGATAAGTCAAACAATTAGAAAACTGAAACACAGTAAAAGTAACGGACCCAATAAGCTGATAAATAAAAGTTTGATTCATGACAATGATATATATATATATATATATATATATATATATATATATATATATATATATATATATATATATATATTTCCTTTGTTATAAAGTCTGTGCCTAATTTCCCCAGCCGAATTCCTACGTAATATGTATTCCATAGCTTTGGTTATAACGTTACAACATTTAATTGGTTAATCGGTTATGGCGTTCGATTTGTGTGGTCCACCTGATAAAATAACTCAATTAGACATTTTTTTTATCAACTGACGCGCTAAAGCCAGATAAACAATGGCTGTTGGGGTTTTAACAAATCGTATAGCCCGACTCTCGGGCCCTTCTAACCTACGATCAGATTCCTCCTGTTCTATAAGTGAAGTGTCAAACGTCTCATTTTATGTTCAAGTTGTTGAAAGACTAATAAAGTATTAATATGTATCCCCGTGTACCCTTACGAAGATTGTCTACTTTCCATAATTCTACTGAGAGGTGTAAACTTTATGTACAAAGCAAAGCATGTGACCTATGAATGGGGAACAGATTGTCTTTTTTATCAATAATTTGTCATCACTTGACTTTAACATCGGTATAAATCAATATGATATCGTTTTGGTTAGTAGGTAAATTTCTACGGAATTCGCCACACGCCGTTGTTGGCGATAGTAATACTGCTTTGTATGTAGCTTGTGTCACACGTTGTTTACGGATTTCGCGCATTTCTACAAATTGCCGAAGCACAGTCAATAGGCGAACTCTTTACAAGAAGTGCCCTAACAACAAGTCAGATCATCTCCTTATAGTGATCCCGTACTTATTTCTGTTCCATTTGCATGATTTATAGCTTGTTCCTTTGGCACAATGATTTCCTTTACCATCAGAGCGATATTTCTTGGACTCAATACGTATACCTTTGTTCGTCTTTTTGAAACGTGAGAGGTTAAAATATCTAAGTACAGCATAAAACACGTCTGCAGACTAATATCAGGTACACAAAAGGTGTGAATGACTCCAAAAGTCGGAATGAAAATGAATGCTTTATTTTTTTCCTTATATACACCGTATATTACGAACATACTTCGCAATAGACCCTATGTGACAGCATAAAGCACTGCTTTTGATAAACTAAGTATATTCATGTGGCCTCGCACAGCCAACGGAAAACCACATAATTTTCTCGAAACTTCCATACCCCATCAGTTACCGAGAAACTACGCCATAGGCGCCATTTTAAGTTTTATTATTACGATTATTATTCCTAAGTGTCAACACGTACGTAATGATCTATTTATAAATCCTACGCAAGTTGCGTTCTTAACAGATTCAAATTACATACACAATTTATAACAAAAAAAAAAATAGTCTATGCACATTACAGCCATGAATAAGTATTATAAAAATTATATTAATCATATACAGTAGAACCTGTGTTGAAAGACCACCCCTTTTGCCAAACGATAATGGTCTCTAAAGACAGGTGGTCTCTCACAACAGGTAATAACACTATATAACCAGTAAATCTGTGCAAGGAGAACCAGGTTTCTCGAGTTAGGTGGTCTTTCATGGCAGTGGTCTCACAACACAGGTTTTAGTGTACCAGGAATTACAAAAATATAGATATATATAAAACACATTGATAAGGATTTGCCATTTATTAATCAAAGACTTAACTGTCAGCGAGGTTTGTCAAGGACTGTTGTGTACAGGAATCATTTAACTATTGATCTAATATATGAATGAATATCTTGTTGCCACCTGTAAAGCGGAGTACTTTTTTCACCCCGAGAACAAAACTAGGGAATAAAATGACAAAATAAATCTATTATTTAGCTTACTTACAGAAGTAAAAAAAAATATGTTCACTAGGCTACCACATTGCATTATGTATAAGAATCGATTTATCTACATCTGCGTTTTTGCTTTTGTGGCGTCCTTGACAAGAAAGGTGTAAAAAGTCCATGACCAATTCTTTTCTAATGTTTATTGTCACTAAATGCTATTTGTAGGAAGAAAATTTTTCACAGATTACTTTAATTGATTTCAATGAATCATTGAACTTCCTAGAGAGAACACAGTGCGAATAGAGCTTGTTTTCGCCCTATCCATTTCAATAAAAATAACTTTGTAAAGATGTTTTTAAAACATGCCTTGATGTACGTTTTAACTCATCAAGTTGACCTAACTAATTGAAAAGATGCAGTAATTGCTAAGTATTTATAGTTAGCATACAAAGATGGAAGTTCTTTACGTTAAGAGTGGTAGTTTACGGAACAGCTACTTATGGTTAGAAAGGTCAGTAAGTAACGGTTGCATAGAGCAAAAGTGTTAAGGTGCTAATGTTGTTTATTAATATCTTACACATGCAATTAGTCAATGAGGTATGATACAAATAATCAAAAATGCTTTTATTAGTGTAGGATTTACGTATGTGCTTATACGTTTCAACAAGAGCCTTGCAAAGATGTTGGTATTCTACAAATCTAACACTTTATATGCAATAAGTCGCGTATTTTGGGAGAAATATTTAAATCCATATTACCATTAAGTGAAGTGATTTTCAAATGTCAGTTACATATTGCACTCTTAAAGTTAAATTAGCATGGCAAGCAAAAATAGGCAATAACAATGAAAGCAATATGATATACTAGGATCCCAATTCCAATGTGGCATAACGAGATTATTGTTGCTACAATAGTAGATATATACTTCTATGGATATTTAAACACATATTTACTGAAGGCAAATCGTAGAAATCACTGGCTCTTCCTACATAATCATCAATGCTCATTCTGATCGTAACTTGAGAATGACGTTCTTATTTGTCCTGCTCGATTAAATAAAACACGGAATCATACCGCAATATTACCTTTGATTGGTTGAAAATGTTACTTTCAGTACTTTACAGGGACTGTGGGAAAAGGATGTGAAGTTAGAGTGAAACTATTTTTGTGTCTGCCAGCATTAGTTTGCATATTTTTTCTGCTATGTGTGTTTTTGGTGTTAGTCAATAATTAAGAAAATCTTAAAGAATTTTTTTTTTTTATAAAAAAGGTATGATAGAATTATAGTAAAAAAATTATAAGATTATATGTATCTGTTTTTTACTGTTCTTTTTTATATGCAACTTTACACAAGATGTACAACTTTAAAAGGAAATAGTTTAACTGTGAATGAATGTATTTAATGTAAAGTACATTTTTATCAGCAGATATTCAAGCTAGAAGTAAGACTTCTAAAATCTTCAAGCTTCCAAGTCATGTATTCTGGTAAACAAACTTGTGGAGGAGAGATCTGCCATGGCTTTAGATTGGTAAAAATATTATTCATTGATAATTTTATTAGTATGCATGGATCGCGCTGCTGAAATGTATCATTTGTCCGAGATTTTTCTGCTTGGCGGTGGAGTCATTTTCCAATATATCTTCTTAAAAAGTGTCCATCTTTGATGATTCTGGCTTTTTCTATTTTATAAGCATTTTGGGCTATCTTCTTTCTGCTTACAACGGGTGCATGTCTTCGAAGTGTATTTGTGGTCCTTCGGCGGGCATATGAATATCCTATACTATTAGTCTAAATACGCTGGATTTAGTGAATATGTATGAGTATTCAATTGCAGACTGATATTATGAATCAAGCAGTATATGACATGATAATTTGATCCCCGGTTTCACTTGTCAAGGATCGACATTTTAGATACATTTATGGCACTTGAAAACGATTTGTTTACGTGGCATGATTTATTCGGCAATGTAATTGCTGATGAACTGAATGCATATATTGACACCCAAAACCTGAGAAAAACACACAATGAAAGTTAAGTAAAATGTCACAGTAGTATGTCCATCAATTAGTTCATAGTGAATGATCAAGTTCTTTGTGCCATTTGATAGCTACTAAACAGCTGAGACAATTCAGATCGGTGATATCATCAATACTGAATGTTAATATAGTGATTGGAAAAGATTTGTTATTAGTATTTATTCTGTTTCATTTAGATCACATATCTGAATGGGGTCGAGCTTGGGGATGTCCCGAACCAATGTTGTTTAGTACGTTGTCTACATTCCAAGTATTTAATCAATGATATTTACAATATTTATCTTTCTCAATGGAGTACATATTTAGAAGCTCCTACTCGTCAAAACCAGATTGGAAACTTTAGTTAGTAAAGGCCTATTGTGATGTACCAATACGACAGTTAAATAAAGCTTGAATTCAACCAAGCTATAAATGGAATGACAATTCAGCAGCCTTTGTGATGTCTCGATACACGCGCCAGTCGCAATCGCCAGATATGGAGATATTTTGTCAACATGTGACATCTCTTGGCAAACAATGATTATAGACATTTGTCGGAGGTACCTCATGTACAGTTAATATAGTGGAAATGGTTCTTGTCTTATTTAAATGTTTACTTTTTTTCAGATACAGTAACAGAGAAGACTGGATCTTGCCATATGACCGCATCCATTTCGAGCGTTTACGCAGATGGAGTTGCAAACTGTTTCTAGATTTGTATTCTGGTACACAGTTAATTGAAGAGACTGAGTATCAAATGACCAGAAAGAAATACGTGATGAGAGATCGTGATAGTGGTTTATCTCTTTAGAAAGCTGCATAAACGTATCAAATTAGAGGCATGGAAACAGAATCCCTGAATTGGTTCAGATTTGCAAAATGCTTAGTTACAGTAGGAACTGAAGTCCTCCACAGACTGCTGAAGTTTAATATTCAGACATGTTGTTTCAGTGAATATAATAAATTGTGGCTGGATAAAGTCAACGTCCATGGTCGGTCTAATGATCTGAAGCTGTTGTGGGATTCATTTGACCAGCAATATAGGGGACTTGATGCTTCAAGTCAGCAGGTTCTTCAATCGCTCCTTGTCAAATGGAAAAGCAGTTGTGGGCGAACAGATATGGAAATAAGACAACAACTTTCAGTTCTAAAAGAATGGGAAGATGAATTACACGATTTTATGACTAAAAATGCAACCCAGCAGAATACATTAAATAAATGGTCTAGTGAAATACAAAGCCTTGCCGCGTTGAATGCTTCCCTATGGTCGTTAATAAAACAGTGGACTAAGGACTTTATCAACCTTTGTCAGGTGGATCAGCTGGAGCTTGTGCGTCTCACAGGACGGCATCATGAACACGCAAATAGGTTTATTGCAGCTTTCCTGAAAGAGCTTAAATTTTGCATCAGACAATCGCCCGGGCAATCTGATATGGTTTTAAAGATATTTCAACAAAAGGAAGTGAATTTATTGCATGTTCGGCAAACAGAAGCACAGGCCTTTTTTATTTCTTGGCAGCCAAAGATCGATCAGCTTTTAGATATGTGGATTACATTCACTCTGAGTAGTCCACATCAGCAGATCTTACACAGTTTGGTGACAGATGTTAAGAACATTCTACCTAGGGTACACCAAATGTGCCAAACAGAGTTACAAAAAATATCTTTGACATGGCACTCAAATCTAAAAAAGATGTTTTCTGAATGGGACAGTCAGTTGCTGCAAGTACGTGCATCCACCGGCGATATGCATGATCTAGCAAAGACATGGTACAGTGATCTTCAGGCTTTTCCTCCTGCATCTGATCAACAGATAAGAGATTTTTTTGACTCAAAGAGACCTGATTTGCAAAAATTGAAGTCACGCCAAATTATTACTATTCCACAATGGCCATTGTTGTATCCCACTCATGGTCACATTGATCTACAAAACTTAGATATAACGATTTTGTCCACTCTACACAGAAATGTTTTTCCAATTTGTCCACCTGAATATGGTTGGAGTGGTCAAGTATTTGAAACAGACCATTCATTGGGGGCAGATTTGATGAGACTGAGAAATCTTAGAAATGATTGCTTTGGACATATTCCTGTTCCCACTCTGACAACCTGTGAGTTTGAGAAGCTGTGGACGATATTGGAGGCCAGTCTACAAAGACTTTCAACAGCTCTTGATGACGAATTCAAAGAAGATGTCAACCGGAAAATAGCTCAGTTAAAAACATGTCCGTTTGATTCTACTGAAAACATGAAACTTCAACTTGAACTCACGAAGCATATCCAAGATGCAGTGGGAGAATGTCGCATTGATATCCAGACCATGCACGAGGAAGTTAAACATTTCAAGGTGCAGATTGAGCCGATAAAAGGTATTATCTCCTTTTAATTGTTCTAATATTTTCAAATGCGGTGTTTTAAATATATTCTAAAGTTCGATGACAACTTGTTTTAGTAATACAAAAGTTAATAGTAGACTTGTCCAGTTTATTTTTATTTAAATAAAGTCTTTTACATTAGATATTTGCAATGTTACTTGAAGTACGTAGTTGGTTTAAGTTGCTGTCACTTTCAACATTGATGCAAATGTAACAAATGAAGAAGTACCAATTCAAAAATACATTTATGAATTAAATTGATTTGAACCTCAATTTTGATTGAAACATCTTAAAAACGCTATTTCGGAAAGAATATAGGAATGTTTATTCACACCTACTTGTGATGGAAGGAAGGAACAAGAGAATATACATCCAAGAATTAGTGTCATGCAAAACATGGCAGCACAAGACATTAAATGTACTAAGAGGACAAACAGTGTTTTCCCAACACTGAACGGAGTTTGAAATTGATATTAACTTGCAAGCAAATATGTATATCTAGAATCTATTTATGTAGTAGTACCATAAATCCCTTTCTTTTGGACTTACATGAATGTTGTCTATATCATGTTGGACTGAAAGTGAAAAGTTATATATTGCTTTCAAATGGTAAAGTAAATGGTGCTTAGCCTGAATCTGTTACATATGACAAAGATTTAGGTAGCTTTATTGATAATATGTTGTCCTGGTCCAACCACTTTGAAGCATTCTCTGAACAATAATATAAGAAAATAACAATTCTGAAAGGTTAGAAGTTTAGTGTTTAAAATGAAAGTTTACTATACAGATATATTTCCACATTTTCTATACTGTGTAGGAGAACACTGTAATTCTTCTTTCATGTAGAAACTACACAGCTAACAGAAAAGTGCAGGCATGATTGTTTTAAATGTTAAAGATATTTTAACATTATCCCCATCTCTTCTGTGTAGGGAGAACACTGTTTTGGGTGGATGTCAGTTAAGGAAACATTAAGTTTAATAATTTTGTGCCAGAATAGCTTACTGCTTTTAGTTTTGTACGGAAGAATGGTCGAACTCTATCAGTTATTTACATATACCAAAAGTTTTGACAGAGTATTTTAATAACTTTTGTGTTACGCCAGTGTATTATTATAAAACAAGTTGTAGCGTATGGTAAATAAATACCTAATGTCATATATTTTAAAAATTTGTACATGTGCAGATATTTTAAAATGTTAATGTCGTATTGCTGAATATTTGTACATGGTATCTTTGAAATATATCTGTGTTAACAGTGCTACCCGTGTATAAGTTCTATGAAGTTCTGTTATGTTTGTATTCTTTATACAATAGATGTTAACCTTGTAAATTTGTTTACTAATTACATGTATAATGTTTTAGTGGCAGGACCATGATCTAAACCGGATACCAGACAACTGTTTTGTGTTATCCACTGATTTTCTAGATAATAACATTGATCGAAAGTTTTGTCATGTTCTTGCTCTTTAAAGCTATCGGTCAAAATTCATTTTTAAACTTTATTCAAAATGCATAATGCATTTTATTATTTATATGTTAGCTGCTTTGACAAAGTGCTATAAATTACATTCGCAAAGGGAGTAAAGAATACCGTTTATACCAATTACAGTAAATTATAACAATAAAATTTGTATGTTCCTGACAAACAGCAAGCATCCATAATAACGTTTTCACTGAGTTTCCTTGCTTGTGTTTCTTTTATCTAGAGCGTTCTTAAATGAAACCCTTAATAATACGGCATACGTGTTGTATTAAAATGTACTGGCAATGTAGTCTTAATAATGCAGTCTTGGATCGTCTGACATATTTGTTCATTTTCTTACAGAAATGATGGGGCGTATGGAGAAATCGATAATTAGAGTTGAAAAATATTTATCAAGTAAGCGTACAATTTTCCATAAAAGGATACTACTATATTTTCGTACTATCTTTGTTACACAAAACGTAGCCAGGAGAAAATATTGTCGAGGGGTTATATACAGAAGAGGGCAGAATAAGCTGAGTTCATATTCAGCTCAGAAGATTGTTATCAGTGACATATGGAATATAGATGCCAAACTCAACACATTTTTCCTTCACCGCTGATTGACTGTGGTTTCACTGTGCAGTAGACAAAAACATTAGAAATCGTCAATTTGTTTTAATAACCAGGTTCAAACTTTTTGGGATTTGTATTGGATTATTATTGCTTAATAAAAGTCTCCTTGGAATGACAAGTAAATAAAAAATACAGCTTTCATTAGTTTTTATAACTTTACTCGTCATCAATTGAAAAGAAATACGTTTGCTACAATGCACAATTTGATGATGTGCACCTTGCAGGAAAATCCTTGCACATGTGCAACTTATTAAACAAAACATTATACATGAAACATTTTTAACAGCATACCTTAGATTTTCCCTTTAATGCGTATTATCTCTGACATATATATATATATATATATATATATATATATATATATATATATATATATATATATATATATATATATATAATTGTCTAACGAAGATATATACCTATGTAGCGTTTCTGCAAAAATTATATATTTTACTACCATTGATAATATACAGAATTTAAAAAGCTACATAAAATTATTTCACCACTTGTGTAAACTAATAAACATCGGGAAAGCACATGCACAATGTTAAGTCCCCGGTCAGTGCGTGTTGCTCGCTACATTAAAACACAACGAGAGTGAATATTCTTTCTGTCTACACGATTCCACTGTATGGGTCATTGACTACATGTAATATTTATAAGAGTTACACTGTCATAGGATGGGACAGACTAGTATAAAGTTGTATCGACATGAATGGAAATGGAACTCAATACACTTAAGCTGAATTAATGTGTCTTCGGCAAAAAATGGATAATTTACTCAATCAGTTTAATGTCAAACACAAATATATAACAGTTGAAATTGTCGGTTGTAAAATTAGTTGCATAATCGAACTAGTTCTTACACCAATACAGAGTGGATCTTTCATGTTGAATGTAGAATGTATTGCAATATAGTCCTGTACCGTTAGTCAAGGGAGAGAAATGATATTATACTAATGGGATGCATACAAATTATTATTAGTCGAAAACATAAGGTATAATATTGTGTATGCAAGAGTGAGATTGTAATTAATACGAATATGTGAGAATTTACTAAGCAACTTGGAAAACACTTCAAAGAATATATTTCCGAATTCGTTGGCGGAATTTAATATTCACTCTTAATTAAATAAATAAAACATCAAATTTAGTTCCAAGTTTCAGTGAATCAAATATTTTAATCACACAGTTGATTTATTTAACACAACATGATAACTAATTATAACGAAATGCCAAAATATTCACAAACTTAAGGAGCAATTAGCACTGCCGTTGTGTTTCCTCAGAGGGTTAAATAAACAATAGAAACTCATAGAACATATTAAAGTTGAGATATGATTTTTCATACGAAATTGTACAAGAAGTGTACATTTATGATAAAAATGCAGAAAATACAGATAATCATGAATGTTTATTACAGGAAATGTATACATTTAATATAATTATTGAAATTGCTTGTTTAGCGCTAGGGTGTCAATATTTGTAGTAATATTTGTAGTAATCAATGTCCCTAGATTCGTCAAGTTGTTGTCTGGTTTTAATGCCATTTTTCAGCACACAATACATGGTGGCCAGTATTAACGGTGGAGGAAGAACCCTGGAAAAAACCCGGAAAGAACCACCGACCCACGAGAAGCTACTGGCAAGCTTTCTCACATACCCACATTGGCTGAATCCGAGACTCGAACCCACGCAGACAGAGGTGAGATGGCAGTGATCCGTAAAGCAGAGCGCTTAAGAGCACTCGGCCACTCGGGGCCCCAGATTCGTCAAGCATAGGGAGTTTAATGTACATTCTCGTATAATAATGTATATATAAGTATATAGTCTTAAGAGTAATTCTCCTTAGGCCAGTGCTTGGAGTAATGCTACATTACTCCATTATATAGATATAATTTAACAGAGCCAAGGTATCTTGGGACAAAATAATGTATATATCTAAGTTTCGAGAGTGTCTGCACGTTCTAGTGCCGTATATGAACTGATACCAAAAATATCATTTATGGTGCTATGGAGGTGGCCGTGGTAGTATGGGCACTGGAACGTGCAGGCAGGCGATAGTTGCCTTATCTCGCATAAAGAGATCATAGGTTCGATACCAAGCAGAAGCCCAGTACGGAGCGAATTATTGAAATTGCTTGTTTAGCGCTAGGGTGTCAATATTTGTAGTAATATTTGTAGTAATCAATGTCCCTAGATTCGTCAAGCATATGGAGTTTAATATACATCCTCGTATAATATATATATATATATATATATATATATATATATATATATATATATATATATATATATATATATATATATATATAGTCTTAAGAGTAGTTCTCCTTAGGCCAGTGCCTTGAGTAATGCTACATTATCCCTTATATAAATAAAACATAAAATATGTTTAAAAAGAGTTGCACGTGCAATTTAGAATAAAAAACCTGAACACCGATATACTAGCCTACTCATTGTTTGTATGTGCAATTTAGAATGAAAACCTGAACACCGATATACTAGCCTGCTCATTGTTTGCATGTGCAATTTAGAATGAAAACCTGAACACAGATATACTAGCCTACTCATTGTTTGTATGTGCAATTTAGAATGAAAACCTGAACACCGATATACTAGCCAGCTCATTGTTTGTATGTGCAATTTAGAATAAAAACTTGAACACCGATATACTAGCCAGCTCATTGTTTGTATGTGCAATTTAGAATCGAAAACTTGAACACCGATATGCTAGCCAGCTCATTGTTTGTATGTGCAATTTAGAATGAAAACCTGAACTCAGGTATACATTCCAGCTCATTGTTTGTATGTACAATTTAGAATGAAAATCTGAACTCAAATATACCAGCCAGCTCATTGTTTGTCTGTACAATTTAGAATGAAAACCTGAACACAGATATACTAGCCAGCTCATTGTTTGTATGTGCAATTTAGAATGAAAACCTGAATTCAAATATACTAGCCAGCTCATTGTTTGTATGTGCAATTTAGAATCAAAACCTGAACACCGATATACTAGCCTGCTCACTGTTTGGTTTAGACATGCATGATGAGCAAAGAATATCTGAAGTAGGGTCATCTAAACACGTACTGTTTTACAGTAGTGTCATCTAAACACGTAATGTTGTACAGTAGGGTCATATAAACACGTAGTGTTGTACAATAGGGTCATCTAAACACGTACTTTTGTACAGTAGGGTCATCTAAACACGTACTGTTGTACAGCAGGATTATCTAAACACGTACTGTTTGCAGAACAGATGAAAAATACAGAGAACGTATGTAATACACTTTTTCATCATAACAGTTTTGAATCTATAGACTGTGATAATACGGTTACTTGGTCTTATTATATATATATATATATATATATATATATATATATATATATATATATATATATATATATATATATATATATATATATATATAAAACCTCGTGCTTTTGTTATCTATAAATAGTTGTTGAAAATCATGAAACCTGAACTCAGATATACTAGCCAGCTCATTATTTGTATGTGCAATTTAGAATGAAAACCAGAACGTCGATATACTAGCCAGCTCATTGTTTGTATGTGCAATTTAGAATGAAAACCTGAACACCGATATACTAGCCAGCTCATTGTTTGTATGTACAATTTAGAATCGAAAACCTGAACTCAGATATACTAGCCAGCTCATTGTTTGTATGTACAATTTAGAATCGAACACCTGAACTCAGATATACTAGCCAGCTCATTGTTTGTATGTGCAATTTAGAATGAAAACCTGAACACCGATATACTAGCCAGCTCATTGTTTGTATGTGCAATTTAGAATGAAAACCTGAACATCGATATACTAGCCAGCTCATTGTTTGTATGTGCAATTTAGAATCGAAAACCTAAACTCAGATATACTAGCCAGCTCATTGTTTGTATGTACAATTTAGAATCGAACACCTGAAATTAGATATACTAGCCTGCTCATTGTTTGTATGTGCAATTTAGAATGAAAACCTGAACACCGATATACTAGCCAGCTCATTGTTTGTATGTGCAATTTAGAATGAAAACCAGAACGTCGATATACTAGCCAGCTCATTGTTTGTAGGTACAATTTAGAATCGAAAACCTGAACACCGATATACTAGCTAGCTCATTGCTTGTATGTACAATTTAGAATCGAAAACCTGAACTCAGATGTACTAGCCAGCTCATCGTTTGTATGTACAATTTAGAATCGAACACCTGAACTCAGATATACTAGCCTGCTCATTGTTTGTATGTGCAATTTAGAATGAAAACCCGAACACCGATATACTAGCCAGCTCATTGTTTGTATGTGCAATTTAGAATGAAAACCTGAACATCGATATACTAGCCAGCTCATTGTTTGTATGTGCAATTTAGAATCGAAAACCTAAACTCAGATATACTAGCTAGCTCATTGTTTGTATGTACAATTTAGAATCGAACACCTGAAATCAGATATACTAGCCAGCTCATTGTTTGTATGTACAATTTAGAATCGAAAACCTGAACTCAGATATACTAGCCAGCTCATTGTTTGGTTTAGACATGCATGAGGAGCAAAGAATATCTGAAGTACACTAGGGTCATCTAAACACGTTCTGTTTGCAGAAACAGATGAAGCATGCAGAGAACGTATGCAATACACCTTTTTTATCACAACAGTTTTGAATTTATAGACTGCGTTAATACGGTTACTTGGTCTTATTTTATGAATATATACATACATAAATTATATATATATATATATATATATATATATATATATATATATATATATATATATATATATATATATACAGAACCTCGTGCTTTTGCTATCTATTAATAGTGGTTGAAAATCATGAAAGTCATCTCCTCACGCAGATTTAGTTTAAGAATGATCCTTTAAAATTAATTAAATAAAATGAGATGGTTATAATGAATAAAATCTTACATAAAATCGTTTACAATACCATTTGATATTATATGTCATTTCCTAAGTTAAATCGTTAATTTTGTAACCTCCACTAGCATCTATCGGTCTATCTATCTATTTATCTATTTATCGCTCTCAGTAGCATATTAATATAGATTGTATTAAAATATTGATACTTTACTATTTACAGGAACAATTATGGCTGTTATAATTATGGAAATTTTACTTGGGTTACAACCGTTATAAAATGACAACGTTTGCATTGTTTTGGTATAAATATATTTGCTCTTCTCTTGCAGAGCCTAGTGATTGTTTGTCAAGGAGTGAGATGCTGGATGGCATGGAGTGTATAATAGTTATGTTATGTACCACATTTATGATTCGTTACCGGTATATGATAAACTAGGTTCATAATCTATTCATTATAGTTGTAATATGGCATGCCTACAGGATAGCCCTAAATTAATATTTGTATTTTAGTCGTGTCAAATCTTTGGTCATTCTGTTTCAGAAAGTTTAAAAAGACTGGAGATCAGGATGACTCGCATTGAATCAAGTAAGTATGCAGCTGTATATAAATGGATAAGGCTATGTTTATCATGGTCTCTCTTCAGTGCTATGTAGGAACTACTTTTATAAAGGTTGACGCTTACACATCTGCCCAGGTAACATAAATCATGGCCTACACTATCAGTGACGTCTTAGTTTAACGTTGTGCAAGGAATGTTATGAGCGCCGTGAACCCCATACACTCTGAATCAAAGACGAGGGGTGTATGCATTTTAAGACGGTTACAACATTGCGTCCACCGTGAAGAATTATTACATAATAAATATATCACATCATAAACCCAACACGTTTGGTTCAAATTTTGTCGTTAGCGAGCTTTGAAAATTTCATAGCGGCCATTGTAGACTATGCAGATTATTCTTAATGAACCAACAATGAATCAGCCTTGTTTATTCAAAATCTAGCCTTCTCTCGGGTAGAGGGGACATCTTCGCTGAAGACGATCCAAACACAGCATCCCATTTCTCTACACAAGACATCATTTCATATATGGTGATCATATTAGTTTATATTTACATTATAACTTTTGAAGAGGGGCACCGATTTGCCGAGTGGTCTAAAGCGCTCACGGTTACGGATCATTGCCATCTCACCTTTGTCTGCGTGGGTTCGAGTCTCGGGCTTGGCCAGTCTGAGTACGTGAGAAAGCTTGCCAGTAGCTTCTCGTGGGTAAGTTGTTCTTCCCGGGTTTTTCCCGGGTTCATCCTCCACCGTTTATACTGGCCGCCATGTGTAGCCTATCTTGTGCTGAATAATGGCGTTAAACCCTTATAATAACAACAATAACAACAACTTTTGAACATCTACACCATATTATTTTCCCGAATTGTGTTATTGACAGTCACCATGTTCCTTAATTCCTGCTTGCAGGTCACTTGATTTTGTTTTAACATTGTTGGAGGTTTCATGCCCTACTATAATAATTTGCAACAACAGTAATATGTTTTATATCTTGAAAATGAAACTTTGTATCCCTAGATGTTTGCTTAATGCTGTAAATTGCTTTTTATTGCCGCTTTGAAATACTTATGTGCAGTTCTATTTCAGCTTTTATTACTCTAGCGATCTTTGAAATATAGAAAATAAAAAAGCTTTTTTTTATGATGAAGTAATACAAGATGTCCCTTTCGAGTTAATTGATGATTTTATAACTATTCATGCAACCTATCAGCATCCATTTTAAGAAATTGACTGGTGAAATACAAAACCTTGGCCATTAAATGATTCACTAAATTTGTATTATTCACTTAGTCTTGCATCGATATTCTTTGATAACCAATAGAGGCTCTTATCACACATTCAGCCAATGATGTGCACCACGATGCCAGATGAGTGCTTGTCTTTTTCTTCTGTATTGATATTAATTTTGAATAATTCATCCTCACGCGTATTACTTGTCATAGTAATGTACATCTGAACGACATTTTAGAAAAAAATCTTTCAACACATAATACTAACACTTAATGACAAAGGATTATTCATCTGTCTTTGCTTCATTCAGCCAGATATGAGCGTACAAAATGCTGTACAAAATGAAGTATAATCCGATGGCGTGTAATAAGAGTTTGTACAATGATTAGTTCGTACGTAACATCGGGAATCCCCAAAATTACCCTATGTTTATTAACGAACTGCATTTTATGATAGAATTTACATTCTTTCAAGTTCTTTCAGCACTCTTGTATTATTAAGTTAAGGGTCAAGCAAAATGTTTGCATAGTAGTCCTGGAGGGCTTGACAGCTCTCTGTTTAAAGTATGTCACGTGCGTGAGTGACATCTGTTAAATGTTGCATGCAAATCGATTTATCGAGACAGGATATCAATATTATAAGGCAGAATGTGACAGGATATTTCCATTTTATTTATTTCATTGTTCTTTCTGTCTTTATTATCTATTAGAAGAGGCAACACTGCATATATTCGCTTGCTAATTACTTTATACCCAAATAGTTTATGACAAGAAATCCTCGTTCAACCATTCTTAGTGGAGGGACATTTCTTCTTTCTTTGGACATGTAAGCGAGTGCTGACTTATAATAAGCATATTGGTATCGGAAAATTATTTAATTTCCGATTCTGTTCGACATTTTCAGGTCAGAAGATAAACAGATGTAAATTAGAGGAAAGAATAGGTAAGTAAACAGTTACGATTTATATTCTGCAGTCGGTATGAAAATATAAAGCAGCAGTATATGTTATTTATAAGGTTATTTATGAAAGGTTGCCTAATTGTTTTCTTGATTCGTATATAAGCTTTATGTCCTTGGGTTATGGGCAAATTGAGGACTAATTGCTGTACCCATATGCAGGACTAATCATGGGGATGATTCTAATTAGAATGAGAGCAAAAGATGATATTCTTCGATTGATGACAACTACACAAGTATGACAACTACACTTCGATTAATGACAACTACACAAGTATGACAACTACACAAGAATGGCAACTAAACTTCGATTAATGACAGCTACACAAGTATGACAACTATACTTCGATTAATGACAACTACACAAGTATGACAACTACACAAGTATGACAACTATACTTCGATTAATGACAACTACACAAGTATGAAAACTAAACTTCGATTAATGACAACTACACAAGTATGCCAACTAAACTTCGATTAATGACAATTACACAAATATGACAACTACACTTCGATTAATGACAACTACACAAATATGACAACTACACTTCGATTAATGACAACTACACAAGTATGACAACTACACAATCAAAACTTTTTCAGTACATTTCGACGATTTAGGTATATATTAATAAATTGTATGGATACGCAGTGTTTCGACTGTCTGTCTGTCGCCAGATTCGCACTTTGCGAAAAATATATAAATTTGGCAAAATGTATATGAACTAGGCTAAATAATTTCCTAATGAAAGCTTGTTGTCTACCAAGAGTCACTTACTGATTAGTGTACACACATGTAATAAAAAGGACAAGAGGAAAATAAAAAACAGATATCGACTTCACTACCCAAAGTCACACTTGAAATAACCAACTGACTGTTTTAAACCTAACGGTATATAAAATTGAAACTCTGATGATCGTGTTTATGACACGCTAGAAATTTGGTGGTGAAGTGATATCAACAACGTGTTTTACCCTTCCAAAAAGAAGAAAAGAAAGAAACAAAATAATAATTAGTTTATATCCGACCTTTTGTTTTCAATCATCCATGAATACTTGAATAAAAACAAAGAAGCAACGGTTCAAGAAAGGCTCTGCTCCACTATACCAACTTGAGTCATATCTTGTGTGCAGTTATGTCCACAATCATCATTACTAGCCAAGGTTCCGATATGTTAGTCTATCTACACCTTGGCGGATCAATCAGAATATCCAGTATCCAGTACTTCGGGTCAGTGAATTTTATTGGGTATGGTGGAAAGCCACACATGCAATGAAAATGAAGTTGTTCAAATTTGAACACCGTTCTACCGTGATCGAAAGGGGTACACACACTCGAAATGGACTCATAAATAAGCGATTTTAAACTGCCAGGCCGTATTTAATTTTGGTTCTCCAGAAAACCCACATAGTTTATTTTAGTTTAAACATTATGTTTATGCATCATCTTGTCTCTTGTATATATCTTTTATCATTGCTTGACATAGATAAATTGATTTTTGCGTAGCAGACAGAGCTGGATGGATGATATTAATATCCTGTATGTTATTTTTATTATTGAAAATTCATTTGGATATGGAATTTGCTGAGTTTAAAAAATGAACTACCTTCAGATCTTGGTAAATGTAACCTTTGTCATAAATTTCACCAAACGCTCCTACCGTTCACAACCAGATGGAAATCCTGGAGATTCTTATTTCATATTTGTTTATTATTATTTAGCCTCCACTGATAAAGGCCAGTGGTGTCTTATTCGTCAGGAAACTTGATTTGTTTCTAAAGGCTATTTTGTCACAGAATCATTTGGCTCAGTTGCTCTTTTTTGAAGATTTTCACGATGGTGTGGTGCATGTGCTTATTTATCTAGCTTTTAAACTTACATAAAAGCAAGGGCAAGTGAGCTTTTGCTATGACCTCACGTGCGTAATGAGTCCACCAATAATGTGCCATTTTCAAGATCTTCATCAAAACCACCTAACCCGTTTTTTTTTTTTTTAAATAGGCAGGTATACCTAAATAAAACCTTGAGAATATAATGGAACCCGCGGATTTATTGGATCAAAAATTTTGCTGACATATTAAAACATGTATTGAAATATTGGAGCGCGTGGCGTAATGAAATAATTAAATACATACAGGAACATGCTCACATCTTGGAAGAAATTAAACGAGAGAAAATTTTGGAACAGTTGCGGGCGTAATGGAAGGAATAGACATACTAGAACAAACGTTGGGCACATAAAGGAATTAAATCCTTGTCAAAAATTCCCCACCCCTAAAAAGTTATAACCATTTGCATATAAATCATAACTATCTAGTACAACAAATCAATCAACATTAACAACAATTTCGACATCGATGCCAGTGATGTCAAATATGAAACTGATTCTGATTACCATTATTATTATTATTATTATTATTATTATTTCGACTTGCAGCATGACAAAACTATACATATTATATTGCATATACGCAGCTCTTTGACGATTCTGAAAATGTTTATCTAACTACTCAAACAGATCTGATGAGGGCAAGAATAGAATCACATAAAAGGAACAATTCTGATGTCCACGTTAGAACCAGAGCACTTGCCCATGCCAGCGATATCCTGCTGAAAGAAAAACATATTGTGCTGAAGGGAAAACCAGGAGAAGGAAAGACTTATCTAGCTCTGTCTCTTGTAGCAGATCTCATCGCAATGGACAAGGAAATAGCACCTGTAGAGATCAATAATACGCAAGAGTGGGATGAAATGGTTGATACAAGACTACAGTTAGTTGTCTTTCTAGATGATGTCCTTGGAAAATATGGAGTCTCTGAAACAGAGCTTGATCGATGGAAAAAGATCTCAGAATTAATTCATCCAAGATTCAGCGGAAGCTCTATTTTCCTAATAGTTTGCATTAGGACTCAAATTGCGTCCTTTATCAAATTATCTCTTCGTAGAAACGAAGCCGTTTTTATGTTTAATTCCGATGTTGTCGATATCAGTGCTGAGCCACACCGTCTAACAAAAGCAGAAAGGGAGCAAATGTTGAAGAAATATGTCCCAAAATGTGTAGATAGAAACGAGACCTCTGCAACTAAAGATATCGTGGAAATGGAAAACGTAATTGGTTTTGCTCAGAACTGCAAAATAGCTGGCTCCATTCAAAATATATCAGTAGACTTGAAAGAAATCTTCTCAAACAACATGTTTCTCACTGAGGAGATCCAAGACATGTCGAGGAAAAGTCTCCAAATTTATACATTTCTTGTACTGCTCATGTTATCTGGCGGATCTTTGTCTTTAGAAAATAAACAAAAGGAACTAAATAATAAACTAAAATCATTATCTGACTACTGTGGACTCAAAAAGTTGAATATTAAAGAATTGAAAGATATTGGTCAGTCACTTTGCGGTACACTACTCGAATACATCAAACAAAGAGAGACATTCAAGTTTCAACATGACTGCATCGAAACAGCAGTATTCGTTTCTTTTGGGAAAGACTACCCAGATATAATACTAGAACATTGTTCTTTGAAACAATTGTCTAAAATGTGTTGCGTTGCAAATCAGATTGACCGACTCGATGGTGAAGATTTCCTAAGATTCAAGATATTGATATGTGATTATAATGTTAGAGTTCTGTGCGAAAGATTCAATGAGGGCCTCGAATCCGGTGAAAGAGATTCATTTAAAAGCATTGCAGAAGGACTCGTCTGGAAAAACCAGCATTTTGTAGATCATTTCTCAGATACAATGATTCTCGGGGATAATGTTCTCAATTTCTTGTCCAAAACAGATACCGATGGGCACAGTCTACTGATTCACTTAGTCAATGCAAAGAGCACACTAGCTGTAAAAGGTATTATTAAAAAGATTTATCAGTACAGCTTACAAGACCACGACGTTGCCGCCAGACAACTCCTGATAGCCACCACCAATGCCTGTCTTACGGAAGACAGAACTATGTTGAATGATTTCATCAAATTACGAGGAAAGGTTGATGATTTTGTTATGCTAGCTGCTGCTTCAACGGGCAATGTTTCAGTCATGGAAATGCTTGTGCTTCAAAGAGGAAATATAAACGCTACAATCAGTATAGGAAAAACAAACACAAAGGATCTTTCAGATACTATAAAGAACTGCATCTCCCATCCCAAGATTTCACCGTATCATCATGACATTAACCTATTCCATATTGCCTGTCGCTACGGTCTGACGGATATGGTGAAGTATCTTATACATAACTTCCCAGAACTTGTACACAGAACAAGCAATCTGGGACGAACAGCTCTTCATTTTCTAGCATATGCAGAAAATGAAAAACTTATGAAGGCACTTAGTGCAGAACAGATCGACATTAATGATTGTATCATACAATTCCCAAAACATTCACGGTTAGACATTTCAGCGAGAGACAATGCTGGTAAAAATGTACTGCACATAGCAGCCGCGAATGATAACCTGCCGATTGTTAAATATTTGATAGAAAACAATCCATCATTAACACTACAGAATGATAAGAATGGATGGACAGCAATACACTATGCTGCACATGGAGGCAGTGTTCCTGTGATTGAGGCCCTAATACAGGCAGGCTTAGACATCAACGCAAGGATTAGTGTAGGCGCCAACATATTGCACATAGCAGGATGGAATGATAACCTGCTGATGGTTAAATATTTGATCGAAAACAATCCATCATTAACACTACAGAATGATAAGAATGGATGGACAGCAATACACTATGCTGCACATGGAGGCAGTGTTCTTGTGATTGAGGCCCTAATAAAGGCAGGGTTAGACATCAACGCAAGGACCAATGATGATAGCCAAGTACTGCATATAGCAGCAAGGATGGAAAATCTGCCGATAGTTAAATATTTGATCGAAAACAATCCATCATTAACACTACAGAATGATAAGGATGGATGGACAGCAATACACTATGCTGCACATGGAGGCAGTGTTCCTGTGATTGAGGCCCTAGTACAGGCAGGGTTAGACATCAACGCAAGGACCAATATAGGCGCCAACGTATTGCACATAGCAGCATGGAATGATAACCTGCCGATAGTTAAATATCTGATCGAAAACAATCCATCATTAACACTACAGAATGATAAGGATGGATGGACAGCAATGCACTATGCTGCAGATGGAGGCAGTGCTGCATTGATTGAGGCCCTAATAAAGGCAGGGTTAGATATCAACGCAAGGACCAATGATGATAGCCAAGTACTGCATATAGCAGCAAGGATGGAAAATCTGCCGATAGTTAAATATTTGATCGAAAACAATCCATCATTAACACTACAGAATGATAAGGATGGATGGACAGCAATACACTATGCTGCACATGGAGGCAGTGTTCCTGTGATTGAGGCCCTAGTACAGGCAGGGTTAGACATCAATGCAAGGACCAATCATGATAGCAACGTTCTGTGCATAGCGGCAAGGAATGATAACCTGCCGATAGTTAAGTATTTGATTGAAACAAATCCATCATTAACACTACAGAATTCTAAGAATGGATGGACAGCAATGCACTTTGCTGCACAAGGAGGCAGTGTTCCTGTGATTGAGGACCTAATACAGGCAGGGTTAGACATCAACGCAAGGACCAATGTAGGCGCCAACGTATTGCACATATCGGCATGGAATGATAACCTGCCGATAGTTAAATATTTGATCGAAAACAATCCATCATTAACACTACAGAATGATAAGGATGGATGGACAGCAATACACTATGCTGCACATGGAGGCAGTGTTCCTGTGATTGAGGCCCTAATACAGGCAGGCTTAGACATCAACGCAAGGACCAATGATGATAGCCAAGTACTGCACATAGCAGCAAGGAAGGATAACCTGCCGATAGTTAAATATTTGATCGAAAACAATCCATCATTAACACTACAGAATGATAAGGATGGATGGACAGCAATACACTATGCTGCACATGGAGGCAGTGTTCCTGTGACTGAGGCCCTAATACAGGCAGGCTTAGACATCAACGCAAGGACCAATCATGATAGCCAAGTACTGTACATAGCAGCAAGGAAGGATAACCTGCCGATAGTTAAATATTTGATCGAAAACAATCCATCATTAACACTACAGAATGATAAGGATGGATGGACAGCAATACACTATGCTGCACATGGAGGCAGTGTTCCTGTGATTGAGGCCCTAGTACAGGTAGGGTTAGACATCAACGCAAGGACCAATATAGGCGCCAACGTATTGCACATAGCAGCATGGAATGATAACCTGCCGATAGTTAAATATCTGATCGAAAACAATCCATCATTAACACTACAGAATGATAAGGATGGATGGACAGCAATGCACTATGCTGCAGATGGAGGCAGTGCTGCATTGATTGAGGCCCTAATAAAGGCAGGGTTAGATATCAACGCAAGGACCAATCATGATAGCCAAGTACTGCATATAGCAGCAAGGATGGAAAATCTGCCGATAGTTAAATATTTGATCGAAAACAATCCATCATTAACACTACAGAATGATAAGGATGGATGGACAGCAATACACTATGCTGCACATGGAGGCAGTGTTCCTGTGATTGAGGCCCTAGTACAGGCAGGGTTAGACATCAATGCAAGGACCAATCATGATAGCAACGTTCTGCGCATAGCGGCAAGGAATGATAACCTGCCGATAGTTAAGTATTTGATTGAAACAAATCCATCATTAACACTACAGAATTCTAAGAATGGATGGACAGCAATGCACTTTGCTGCACAAGGAGGCAGTGTTCCTGTGATTGAGGACCTAATACAGGCAGGGTTAGACATCAACGCAAGGACCAATGTAGGCGCCAACGTATTGCACATATCGGCATGGAATGATAACCTGCCGATAGTTAAATATTTGATCGAAAACAATCCATCATTAACACTACAGAATGATAAGGATGGATGGACCGCAATACACTATGCTGCACAAGGAGGCAGTGTTCCTGTGATTGAGGCCCTAATACAGGCAGGCTTAGACATCAACGCAAGGACCAATGATGATAGCCAAGTACTGCACATAGCAGCAAGGAAGGATAACCTGCCGATAGTTAAATATTTGATCGAAAACAATCCATCATTAACACTACAGAATGATAAGGATGGATGGACAGCAATACACTATGCTGCACATGGAGGCAGTGTTCCTGTGACTGAGGCCCTAATACAGGCAGGCTTAGACATCAACGCAAGGACCAATCATGATAGCCAAGTACTGTACATAGCAGCAAGGAAGGATAACCTGCCGATAGTTAAATATTTGATCGAAAACAATCCATCATTAACACTACAGAATAATAAGGATGGATGGACAGCAATACACTATGCTGCACATGGAGGCAGTGTTCCTGGGATTGAGGCCCTAATAAAGGCAGGGTTAGACATCAACGCAAGGACCAATATAGGCGCCAACGTATTGCACATAGCAGCATGGAATGATAACCTGCCGATAGTTAAATATCTGATCGAAAACAATCCATCATTAACACTACAGAATGATAAGGATGGATGGACAGCAATGCACTATGCTGCAGATGGAGGCAGTGCTGCATTGATTGAGGCCCTAATAAAGGCAGGGTTAGATATCAACGCAAGGACCAATGATGATAGCCAAGTACTGCATATAGCAGCAAGGATGGAAAATCTGCCGATAGTTAAATATTTGATCGAAAACAATCCATCATTAACACTACAGAATGATAAGGATGGATGGACAGCAATACACTATGCTGCACATGGAGGCAGTGTTCCTGTGATTGAGGCCCTAGTACAGGCAGGGTTAGACATCAATGCAAGGACCAATCATGATAGCAACGTTCTGCGCATAGCGGCAAGGAATGATAACCTGCCGATAGTTAAGTATTTGATCGAAACAAATCCATCATTAACACTACAGAATTCTAAGAATGGATGGACAGCAATGCACTTTGCTGCACAAGGAGGCAGTGTTCCTGTGATTGAGGACCTAATACAGGCAGGGTTAGACATCAACGCAAGGACCAATGTAGGCGCCAACGTATTGCACATATCGGCATGGAATGATAACCTGCCGATAGTTAAATATTTGATCGAAAACAATCCATCATTAACACTACAGAATGATAAGGATGGATGGACCGCAATACACTATGCTGCACAAGGAGGCAGTGTTCCTGTGATTGAGGCCCTAATACAGGCAGGCTTAGACATCAACGTAAGGACCAATGATGATAGCCAAGTACTGCACATAGCAGCAAGGAAGGATAACCTGACGATAGTTAAATATTTGATCGAAAACAATCCATCATTAACACTACAGAATGATAAGGATGGATGGACAGCAATACACTATGCTGCACATGGAGGCAGTGTTCCTGTGATTGAGGCCCTAATAAAGGCAGGGTTAGACATCAACGCAAGGACTAATGCAGGTGCCGACGTACTACACATAGCAGCAGCGAATGATAACCTGCCGATAGTTAAATATTTGATCGAAATCAACTTACCAATGATACTGCAGAATGACAATGATGGACGGACAGCATTGCACTACGCTGCACAAGGAGGCAGTGTTACTGTGATTGAGACCCTAATACAGGAAGGATTAAACATTAATGCAAGGACCAATAATGGTGCCAACGTACTGCACATTGCAGCAGGGAATGATAACCTGCCAATAGTTGAATATGCGATCATTATGAACCCACACATGATACTAGAGAAAGATAATGATGGATGGACTGCACTGGACTATGCTGACCAAGGAGACGATTCCCTAGTGCTTGAGACCCTTATACAAGCAGAGTTAGAACTCATGCATTAAAATAAATACTTGTAAAGGGTAAGTAGTATAAATGAAATATGTCATTTTCTCATTTAGAGCAACTGGCCGACACCTATACTCGTTAAGATGTTAAGACGAATCTATTTCAATCAAAGTTGGGGTAGATATCAACGATTAGACGTATGCTGACTGTAATATGTGGCACATCGTTGAAGTAAGCATTAGTCATTCGAGATATAAGCGTTAGTATATGAAATAACCCATCTCACCTTATATAAGAAATGCCAGTAAACAAACAAGAACTGCTGAGCCTGAAGCCTATATTTTTTTGGACTATGGCAATGTTCAATTTCAAGAAGACCTGTTTGACTAAGAGTGCATTTTTATTCCAGAATTTGTAGTCTTTTGTTTTGGTTTTTGCGATTCGATCCAATATTATAATTCGCGACTTCATTAATACACAAACGCACAAAAAGTTGGGGAAAGGAGTCATCATTTGATTAAACGCTAATTTACTTTAAAATATCAAAATCTAATTATTTCAGATGCAAGAAGAGAAATTATAAAAATACACAACACTATTACTTTCACGAAATATCAGAATCACGTTGCCAAGTTCTTTACATTTTCAGTTTGAAGAAAGGGAGAAAAATGCAGTGGAAGTCTCACTCAACTCTGGCATTCATCAAACTTACTGCAATCTAAGTTCTTCATTTTAAGTATTTCTAACCGAAAACAGAAGTTTAATGACATCTTTCAATCTGGTCATGGAACATTTGATTCTATTTCCGTTAGTTCCAAATGATTGAGAACAACAGGTTGCCAATTTTGCATAAATTATAATAGCGTCAAATTACTGTTTCCATGGCAGTATAGCAAATATTAATTCTGATTAAGACTTGCTTTTCAGATATTTTTCAACCAGATGGGTAACTAAAATATCTATTAATGCCAGAGACATATTCTCGTCTGTTTATTTAGATGTATATTATAACTCTCAGATGACGTATTCCCTACACGGAGCCATTAACATTTGCATAAGTATGTTCAAATAAAAATTTAGCTATATTGACAGTACTTGAAACGTCTTTTGCAATATTGGAACCGGAACGTAGGAGGTACGTTCGCACATGGTATGGTAATATACGTTAACTTTGCAAATTGTACAGAGACAAGACGGGATGGTTATGGGGATCGCTTGCAACGCTACTGAAAGGCACGAAGCAGTAAGGTAGCAGACGAAATTGTGCTCTGATCTAAGCGCGTTGTGTGTGTGTGTGTGTGTGTGTGTGTGTGTGTGTGTGTGTAATATATGGATTTTTAACGTAGCTTTAATGATTTTGCAGGCATATCGCAACGATGTCGGCAGTGTGTCAGTTTTTAGTAATGTCTAGCACTGGGGCATCATGCCGGAGACATTTAGCATGATGTCTCACCCACATTATCCTGACACTAGGCCGACCAGTCCCAACACTAACCTCTTAATGCTGAACGCCTAGCGAGGCATCTGTTAGTACCATCTTCGAAACCACGTCCTACCGCATCAGAGGCGGACGCTCTAACCACTAGGCCAACAGAGCAGTCTGAGTGCATTTTGGCACACGGATCAAGCGAGACTGTTCCAGCATAGATTTCATGACCCTTTGTTCAGGAGCGGAAAATCATTTCTCAAACCGGACCAGAACAATATTTATAAAAATAACGGTATTGGTAATATAAAACTACCTATTTTATATTCTAAATAGAAAATAATGCGTTTCGTTACCTTTATTTGTATAGCTTGTGGTCAAAATTATATGTGGTATCATGCACTGTGTCAAGTGATGCTCACATGGCTGCTATACTGTCACGTTTCCATAGCCAAGTGCAAGTACCATATACACTTGTGTCAGAAAACCGATATCACACGATCACAGTCAAGTAGATACAAAGATCAACCAATGCTCCAAGTGAAACAGGGTCATTATCAGAGCTACAATAATTGACAGGTCAGTTAACATAGGAATAAAATGAGTGTAATTTGGAGTTTCTCAGTATAGACCGTTATAGTGTCAAGATGATTATGACAAAAAGAAATGCCACACACTTTTCAACTAGTAACCATCGGAACATACTATATGCAGAACACATATGTCTATTATTGTTTTCCACTTTACCGTATAAAATATCTTTGTCTGTTACCACGTTCATGTAGCCTTATATAACAGATTTGTCTATTATTATTTTCACTTTACATTACATCGATGGTAACAGGTAAAAACCATATACGTTCAAATAAGTAATTGCTAGTTTCCATAGAGGGGCATGATGAAACAAATGTGATTCTTGTCCATGTTCTTATTCTCAAATAAACATTTAATATTATTATCTAAATTATATAACTACACTACACAATGCATGCCAGTCGGGTTATCTAAATTATATAAATATACTCCACATACAGGGCCAGTCTGGTTATGTTAATTATGTCACTACACTCCACATACAGGGTCAGTCAGGCGCTCATAGACGGGATAGGAATCAACAAAGTGGGGTTTAAAAACGCACCCTTATTGGTAGATCTTACACGAACCATTTTATCATCTTCTTTGAAATCAAATAAACTACCATGTCATATGCACCTTTTGACAAGGTAGTCCATAAGTTAGAAGCCGTGTAATTAAATTATTAATAATTAGGCTATATTAAATATTTATATCATGTCATAAATAGGATACATATTAATCAACAAAATTTTAAAACTAAATAAATTAATGAATGTTAGTATGAACGAGAAACTTCCTATCCTTTAAAAGAAATATCCATTTGAAAATTCCCTGTATATCACAAGACTTTTTCTGCAAGTATATTTATCGCTCAAGACTGAAGCTGATGTCTGAAATGCACCCACACTTATCTTCTAAAATATGAAATAATTAATTAAAAAATTAATGAATAACAAAGTAGAAAATGGATAGATATGTTCACCATTTCTCTATTAATTGCATTCCTTGTTATTATGTAATTTTTTATGATTTCAATCGCAAGAGAAACAATAATAGTAATAATAATAATAATAATAATAACTATAATGGCCAGAAGAAGAAGAAGAAGAAGAAGACATTTATATGCTGTTTGTTTGGGCTTTCGTGCATGAAATGTAAGGAAGAAATTGTATGCTGACAAATTCAATCTGAGACATGGAAATTATGGAAATTCTTAAATGACAGGAAATCGGCTTTTTGTCTTCTAATTGTTTACCTTGTAGTCATTTAAAGTGATTACACGAAGTATTTATTGACTTATCTTAAATATACAATTTGATGAGAAAACCCAATTTCAACAGCTGGGAGACATTTTAAAACGGTACGAAACGGTATGATAACGAAAGTATGATTGATTTCCGACACGGAAATGACCTATTGGAATGATAAAAACGTAATGGAACTGTGCAGCAGAATGAAGAAAAAAGACCTTATAAGTACTGCATGAACCACAGCGTTTTGTAAGACCTTATAAGTACTGCATGAACCACAGCGTTTTGTAAGACCTTATAATTACTGCATGAACCACAGCGTTTTGTAAGACCTTATAAGTACTGCATGAACCACAGCGTTTTGTAAGACCTTATAAACACTGCATGAACCACAGTGTTTTGTAAGACCTTATAAGTACTGCATTAACCACAGTGTATTGTAAGACCTTATAATTACTGCATGAACCACTGCGTTTTGTAAGACCTTATAATTACTGCATGAACCACAGTGTTTTGTAAGACCTTATAATTACTGCATGAACCACAGCGTTTTGTAAGACCTTATAATTACTGCATGAACCACATTGTTTTGTAAGACCTTATAAGTACTGCATTAACCACAGTGTTTTGTAAGACCTTATAATTACTGCATGAACCACATCGTTTTGTAATTAATGATGTGTAGATGTGTATGTCTTAAAACATAAAAGTAATATTAGAAACATGATTGGAACACTTGTCAACTTATTTTTGAATGAATAGAAATGTTTGCTTAATTTCAATTGTCAAATATAAATTGTCACTTTTGTAAACAGTTTTTTTTTTAATAGAATTATGTGAAAAATATTTTCCATATAGAATGAATACATATGCATTCAAACATTAAGAACCATTATGCGTTCGTTTACTCCGTTTTCTTTTTTTTGTTTTTTATTTGGTTTTGTTTCATAAATTGTACTAAAATATGAAACATACAGATTAAATAAAAAAATAAAATACTGATTTTCTATTCACTGTATAAGACAAAAAGTGCTCGAAAATTTATTTTCTTTACAATCATCTTGTCCGTCCTCTTTTCTTAATGTTGTATTTAGTAATCAGGTATTCAGCATGATCATGTACTAAAACATTCATTACATTTCATATTCCAATGGTAATCATGGGTATATATACAATTCCATTTAGAAAAAGTAACAAATAAGTTATTGCATTGTATTTTGACGGGTGCTAGTATTCTTGTGAAATGTATTTGGAAAGTAAGAGCCAAAATATACATGATGAAGTCAAATTGTATACAGTAGCAGAGGTGCCAAAATATACAAAATGAATTCGAATTGTACACAGTAGCAGAGGTGCCAAACTATACATAATGAAGTCGAATTGTATACAGTAGCAGAGGTGCCAAACTATACACAATGAATTCGAATTGTACACAGTAGCAGAGGTGCCAAACTATACATAATGAAGTCGAATTGTACACAGTAGCAGAGGTGCCAAACTATACACAATGAATTCGAATTGTACACAGTAGCAGAGGTGCCAAACTATACACAATGAAATCGAATTGTATACAGTAGCAGAGGTGCCAAACTATACACAATGAAGTCGAATTGTACACAGTAGCAGAGGTGCCAAACTATACACAATGAAGTCGAATTGTATACAGTAGCAGAGGTGCCAAACTATGCACAATGAAGTCGAATTGTACACAGTAGCAGAGGTTCAAGAGTCATGTGGTGGGAACTATAACGGCGTTTTCAATATCGTATTGAACAAATCAATATAAACAATACTTGTAATCTAGAACCATACTAAACAGAAACATTCACTGAATTTAAAACGAAAATACTTGAATGACAAAGTCGCCAACGGTTTATGTTAAACTTGATTACCTGGATGAAAATTTGTGCAACATGTAAATATCTTTTCAATCTTCATTTATGTTTGTAAAAGTAAAATGCTACTTGACAATTTGTGTAATGTATCATACATAGTTTATATATTTTTATAACTACATTTTCCAATTGTAGTCTTTTCAAGATTACGATGGATTGGGTCTGCTGGTTTCAACGTTTGTATATGTTTGTTTTTTTCTTTGTGATATAACATGAATCACGGATGTTTGTCTCATTTGCAATGAACCAAATAACCTCCTGGAACATGCAAAATTATTTGGTTATATCACTAAATTCGTTAAGTCCGTATGTGTATCGAGTTGATGCAAATTCTCTTTATAGTAACTGTAATTAACTTATAACATTGCTTGTAATATCCGTGGTTTACTGTGTATTGTGCCGCTGTAAAATATGCAATGTTGGTTATGATGAGCATTGTAATGCCGTGTTATAAGTAATACTTTTTACCAATTGCATTGTATTGCATTATTAAGTAATGCTGGTTATCAGGTGAATTGTATTTCAGTGTAATAAATAAGGATGTCATTAGGTTATTGTGTTACATAATAATAATAATCAATAATGGTCACCAGAAATATTGTATTGCAGTATAATATGTATTGTTCTCTATTAGGTGTATTGGATTACAGTATCGTATGCAATGCTGGTTATCAGGTGTATTGTATTGCAGTATAGTATGCAATGCTGGTTATCAGGTATATTGTATTGCAGTATAATACGTATTGTTGATTATCAGGTGTACTGTATTGCAGTATAGTATGCAATGCTGGTTATCAGGTGTATTGTATTGCAGTATAGTATGCAATGCTGGTTATCAGATGTATTGTATTGCAGTATAGTATGCAATGCTGGTTATCAGGTATATTGTATTGCAGTATAGTATGCAATGCTGGTTATCAGGTGTATTGTATTGCAGTACAGTATGCAATGCTGGTTATCAGGTGAATTGTATTGCATTGATTATGAGGTTTTTGTTCTGCATTATGATAAGCAATGCTGTCTATTAGGCGTATTCGAGCATAATAAGCAGTGCTGGTTATCAGATGTATTGCATTGCAGTATAATATGCAATGTTGGTTATGAGATGAATTGGTTTGCAGTGTAATAAACTATGAAAATCAGGTGTTTGGTATCGCATTAAAATAAATATATTGCTAGCTATCATGTATATTGAATTGCATTATAATCAATAGTGCTGGTTATCAGGTGCATAGAATTGCATTATAATCAATAATGCTGGTTATCATGTGTATTCTACGGTAGTGTAATGCACAATGCAGGTTATCATTTATATTGTATCGTCTTGTCAATAAAATACATTTACTTAAAATGCCTGGATTATGCACTGACTGGCGTGAACACAACGAGATAACATCAAAAGAAAGTATACAAAAATATGAAATAAAAGCATTGTATACTTTGAAGAACGAAATGAAAAAGTTCCATGGATTGTTATATAATGTTGGTGTGGTGGGTTGGTGGCTCAATGTAGAATACAGAGAGGTATAATATGACCAGTATTTGAATGCAAAGTAAAAATAAATCATGTAATGTAAATGAATCTGCTTGTGGGTGTTACGAATGTCTGAAAATTAAAAAGAAAGCATACAAAAATAGAAAAATTAAGGATGGATGAAAAAAATTAAATTCAGCAAAGTATAGACAAAAAAAAATCAATTGCAAACTTAATCATTACCTAATCGGATCATACAAAGTTTGCACACCGTTTGTTTGGTTCATTTTTCGTTAAATTTAAAAAAGAAAAAGACATTCCTTATAATGAAATTCAACATCTTTTGAATTTCATCAATAACGCGCAGTAATGCAAAACAGTGCAGAATCACACACACACACACACACACACACGCGTATATATATATATATATATATATATATATATATATATATATATATATATATATAGAGAGAGAGAGAGAGAGAGAGAGAGAGAGAGAATTGCATTGTTTTTCTAAGCCCCGCCCGTCACGCCCACATCTAAGTTAAACACGATGCCACCACTTCAGTTAAAAAATGAAAATCTATAGTAGCAGGATATAAATCATCGTTCACAAGATCGTTTCGTTATTTTCAAGCAAAACACGATTTTGTTGTTCATCTTCATCAATATTTAGGTCTAAATAGAACTCACCGTGCATAACGTTAATGGCATTTCCCACGTCGTGTCTTCACATAAATATATGTAAGCAGACGATGTTTATTTATTCATTTGTAGCATTAGCAAAGATATCTTATTTATTTTAAAAAGAAGGTCAGGTACGATGACTGTACAAGCTTTTATACGTAGTCTAATACCTACTGTCTAAAGAGTTTACATATTTCGGTTAGATAGAGCGTTCGGCTAGCATCACGAAAGTTGTAGGTTCATTACAACATGTGATCACAAAATATTTTTTCTTCTAGTTTATTTTATTCTACAAAGCAAATTTCTAATTTCCATCTTGAAACAGATTACAGATTTCATATGATAAAGTAATATATAAACACACTGATAAATTACGCAAGGTACCGTCATGCATTCGCATCCACATATGTAAGTAGACGCTGTTTATTTATTCATTTAAAGATTATTTTACTTGCAGCATATGCAAAGATATATCAGTTATTTTGAAAAAATGATCATAATTAAAATCTTAATGAAAAAGCCTGTGTTTGAGTTTTCCTTCATTTTAAATATAGTCCTCACTGAGTATTATACACAGAAAAGTAGTGCAGGTAGGCGTGGCTTAGAAAAATTGGGTTCATACAGGTATGAACTAAACTTTTTTAGAAAAGACCATGGCAATTAGATTGCAGTAAATCGTGATGACAAAAAAAAAAAATGAATTTTTCCATAATGACTCCCTGTTAGCAATGCAAATATATAATTTACCCATCGGAGTTTCAACAACACCGTTACGTTTTGTACTTGCGTTTCAATGAACGAAAACAACGACTAAAATTTATATTGCAAATGAAGTATTTTCTCACATTTGCTTATATATATATATATATATATATATATATATATATATATATATATATATATATATATACGCTCACTTATTCCATATACAGAAAGGAGTTTGCGACATGAAATCCGTTTCTTAACAAATTTTAGAATTTTTCAATCTTGTACTTAAAAGGTAGTAATTGTGTTTTTAAACAATGCATTGATTCATATGTAAATATTTGCAATATGTTATGTTCATTAAAATACAAGCATTAAACTGATTTATCCATGTACTCCCAAATTTTTTATAATCTAGTTCTATGTGAATGTAAGTACGGTACAGTTTTCACTAATGTAACTTTACACTCAGTATCGATACAATAGTTTATTGTACAACAAAGAAATCAAACTGATTTTGTATTTGTATATAAAAGTATACATTTGTATATAAAAGTATACATTGTATTCTTCTCTGCGAAATGTTTTGTTTCACGTATTATCGTTCCTTGCATTATTATCCGACGTTTAAAAAAAAGAACAGGTGGCGATTGTGGGACAATGCCATGCCTGACACGCGTCCAATTTCAATGCCGAACAACGCATGATGTACCGTTCAAGACAGAATCCTGAAACCATGTAGTATGGTTTATGGGAGATGTGCACAACGATTTATACATTATGAAATAGCCTCATAGGATTGACCTCGGGCTAGGAGGTCTTTATCAACAACAACTTTATTAAAATGTTTAAAAAGATCTTCCAAATAAAGATCATTTTGTGTCTGGGAATTCATGTGTGAGATGACTGACTGTATTCCCAACACTTGTAAGAGGGCTGTGTGTGGAATGGAATCCCTGATCACACGGTCGGGGCACACATTTGTAGTCCATGGGTCGCAACTTTGAAGTTATTTAGTTTCTGACCATGTAACTATAAACTTAGTTTGTTTAAACTGATGAATATATATATATATATATATATATATATATATATATATATATATATATATATATATATATATATATATATATATATATATATATATGTGTGTGTGTGTGTGTGTGTGTGTGTGTATGTATGTATACGTATATGCAGCTGACTTTGTTGTATAGGTCTAGTCATGTCCCAAAGATTTAAACTCTCAGCATAACATCGAAACTAATTAGATCACTCCCTTCGACAACACATGCGATTGCCTGCCATGAAACATATTTATATCTGCAACTGACATTCATCCCGAAGTCCATTTCTAATCGCTATGGACTGAGCACCTGGGTTGTAAAATGGAAAATTATTGAACTCCCACGATACGACGATATATATCTATCTATACTTATTGGTAATAACACAATGAATCCTCAAATTAAGGTTTTTCCAACTGTTGGGGACTGGAGACAAGGGGCATCGTTTTTTCGGGGGGGGGGGGGGCAAACTTGGTGTGCGGTATGGGACGAAGCGTATCGGTTCACACACATTTATTGTAGAATCACTCTAAATCAAAAACACTTTATTCAATGTAATATCATCCTAATGTTACATAATCATCATGTGATCGTTGTCGCTGCTTACTGTAAATGGCAAAACACACCTAGTGCCTCTTTAACAAATCAAATGCAATTCATTGGCTATAGCTGCAGAAAATATTTGCTTTGTTTTAACAGGACAATAACGCAATAGGGCTTTTAGTTTTAGCTACGTAATTTTTCTGGCAAATAGTTTGAATTTTCTTGCATGACCCAAATTATGCAGTTTCAAAACCAAACAATATATAACAAAGGCAAATACGGTTTCAGAATCATACATTTGATAATATAGGCAATTTAAAAATTATGTATCGTTGGTTTCTTTGCATTGATGGAAGATTTCAACTTTGTTTATCTAATTTGTTGTTTCGTTTTTATTATTATTTTATTTTTATATATTGTTTTATTTTTTTATTTTTGTCTAAACTCATTATGAACATTTACTTTGACGATATTGTTTATATTAATATCGTTATTACTGTTTGACTTAATTGAAATATACATTGTGTCTTGAGCTAGATATCGTTTTCTTTCAATTATTAGAAAACTCAAATAATCTAACAATTATCACCTTAGACATTGTCAATGTAAATACTTATATGATATTGTTTGTATTGTATTTCAATCCTATGCAAATACTTATATATATATATATATATATATATATATATATATATATATATATATATATATATATATAGAGAGAGAGAGAGAGAGAGAGAGAGAGAGAGTTGTACAAAATTATATTTATATTCAAATCAAGTTCAAGTCTTTATATGTTAATTTTACAGCCACGTGTATCTTTATCAACATTTGTTATATTTCAAGTTACATGTTTGCAAATTCAATTTTAAAATATATGACCGTGATACTTGCATAAATGCAATTTTGAAAATGTTTTCAGGCATAATTGTACGTAGAGCAAGCTTCATGACTGAACATATGACAATGGTTATAGTCTATATTGTATGTGTGTTTATTTGTGTGTGTAATCCCATATTTGTACAGACGGATTTAACAAATGCAACAGTTGAACTTTGTTATCGATCTCTAACATTTGTCAAATAGCTAAATTCCTCTTGTAAAAAAATAATAAATGAATAGAAACTTGGACCGCCATTACGCTAAAAGGCATTCGATACCTATTTCACTAACTTGCGATGTCAGAGATCATTTGTATTAAAAAGATCTTGAGTAGAAGTAATTTGGACGGGGACAACTTAAAGCCAAAAGTACATTTGTATATTTTTCAACTGATGACCTTATTTTGAATTGAGACCGAATTCTTCAATATTCTGTGGATTTATACATGCATTTCTGATGCATTTGAATAAACGAACCAGAGAATGTAATGTATCCTAATATATATATATATATATATATATATATATATATATATATATATATATATATATATATATATATAGAGAGAGAGAGAGAGAGAGAGAGAGAGAGAGAGAGAGAGAGAGAGAGAGTGTCCTAAAGTACAGCACGGTACATGGATCTCAATACATTTGGAGAAATAGCTCAGCATGATCAATTAGTACATAAATCGATTAATTCCGCAACATCTTTATAATAAGATTTACATAAATGCATATCAGATGTAAATGAGTCAGTCTAACCATGATACACGTAGTTTCTGGTCCAGTGTGTGATGGTCACAAGATGATGTGCAACAACACTTCACAGGTCAACTAAGTTATTATGACACTGAATTTACTCTTATGGGCGAGTTAAATTATTTATCAACAGGGCACCTGGGTCAGAAACAAAATGTAAACAGGGAATATCACTGTATGACTAATGGAAACAAAATGTAAACAGGAAACATCACTATATGACTAATGGAATCAAAATGTAAACAGGGAATATCACTGTATGACTAATGCAGATTTCTGTAGCCATATACATTTTGTCATAATGTTATTTTGGAACTTCCTGTGTTTATATATATATATATATATATATATAGAGAGAGAGAGAGAGAGAGAGAGAGAGAGAGAGAGAGAGAGAGAGAGAGATGGGTAGATAGTCCTAAAGTACATCACGAAATAGGATCACAATAAACTTGGAGAAATATATCGTTGTACAGCACACGGAAGATATATCAGCATGGTCAATCAGTACATAAATCGATTAATTCCGCAACATGTTTATAATAAGATTTACATAAATGCATGGCAGATGTCAATGAGTCAGTCTAACCATGATACACGTAGTTTCTGGTCCAATGTGTGATGGTCACAAGATGATGTGCAACAATACTTCACAGGTCAACTAAGATATTATGACACTGAATTTAACTCTTATGGGCGAGTTAAATTATTTATCAACAGGGCACTTGGGTTAGAAGCAAAATGTAAACAGGGAATATCATTGTATGACTAATGCAGATTTCTGGAGTCAGATACATTTTGTCATAATGTTGTCTTGGAACTTCCTGTGTTTGAATCAAGTGTGGGTTTTTGTATATGCCTTGTAGAACTTTCTGTGTTTGAATCAAGTGTGGATTTTTATATAGGCCTTGTAGAACTTCCTGTGTTTGAATCCAGTGTGGATTTTTATAAACTCCAGGCTGCTAGTGCGAATTACTCATTGATAAAGACGCTTTCTTATAGAAAACCCTTCCACTTAAATTTTAATACTCAGTTCTGCTACTAGGTACTGGACTGGAGCCATTTATTGCACATAACATATCGACAAGAGGGATCACATAGTTTGAAAGTATTCAGGGATACCTTTGCTTTAAGTCTCCAGTAAATCTACATATTTAGTGATCCACGTATCTTGCAATTAATTTCTTCAATGATTGTACATTTTCAAAAATACAAATGTAAGACAAGTATAAACTAACTGCCCGTTTGTCGGTGTTGTGTTTTTCTGTCTATTATATATGTCGAACTTGTATAAATGTAGTTGTCAATTTTCAGTTTCATTTAAATAGACACAGTAAAGATGTTCCATCAATATTCATGTAATAAAACATAAATGAAATTAGAATATAATATTTATCACAATTCCTCAACAATTTATATTGAATAGATATATTCCTTATAATTATTTTTGTAACCAATAGCTGTGTACTTTGAAATTATCTTTCAAAACTTTTATAGCGCGAAATATTAAAGGTAACCATTAAACATCTCATGTTCTTGTCTCTGTCCATCCCTGTCGTTCAATATATAAAAATATTAAAAATATCTCTTTCAGGTTTATAATCCCCATCCTCACACATTTGTAGAAAAAGAGATGTCCATTTAATACCGTATGTGTCTGTGTGTATATTGCAAACACTTCTACAGAAGAGGGGAACATTGGACTTGCAAATGAAAATATATAACGCAAGATCGCAAAGCGTTGTTGTTTTTCTCTTCTTCTCGAAATAGTTATGTTTTCTTGATTTTAGGTCGAAGTTGAAACGTTTAAGTATCTATTCAAAAGGTGGAGAAAAATATCCTTACGAAGCAACATTTCCTTGAAACACTACTTCCTTTTATCCCTCTGTCCATTCGTCCATTTATTTATCCACCCCACCGTGTATTCACCGATCCGTCCATCCATATATATCCAAATTACGGATTATCGATATAGCTTGTTATTTTCAGTGTTAACACAATGGGTGTACTATATAATTTTCTAATTTCTATAGACATCGAACAAATTTTAATACAGAATCAGTATTTAAAATTAAACAGCTTATTTCATGCGATCCATACGATTGGATGTATGTAGCGTATTGTTTAGAGAGTTGAAAGCAGCATGGTGAAACTGACCAAAAAGAAATAGCGCCTTAAACATTTCGACATACATACATACATACATACATACATAACTTTCCTGGAAGACAACATCACCAATGTATTAAATACATAATGTTATACAGCTCTCAAATAAGGTTGAAAACTGTCCCTCAATTGCACCTAAACTGTGAAATCTACTTAAACGCTTGCGTGTTAATACAGCTAAAATGTCATCAGCAAGTGTCAGTTTTCTTCTAATCGGAGTAGAATCAAATGCTGAGGACGTGTTGGTTCCGTGCTTATGTTTTTTATCCGTACACGGCTCAAAACCGGAATGATAGACATTTAGAGAGTGCAAACGGGGATGGACGAAAAGGTATCTCGTCTTACTATGAGTTGAAAACAAGTCGCCTAGGCTATATATATATATATATATATATATATATATATATATATATATATATAGAGAGAGAGAGAGAGAGAGAGAGAGAGAGAGAGAGAGAAAGCTGTCTCTTGAGACAACCATTCAACTTTCTTCAGCTTTTGACTGTTCACATAATAATGAAAGGGCTCAATTTACACTTTGTTATTATTTTTTATAATTTTCTATGATATCTCCAGACTTTATGATTTTATGTAAGTATTTTCCCTACTATTCAAAACAACACAAACAATGATAAACAACTGTTATCAAATTTAACATAAACGGGACAATATTCCATTAGCTCATACCCGAAGTCAAGCGTCATAACATTCGTGTGATTTAAATGCTTGCTATACCTATTCGACCGATTCACCAGCATTTAGCACACGGGTATTATTATTGAAGCTGGATCAACCTTGTCATTATATTAGGATAATTAGTTGTATCGTTCGTATGTCCGTCGTGTCCGATGATGACACTAGTTGTGCTGCCCATGGTAAGTACGAACGTGGCTTCTGAGTCGTAAGATGGACGCCTACAGGATGTTACAGGTTAGGCATGGGAATTCTGTAGACGTGATAGTCTGGGATGCTGCTGTTGTGCAGTTTTTCTCTCATGGATGTGAGGAGTTGGCGGCGATCATATTCCACTTGTTCGACAGCCTATGCACCAGACAGACCGTGATATATAAATCCCTGTTTGTAGCGTGTTCCTTATGGATGGGCAATCATTTCTATTACATATATATAACCCGTATTATAGTATTCCTTCCGTGTAGACAATGAGTTCTATTACATATGTATAACCTGTATTATAGTATTCCTTCCGTGTAGACAATGAGTTCTATTACCTGTTTTGAAGTAGACTATAATGAGCTTTCTTAGCCAAATCCTATTTTGTATTAAGATGAAAGCATGAATACCCCCCAGCGTCCGCCTCGGATGCGGGAGGTCGTGGGTTCAATCGCTGGTCGAGTCACACCAAAGACTTTAAAAAAATGGTACTAACAGCTGCCTCGCTTGACGCTCAGCATTAAGAAGTAGTGTTAGGGCTGGTCGGCCTGATGTCAGGATAATGTGACTGGGTGGAACATCATGCTACATGTCTGTGGCATTATGCACCAGTGCTAGACATCACTATAAACTGTCACATTGCAGACATCGTAGCGATATGACTGAAAAATTGTTAAAGCTACGTTAAAAATCCAAATCACACACACACACACACATACACACACACACGCACACACACACATGAATATCCCCACCCAGGCCCCTTGTTAGTCTAAACAAATGCGAAAACAACGTTGTTGATGCTACAAAATCTATTTCATTATTGATTAACTAGCTCTATGACGTAACATTGAAGTATCATCGTCGTCACAAAATAGGGTTGTCTAACAAACTCCCATTATATTCTACTACTGTGGCTTTTACTTGAATCGGGAGAATTCTATATTTATATTTCACACAAAATTACTATACCTAACATTCACACAAAATTCCAATCCACTAATAAAACCTCGCTGCGATTTGCAGGTCAAACGTGTGACTAATAAAATGAATGCGCTAGTAATAACTCGCAGGGATTTTACACAAAAGTCATTAGTTACATATATCACAACAGACGCTCTAAAGATCCGTGTCTGTGTTTCGTGTAGTTATATATCTAAATTGTATATGTGTATCTGTAAGAGATCGGTGTACGAAGTGGTAAGGTGTACATACAAACGTTGGATCGACAAGTGGAAACGACTTTTTGAGTTCGACTCCAGAAAAACGCGATAAAGATATTGTCGTCATTCCGCGACGGATGCTATTGTAATGGGGAAGCAAGATATATTTAAACAGGTAATTGTAAAAATTTTAATAAAAATCTAATGCCATGTGCAACTCACCTGGCTACACCGTACCTCAAAAAGGGTGTCAATTTTAAAGCACCCGGGATTCGCATAGGGGTGTGCTTGATTACAAACTCTTTCGTGCTCGGCGATCCAACAATTGCAGAATTGAAAAAGAAAAATTAAAAAATAGAAATATAACAATTACATAAGATTTAAGAGATATCCAACGTCATTCAATCTGGTCGTCAGGTACTTCCTTTTGCTATTTTTTGTCAGTATGGTGGCTCGTACTGTGATTTTTATTTCACTGTACCTAACATAAATTTTACAGGAATCGCTAACGATTTACTGTAATAACCAATCTAGAAAGTCCACCTTGCTAAATTCAATACTTTCATACCTTTTATATCCAACCGCAGCTACGACCACTATGGCTGATGTAGATTTAACAAATTACATAAAACAATATGGGGATAAAATGATTGGAAACCTAAGAATGTCAGGTCAGTGACTGCGAGATCTTGAGACAACATATCCACCAATCAATCCAGATAACTGACAAGCAGTAAGCTTTGCACAACTTAGTGTGGTCAGTAATGGTAAGTTATCTTTATGGGGTTGAAAGATGACTGGAAATGTCAATATGAGTTATATAAAAAAGATTGTAAGACTTGTCAAGCATCAGATCGAAACCTTGGAAAACGCTGCTCGTGCTGCTGATGAGTATTCTTTAACTCATAAAGTTCCTTTTGTAAATAAGACTTCCACTCAACAGTCTTCTGGCAGAAAAGTATTTCAGCCTAATGCAAGCCCTTCCATATCTCAGACTGGCACAACTTCTAAACATCAAACTTGAGACAAGCTTGACTCAAGATCCTTGTCTCTTCCTACGTGTACCTATTGTAAGAAGAAAGTACACGTTATTTATGATTGTTACAAATTGAAAAATAGGCATCAAAATCATAACAGACCTATTCGAAATGCTCTTACTTCTAAGAGGTCAAGGTCACGGTCATGTATTGAAAGTAATACATTTGTTGGGTCTAATAAATCCCATTCTGATTTTATTATGGAGAATTATGAACCATTCATATCGAATGGTTCTATATCACTCGTGAGTGATTTGGACAATGCTATCCCTATTAAAATTTTAAGGGACACAGGAGCTTCTCGGAGTCTTTTATTCTCAGTTACTTTGCCTTTTTCTGAGAAGTCTTCTTCTAATGAGAGTGTTCTTATTCAGGCCTTGTTAATGTTCCTCTCCATTGTGTAAATGTGTATCAGACGTAGTCTCAGGACCCGTGACAGTCGGCACAGTGTCTCTTTTACCCGCTGAGGGCATTCCTTTTTTGCGAGGCAACGACCTGGCTGGGGACAAGGTTGTGGTTAATCCACTTGTAACTGATAAGTCTTCCTTGGATCATTAAGTCGATCCAATTGAAAAAGAATTCCCTGATTTATTCCCAGCTTGTGCAATTACCAGAGCTATGGCAACAAAAGCTCTTGAGAATGATGTTGATAAGGAAAGCATTCCTTTAGCTGACACATGTATTGGTCAGGCTTTTGATGAGGTCACTTTCACTCCTTGTTTGGATTAATCGGAAGGTATTGATCACAGTGATCCTCTTTAAACTATTCATTCTCTTTATTCTAATCAGGGTGATAAACGACAATCACTTGTCGTCGAACAGGGAAAAGATCCTGAGATCTCCTGTTTGTCTCAAAGGGCCATTAGTTAAACCGAAGCCACTGATGTTCCTGTCTGATGTTTCATTAAAAATAGAATTCTTTTGAGAAAATGGAGACCATCCCAAGTACCTGCTGGTGATGAGTGGTCAGTGAACTATGAAATTGAAGTTCCAAAACTTTACAGACAGGAAATACTTAGTGTGGCCCATGAAACTCTTTTGACTGGTCATTTAGGGATAAATAAGACTTATCAGAAGATCTTGACTCACTTCTATTGACCAAAAATCAAAAGTGATATTGGGAAATGCTGTAGATTTTGTTATACTTGTCAAATGGTAGGAAAACCCAATCAGAAGATACCTAAGGCTCATCTACAAACTATTCATGCCTTTGGCGAACCAATTAGTAGAATTATGGTAGATTGTGTTGGTTCCTTACCTAAGACCAAGTCAGGTAACCAATACCTGCTGACCATTATGTGTGCGTCGACAAGGTTTCCAGAGGCAATTCCTTTGAGGAATATTAAATCTAAAACAATAATAAAAGCTTTGATAAAGTTTTTTTTTTAACTCAGTTAGCCTTCCCAAATATGTCCAGTCTGATCAAGGCTCAGATTTCATGTTTGTAATTTTCCACCAAGTTATGTACGTATTAGGCAACCAACAATTAAAATCTTCCGCCTATCACCCTGAAAGCCAAGGAGCATTAGAAAGATTTCATCAGACTTTGAAAAATATGATTGGATCATATTGTTTTGATACGGCTAAAGATTAGGATGAAGGCATTCATTTACCATTGTTTGCTGTTAGGGAATCAGTTCAAGAATCTTTAGGATTCAGTCCCTTTGAACCGGTTTCTGGGCACACTGTGCGAGGACCATTAAAGTTGTTGAAAGAGAAATTTCTTTCTAATGTAGATACTGAAATTAATCTTCTTGATTATGTTTCCAACTTTAAGTACAAGTTATTAAAGGCATGTGAGGTTGCAAGAACAAATCTGCACTCTACTGAATCAAAAATGAAGTGAAGTTATGATAAAAACTCGAAGGAAAGGAGTTTTCAGCCTGATGACAGAGTCCCGTCTCTCTTGCCCATTGCACAAAATCCTCTTCAGGCCATGTATTATAGTCCTTACACAGTTGATAGGAAATAAATGATTAAATTACATCATAAATACTCCTTGGAGGTGAAAACAAAAACAACTCTGCCACATAAACATGCTAAAAGAGTATATTGAAAGAGATACCCAGGTTAAACTTGCAATTAATTTAGTTGTACCTGTTCCACACAGTGAAGATTGGAGTGAAGGAATATCATCGGATTCTATTGACATTAGAGTGACAAATCTTCGAAATTCAGAAATTATGAAAAATCTGGACCAGAAACTATCACAATTGCAAGTGCAAGAAAAGATGAACTTAAACAGTTATTATATCAATAGGAAAACTTATTTCCAGATGTTCCTACAAGAAAAAAATTCCATAGCGTTGAAATTGTAAATTCCAAACCTGTGAAACAACATTCGTTCAGTATGAACCCTCTCAAACAGGACTACTTGAAAAAAGAAATTCAGTATTTGCTGGAGAATTATTTTATAGAGCCCAGTAAAAGTGACTGGAGTTCACCATGCATACTTGTTCCAAAACCAGATAAAACTTTCCGTATGTGCACTAATTATAGAAAGGTGAATAGTGTAACAAAAACAGATTTATTTTCATTACCAAGAATCGATGAGTGTCTGATAAGATCGGAAGTGCCAAGTATGTCATCAGATTTGACCTTCTGAAAGGATTTTGGCAAATTCCACTAACGGAAAGAGCAAAGGAAATTTCCGCATTCGGGACTCTAGATGGACTTAATCAATATAAAGTAATGCCGTTTGGGGTGAGAGGATCGCCAAGTACTTTACAACGTCTCATCAATATGATTACCCCTGGTCTAGACAATTGTGATACTTACATCGAAGATGTCATCATCTACAACGACACCTGGAAAGAACATTTAGCAACAATTCGGAAATTCTTTGACAGACTCACAAATGCAAGTTTGATAATTAATTTATCCAAAAGTGAGTTCTGCTAGTGTAACCTTTCTAGGACATATCGTGGGACATGGACAAGTTAAACCTATAGATGCTAAGGTCAAGACTATATCTGAATTTCCTGTGCCTGTAAAAAAATGCAACTGATGCGCGTTTTAGGTGTGGCCGGATAATATTGGAAATTTTGTGCCATTTTTTCTATAATTGCTGAACCCCTGACAAATTTCTTGAGTAAGAAAAACAAGTTCCTTTGGGCTGAAAAATGTCAGGAGGCGTGTGATAAGTTAAAAGCCATACTTAAAAGCGTGCCAAATCTTACAGTTCCAAATTTCAGCCAATCATTTCAATTGTCTGTTGATGCAAGTGATATTGGGGTTGGAACAGACACAAATTGTATTGATCATCCAGCGTGTTTATTTTCTACGAAATTAAATAAGTACCAAAGAAATTATTCAAGAATCGAGAAGGTATGTTTGACTTTGATATTAGCATTTCAACATTTTGAAGTTTACATTAGTTCAGCTCCTTCTTCGATTATTGTGTTTAGTGACCACATTTACATTCACCGTTCCGGTGGCCTAGTAGTTAGAGCGTCCACCTCGGATGCGGGAGGTCGTGGGTTCGATCCCCGGTCGAGTCATACGAAAGACTTACAAAAATGGTACTAACAGCTACCTCGCTTGGCGCTCAGCATTAAGAGGTTAGTGTTAGGACTGGTCGGCCTGGTGTCAGGATAATGTGACTGGGTGGGACATCATGCTACATGTCTGCGGCATGAGGTCCAAGTGCTAGACATCACTATAAACTGTCACACTGCAGAAATCGTAGGGATATGACTAAAAAATTATTAAACCTATGTTAAAAATCCAAATCACACACACACACCCTTTACATTCATCTGCAAGATGAAAAAGAAAAATCAAAGTCTTCTAAGGTGGAGTTTGTTGTTACAGGAATATCATATTCATATCAGGCACATGAAGGGTAAAGATAATTTAATAGCAGATGCACTTTTTCGTGTATAACAATGTATTATTTCATGTACACTGTGTGTAATTTATGAGTTGTCTTTAACCTCATGTTAATTAATCTATTGTAAAAAGATAGCTTTATCATATGAATCTTTATTTTTCTTTATGGGGAAGTGTTACGTATATTTTATTTAATTTATATTTGATTTTATTTAATTGTTTGCAAGTTTTGAAATGTTTTATTTTTAATTTAATTATATTTCAGAATAATGTAGTTCATCTTTACAAGGAACTGATATTTTTCAGAAAAAAGTTTGACCTTGACTCTTCAGTTGTAAACACCTAATGCTGACATAGTTCCCGACCGTTATTTAAAAATCAGTGAGACAAGTAAACAACTTTTTATTTTTATCCTATTCGTAGAGTTATTGGTTTTTGTCAAGGTCATATTGGGACTACGTGCTTTTATACGTAAATGCTTCTCGAAATTTTGGAAAGTTGACCCTCATCTGGGAATTGGTTTTGCGTTTCGAGTTACCGTATAATCATTGTTTATAGAGATATCTCTCAGTCTGGGCATAAAACACTTGGTGCCAATGTGTTCGTTTGTTTGTGACCAGTTTGGCTAATTATATTTTAATGTTTATTCGAATTATTTGGATTTTAAAGGATAATTTTTCCCCTGGAAATATCTGAGTGCTCATATAGAATTCTTGGACAAAGACATTTCATTAATTCAAACACCGGATTATTGTTTGTGAACAACACAGATCTGTAGATCGTACAACACCACAAAGGAAACAATAAACGTCATCGCCTTCCATCTTGGATTCTTCGTCGGGAATCAAACTTGAATTCATTTGAACGTTTAATTACTAAGACTTCTAAAATGTAATTCGTGGATTATTCTTGGATTATTTTTGGATTTGATTCTTAAAACCGTAACTTCTTCTTTTTTCATTTCTACAGCGATTTTTTTCTCAGGGAAATAAATTATTAGTTAAATTTTTCAAAGCTTGTTGTTTTCACTCTTTCTTTTGTTACTGTTTTTTCGATCCTAAATACATAATATAAAACATGTGCGTAAAAATAATTTCATAAATACTTATTACAAATGCTTTAATTTAAAAACGAGACAATGAGGAAAAAAAGCCAAAAGAAAAAAGAGGTATGAGGAGAGAAAAATTAACACCCTATGTCACAGATACAGGAAAAGATCTAAGAATTAGTTGGAATCGAACCGTTTTGCAATTTTAATATTTTTTCTTTTGCCAAACATATAATTTGATGATTAAGGGAAGTCATTGATTCAGCAATATAATTTACATAAACCGAGAATAATAAAGGGCCTAATACAGAACCGTGAGATACTCCTCCATTTAATTTTCTAACACTAGATAATGAATCTTAAATAACTTTCCAGTGAGAATCCAGATTGTTACGTATAGACAAAAATATTGGCATTAACAGTTTTCATTATGACTGAGATAAGTCTATCGTTGAATACCAGACTTTTATCACCTTTGTAACAGACAGGTACAATGTTAGCTAAGTCCCATGAACAAAGGTATTCTTCTATAGAGACCTATTGAACAGGTAGCACCGAACTATCTAGTGGCCGAGTATCTGGTGGGAAATGGTGTCGGGACCGCTTACCCTATCGACATCTCAACACTACCTTTATATGATAGGACAGCGAATTTGCATAATTACATGAGAGTACAATCATCAGCCAAGGGACTAGCGTAGCTGTAAAAGCGTGCAATCATTGGACTGGGGACTAATATAACTGTATGCGTACAATCATCGGTCAGGGGACTAGTATAGTTATGTAAGCGTACAATCATTGGACTGAGGACTAGCATAGCTATGTAGGCGTACAATCATTGGACTGGGGACTAATATAATTATGTAAACGTACGATCACCGGTCAGGGGACTAGTATAACTATGTAAACATATAATAAACGGTCAGGGGACTAATATATTTATGTAAACGTATAATCACCGGTCAGGGGACTAGAATAACTATGTAAGCGTGCAATCATTGGACTGGGGACCAGTATAACTATGTAATTTTTAACATTGTCACCGAACTAGACAGAGACTTCGATGATGCTTAACTTTTTTCCTTGGAAATTTATTAAAATTAGGACTGTTTTGTTTGAAAAATTGGTAAATGAGATATTTTGACTAATTTTCATATAGGTTGTCACAAGATTGTTTATTCTGAGACAGACCTTCAAACATTACTATCCTTGTCAAGCGTTTTGAAGCCTAATATCTCCTAGTTTGGTTATATTCTCTATCTACTTTCTAGATATTAATTATGAAACAAAATATTCACCTTGACATAAAATAATGTACCAATTACATTGGAAAACATTATCTACATGACTGCGAAGATGCGTCCTTGGTAAAATGTCTGTTTAGATTCTGTTTTGTGTTGTTTAGTTTTGTTTTTAAAGTTTGGTAAACGATACACATGCCTTGGATAATTCCAGTTGTAAAATGGTTCTTTAATTATTCCGGCAGGAAATACTGAAAAAGAGATGTGATATATATATATATATATATATATATATATATATATATATATATATACAATCTTATAGTTATATTTTCTCTGAAGCTTATCATACATAAGTACCAACTGCTTAGTCAAGTTTTTTTTTTTTTTGGGGGGGGGAATATTTAACAGTAATTTTGTTCTTGGATATTTAATTTTGAACAAAATGCACATTAAATTCTAATATTCTATGAGCCATGAGAAATATTTTTTATAGACAAACAACAACTTGCCTGTTGCATATTGCCCATTGTGATAGTAAGCATTCACCTCGGCTGGAATAATGGGCCATCTGAAAATATTTAGAGAAGCATCGATAGATCAATAGTTGGTGAAGTTACGAATGATACAATAGTTTGTATTCATTGAAAGGTAAGGAAATTCAGCAAATGTGTAATTCTGATTAGAGTGCTGTATAATATATAAACTTGACACTGCACTCAATTATCCTCGTCAGTCTCATGGCATCTTCCGTATAAGGCTCATCTGATACAGCTTTGTGTTTCAGAGACTGATTCCCGGAGTATATTCTACATAAATCTCATCTAATACAGCTTTGTATTTCAAAGACTAATTCCCGAAGTTTCTTCTACATAAATATATTCTAATACAGCGTCGTATTTCAGAGCCTGATTCTCGAAGTATCTTCTAGATATATTTCATCTAATACAGCGTTATATTTCAGAGATTGATTCCCGAAGTATCTTCTACATAAATCTCATCTAATACAGCTTTGTATTTCAAAGACTGATTCCCAGAAGTTTCTTCTACATAAATATATTCTAATACAGCTTTGTATCTCAAAGACTGATTTCCGAAGTATCTTCTACATAAATATTTTCTAATACAGCTTTGTATTTCAGAGAATGATTCTCAAAGCATCTTCTACATAAATCTCATCTAATACAGCTTTGTATTTCAGAGACTGATTCCCGGTGTATCTTTTACATACGGCTCATCTGATTTCAGAGATTGATTCTCGAATTATCTTCTACCTACGGCTAAATTGATACTGAGATAAATGATTCCGAAATATCCTCTGTACAAATCCCAAATGATACAGAGAGGTATTTATGACAAAAATTCTCGTAGCATGCGCTGCTACAGAACGGTATTTAGTGAATACAATTTACACATATTGTCACCAGTTCTACTCAATCTAAGCTTTCTTTTACTAAAAGCAAAGACAGAAGCCTAAATAGCTAACAAATACTCAGCAAAATCTCCACTGGATGTTTTAAGCTTACGATAAGTTTTCTGATTGCAATCTTGTGAAAAGAAAAGGCAGTGAATACACCTTCTCACAACTGAGAGAGAGAGAGAGAGAGAGAGAGAGAGAGAGAGAGAGAGAGAGATTGCTGGGCTGATAATATTAGCCTAACATCTTAAGAACTATAATCGTTGAAATCTGACAATATTTTCTCTTCTTATATATGTTGTCAGTTTATATCTATTACTTACGAGCATTTCACTTAATCGTTGTCAAATGCCATGTGATTTTTGGATCCCCCTTTTAATACCTCCAGAGAATTCCAATATCTTACAAACAGATGATGTCCCAATGTCATGAAACCGTACATACTCGGATGTCCACAATCTTTCCATGAACTGAAAAACATTTAATGTGGAGACATAATTGCTGATATAGCAAATGAGAAATAGGAATGAAAAATTTCGCATACTTCTTTTCGGCTTTCTTGATCAGAAGTCGGAGCTGTATGATGGCCAATGCTTTTTGAGATCTTATAATATTTCATATAGGTCATCAGGACGAACGTCAAACTGTGCGGTATATAAAGCGTAACATGACATGTATACAAAAGAAGAATGTATACCCCTATTTCAAGCTATCACTTTTACCACAAGGCAGCTATTAAAAATGACCTATTTATGGGTGCTACTGATAACTGGGAATGTTCTTGTAACTTCGAAAGACCTTTATGGATATATTTGCTCAAAACATAACACCACAATACCAATGTAATTAAAGTATTGTATGTGCTTTGTATGCGTCAATTAACCTCGTTATTTCATACAACAATCAAGATCATAAGGATATGTATTGACAAGACTAATTAGTATAGTACCATAAAGAGATTGTTGTTGTTGTTCTAGGGTTTAACGCCATTTTTCAGCACAAGATAGGCCATATATGGCGGCCAGTATAACTGGTGGAGGAAGAACCCTGGAAAACCCAGGAAAGAACCACCGACCCACGAGAAGCTACTGGCAGGCTTTCCCACGTACCCACGCTAGCCGAGCCTTGGACTCGAACATACGCAGACAGAGGTGAGATGGCAGTGATCCGGAACGGTGAGCGCTTTAGACCACTCGGCCACTCGGGGCCCCCCATAAAGAGATAGAATGTTTCATGTAACAGGTACATGAAGGTATGCATATTGAAAATATACCTTCCACCTCGGCATGTATCATATATTAAATTAGTATACTAAAGTCTCTCTTCTTTTCTTTTTAAAAGAGCTTTTTATGCATAAAATGTTGTCAAGGGAAAATGTAAACATATCTTACGAAACGTCCATACTAAAGTATATATCACATAAAATCGTTTACAACCTATGGTGTTTTATCTTTGTATTTAATTCATATATAAAAACATAATACTTAACTAAACTTCAACTCTATATAAAACAATTAAAAATGTTTTTATTTCACTCTTCAGAATTAATTTTCGTGAAAACAAATGTGTGAGTGACTTTAAGAATAAGAGTCTTTAATGACTGAAAAACAATAGAAACAGTTATTTATCAGAGATAATAATATTTTGAAATCAAACATACACCATAATAATATTCAATAAATTGATACATACATCAAACTAATTCAGCCAAAATAATATATGCCTCAATAATATTCATTAAAATTATAATATCTTAATAGTATTCAGTGCAATGATAAATACGTCAGAAAAGTATTCATTGAAATGATACATAACTCAGAATAGTAGTCAGTACAATGATAATACCTCAACAGTGTTCAGTACAATGATACATACCTCAATAGTATTCACTACACTGATACATAAATCAGAAAAGTATTCATTGAAATGATACATACCACAGAATAGTATTCAGTACAATGATACATACCTCAGAATAGTATTTAGCACAATGATACATACCTCAATAGTATTCAGTACAATGATACATACCTCAATAGTATTCAGTACAATGATACATAAATCAGAAAAGTATTCATTGAAATGATACATACCTCAGAATAGTATTCAGTCAAATAGGTGTCGTTTTTATGTCGTCTGGGTAGCCTGTCATTTTAGTCATTGCCATAAGCTGGAAAATTGATGCAATAAATCACCTATGGATATTTCTTCTAAATTTTACTCTTTCCATACGAAGTATTTTTCATATGCAAATGTTTATTTATTTAATATCAAAATCTATTTCTCCCACAAAAAGACGATATAAATACTTAGCTTGGAACAAATTGAAAAAGTATTCAATTCTCGATAACCCTCATATCGATTAAATTTTGAAGTTAACAATATCTATAGATGAACATGAAATATTACGATTGATTAGGATCCTTATGATAAAACTAATTACGGTTTATAAATTTATGAAATTTCTTCCTTGTGATAAAACTATTTACGGTTTATAAATTTATGAAAGTTCTTTCTTATGATAAAACTAATTAAGGTTTATAAATTTATGAAATTTCTTCCTAATGATAAAATTAATTACGGTTTATAAATTTATGAAATTCCTTCCTTATGATAAAACTAATTACAGTGTATAAATTTATGAAATTTCTTCCTTGTGATAAAACTATTTACGGTTTATAAATTTATGAAAGTTCTTTCTTATGATAAAACTAATTAAGGTTTATAAATTTATGAAATTTCTTCCTAATGATAAAATTAATTACGGTTTATAAATTTATGAAATTCCTTCCTTATGATAAAATTAATTACGGTTTATAAATTTATTAAATTCCTTCGAGAACCTGAATGTGTACAGAAATAGCTGAATAATTAAAAGGGAATTCCATGACAGAGAAAACAGGGTCGATTAAATCCAAAGATTTACGTTATGAGAGAGAGAGAGAGAGAGAGAGAGAAAGAGAGTATAACCGTTTAAATCCTATGACTATTTAAAGCGTGCGATTCATCTTCAGGAGCAAGCATTAAAATTAAATAAACACTATCATAATACTCATATTTTTAGCTTACTACCTTTAATAGAGCCTTGGGCTTTTGTAGAGTCATCCATCCACCCATTTTCCTTCACCATATTCATAAATGTACTTTGAAGATACTTGATTATATCCAGTACCTGTCGAAAGAACATTCAAAGAGAATAATACCATTAGCAAAATAGATAAAGTAAGACTCGTGCTTACATTACCAGAAAGTAAATTAAACTCGTCAACAATATATTAAACATTGTTTAAAGTCGAATCATTTGAAAAACTTTTCTAAGTAGATAATTATTATATACCTTCCGTAAAGACAGAAAAACAGGAGGTGGCGGGCTCGTAGTTTATGTCAGAAATGGCATTGCAGCAGAACGATGTGAAGATCCTGAATTTAATTAAACAGATCTGTTTTGATACAGATTTCTCCATAATATTTCATGCCCCTTTTTATTGTTTTCACATACAGGCCACCTACATCCTGTGTAAATTAGAATGCATATTTCGAATTAGAAATTGAAAAGGTTCAAGTTGATGACAGTGAATAATAATAATACATTCTTGCTGATATAAACAAGGGTGTACAAGCTAGATTAATTTTGTTAAACGTTTTGGAATGGCCAAATTAATTAAGGAACCCAAAAGAATAACGGTAAATTCAAAACGGGCTATTGATTATATTTATACTAACACTCCAGAAAATGTTGCTGTAGTATTTACAGTACCCCTCAGATCGAACTGATTGATCACTATGCCATTCTTTCTACACTAAAAACAAGCAACAACAGTAAGGAAAAGCATGTCCGCAAATTAATTTCTTAAGGGGCTTTTTAAAACATCTAAAAACAAAAAGATTCTGTTTAACTTGGAACAGATTCCAAGTGATACTAGGGACATATTTGAAGACAAAGATAATATCTTAGATAAACGGAAGATTTGTTTTAAAATGTAGTCAATCAACATGTACATTTCAAAATACCTAGGATAAAGTATGATCATCAACCAGCTGGATTACTCCAGAAATAGTGAATGCTGTTAAAACAAGAGACTACGTGAAAGCTTCAGGTGTGAACTAAAAGACACATGACCAAAAATTTCTTGATGGAAATAAGAATAATCTTGAAACTGTTTGGAGACAATCTGATGACTTAGGAACTGGAGAATCCAAAAACAAAAATGGTATTCCATCTTTGAATATTGATGGTGTACGACTGCAAGCATGAGCCTGTAAAATATTATTAAATGGGCAAAAAACTGGAATTATTATATATGCAATGGATACTTTAAATGTCAGACCTTTCCAAGAAAAGCTTCCCTTAAAGAATGCCAAGGCAATATATAACATTTATGTTAGGTCTGCCGCAGTATACTTGAGACATACTTTTAAATGCATAGAAACAAACAGCAGCCTTCCAAACGTTCGATCCATGACAGACAAAATAGTTCCAATTCCAAAACTGAAATTTTCAGCACTCTGGGATCATTATATGGAATAATCTCCCAAAAGAAATGTATGCTGCTACGTTGACCTTTAACATTGAATAGTGACATCTGTTAGTGTCTTTACAATTTACATTAGATGTTAACTCGCCTGTAATTTGTGTATATATATATATATATATATATATATATATATATATATATATATATATATATATATATATATATATATACATGTATGTATATGAATGTGTGTATATATACATGAATGTGAGTACGAATGTCTGAGATTGGTAGTGAATGTACTCTGTATATATTTGTACATATGGCCTTAAGGTGATTAGTTCTACTTTTTAACTAATTGATTACTGTAATTAAATAAAGTTATTATTATTATTATTATTATTATTATTCGACTGGATGTATCTGTTCGAATACGACAGCACTTAGCTCCCATAATAGATCATACAAGATACAAGATAAATTATTTTTAGAAAAATAAAATATGCACGCATACATGCAGGACCGTAGAGAGCGATCACGGGCCCTGAGGTAATAAACACCCGGGCCTCTCCTAGTTCTTGTTCAAACAAAAATGTTTTTTTATCAAATAAAAAAGTGAAGCTTGGCCCGGGCCTCCTTACGGGCTCGGGGATATATCCCCGGTTATACCCCTCACCTCTTGTCGGCCCTTCATACATACTTATATAAATGCATACGTACAAACAGACAGATAGACAGACTGTTGACAAAGATGCATGATATCCGGGATATTTGTGTTTCAAGCAATAAAATATACGAAAGGTAATAAATAGATGAATTTTTACATATTTCCTTCGCTTTTCCTTTTCACAAAACGTCGATATTGATGTACCCGTTCATATTAGCTTTAGCTGAATCCTGGCAATAAACATGAAGGAGGCTCATTGTCTTGCCGGGGGAAGAGAGGCAAAAAAAATCTTTTACTAGGACCATGGTGGACTCGATTAATTTTAGGGCATTTTAGGAATTTGTCAACATATAGAATCGTCGTAGGATAAATCATTCGCTCACCATCCACCACTACCCTTCGGCGGTTTATATGTTTCAATCCTACAATCGCAAAACACATGAAGTTTAGTGAACTCAATGTTTCACGCTGATTAATTTACTCACGTCCTCTCTATGTCTGCCGCCAAAGTGATTGTCGATAACAGACGGCTTACGGCCTGTCCAGTGTAAGATCTGGTCATCTTGGTGCAGATCTTCCATCTTGATTGCAATTACTTTTGACCAGACACAACCTGCAGCAAAACAAAATGTCTCAAGATGGCGCGGTAGGGAACGAAACCTTTTTTGCATGGCTGGGGGATGAAATAATGGATTCTAGAAATATTAACTAATTTGTCACTGACACCAAACATGTAGACTCAGTTTGCTGGATTGTTTTACACAGAACTTGGTCTTAAAATAGTTTTAAATCAAGACATTTGGGTATAAATCTAGAAAGAAAGCACAATATAAGAACACAGTGCTATTATATGATCGAAAATCATTATGAAAATGGCATAACATTTTCAACTATGATAACTTTTCAAAGTCCATGAAGGCTACCTAAACTTTAGACTCATTTGCTTAAATAATTTCAGTACTTACCAATATTTTCTTAACGTAAAACATAGAGTAACTAGTTACTGTCAACGCAGACAGACTTCATAGTATTGTAGGCATTTGATGTGACTATTGACATTTTGAAACAAAATTATGGGAAAGACATCGAGTGCATAAAGTGGACTATTATTCTGTATTAAATTATATATTCTTAATTCATTTCGACTAATGCACTTTATAAGATACAAATAATGCAGTATGTACAAATGTTTCAATCTCGTTTGCCAACGATATATAAGCAATTGGTTTCTTTTGCGGGTTGGAATAGGTAGCTGGAAAAATGGATTGGAAAAATAATGTCAACTGTTTAGGTCAGTCATACAAAACTCATAGAAATATAATATTACCTTTGCAAACTTCAGTTTGATTGGAAGCATTTCATCATCAAGGCTACTCAGAGTCGGTTCTATCACCCGCCAGACTATGTAATTCTTCACTGTCCTAAAATAAAGTTGTCATAGTAAATTCTTCCGCAGCAAAATTTAATTAAGTTTATTATCATCGGGAAAGACTACCTTATAAACGTTATAAATATTTCGTCATGTTTATATATATGCTATATATTTAGGTCAATAAAGGCAGGATTTTAGTATAGTTAGGCTTTTATATGCATGTTGTTAGTATATTTAGGTCATTATTTATAGTAAAGATCATCCGTTCTTTCATCCGATGAAAATCAGAAAACCATTAAAATAGAGCAAATCATAAAAAGCCACAATACTTTTAAATACAGATGTATTTATTCAACGATATTTACGTAATCAAAGTCGTAAAACTTGAGTTTTCCTTCCGAGATATGTCGATTACGAATATTGTATCTGTAACACGTGCTTCTTAATTTGAAAATAGAAGTTGATTGGAAGATTAAATATCTCAAATATATTCTTATATTAACAGAAGGAATTAATGAAAGAAGTTTCAGTCATCAGGGTGTTTTGAAGATAGAAACAAATATGTACCTTGATCGTGCAAAGACCTACCTTCCTCCATTATACTATAATGCACCAACTAATTGCATTGCTCAGAATCTATACAAGTTGTATTAAGTCTCCATCGCATTTCGTATTCAATATCTCTTTTCTTTCTCTGTTGATTTTTTCATTAACTCTTGGTCAAAATATGGTCATAAAATTTCACGTCAGATATCTGGATTGTAACCTGTTGTTGTCGTTATAATACCTGGGGATATCTTTCTGAAAGTAGATGGACTGTCATTTTGTTGTAATTCTTTTCGACGTCCCGCCTTTCATGGGAAGGCAATGTTATCTTAAACAAAAATGAAAGCATTTTGAAATATTAAATAAAGTGTGAACTACTTTGGAGAAAACATAGTAAAGTACATGTTACGTTATGGAAAATAAGGTATTGTACCGTAGCACAGAATCAGTCCGGAAAAAAATGGATTGATTTGTAATGCAGAGGCTTGGCTTGGCTTGGTTTGGCTTGAACTGAAGTAAATGGAATTGGTCTGTATATTTTATTCAGAATCACCAAATAGTGCTCCACTTATTGCACTGAGAAATTAGAGTTTATTCTTTGTTACAGATACTTCAGGTGAAAATTATTTGGTCCATTTTTTTCCACAGTGAAAACAATTGACTGTACTATCTGTGCATTGTTTTAAATTTGTTTTGCAAACATACTGTCGATATGAAACACGTGTAGTAATTACATTCGCTGACACGTAAAATAATTACATTGGCAAACACGTGAAGTAATTACATTGGCTAACACGTAAAGTAATTACACTGGCTAATTGTGTTTCGAATTCTATAAGATCCTTGAAATCTTTTGCTGCCTGTGTTCTGTCAGATCTGAGTTTTACAGCCACCGCCTTCCCAAACTCGTGGTAGGCCTTCATCGCGGATAAAGTCGGCTCCCATCTCTTCCTCCCAACACAAGTTCTGGCTCATCGAGCTGAAATTAAAAGTTATATAACATAAGGTTAACCTGTGCTTTCATAATCCACCATGAATGAAGGAAATGTCATATAAACAGCCGAAGACCTAATGAACGATAATATCAGTTTTGAAAATTAGAAATCTACAACAGATCGTCGTGTCCTTGCTCTGTTCTTAAGCAATCATTATGCCACTTTCGATCCCTCTACTTTTCTTCTCTCGTCCCACCACCGGCCCTCAGATTATCATCTCAACACCTCTAAGAGCAGCTTTAAATAGTTCTGCAATCCTACCGCAAAGCAATAGTTCTGAAATAAATATGTGTCAAATCTGATATTATCAGTTGATGAATGCCTAACCACTCTTGATGAAAGATGAAGATGGGACTATAACATAAAACTCACCTGAATCTGGGTCACAAGAGAAAATACATAGTTTTGCTCGCTTATACGTTGAATCAAACTGCAAGCAAATATACCCTGAATTTTTTATTGCATAGTATGTTAGCAGACCACATCTCGGTGGTGTTTGTTCAACTGATTACTCCAAAACAACTACTTAAAACTAGACCTGCTGGCGAACAAACATGCCGGCAATTCTTGGTCTGTGAAGTTTGCAGTTGGATTCGACTTATAAACAAGTAGAGACGGTATTGTAGACAAATGTAGACTTATTAACAACTAGAGACGGTATTGTAGACAATTGAAGACTTACAAAACAAGTAGAGACGGTATTGTAGACAATTGTAGACTTATAAACAAGTAGAGACGGTATTGTAGACAATTGTAGACTTATAAGCAAGTAGAGACGGTATTGTAGACAATTGTAGACTTATAAGCAAGTAGAGAAGGTATTGTAGACAATTGTAGACTTATAAACAAGTAGAGACGGTATTGTAGACAATTGGAGACTTATAAACAATTAGAGACGGTATTGTAGACAATTGCAGACTTATAAACAAGTAGAGACGGTATTGTAGACAATTGAAGACTTATAAACAAGTAGAGAAGGTATTGTAGACAATTGTAGACTTATAAACAATTAGAGACGGTATTGTAGACAATTGCAGACTTATAAACAAGTACAGACGGTATTGTAGACAATTGGAGACTTATAAACAAGTAGAGACGGTATTGTAGACAATTGGAGACTTATAAACAAGTAGAGACGGTATTGTAGACAATTGAAGACTTATAAACAAGTAAAGACGGTAATGTTGACAATTGTAGACTTATAAACAAGTAGAGGCGGTATTGTAGACAATTGCAGACTTATAACCAAGTAGAGACGGTATTGTAGACAATTGCAGACTTCTAAACAAGTAGAGAAGGTATTGTAGACAATTGTAGACTTATAAACAATTAGAGACGGTATTGTAGACAATTGCAGACTTATAAACAAGTAGAGACGGTATTGTAGACAATTGGAGACTTATAAACAAGTATAGACGGTATTGTAGACAATTGGAGACTTATAAACAAGTAGAGACGGTATTGTAGACAATTGGAGACTTATAAACAAGTAGAGACGGTATTGTAGACAATTGAAGACTTATAAACAAGTAAAGACGGTAATGTTGACAATTGTAGACTTATAAACAAGCAGAGGCGGTATTGTAGACAATTGCAGACTTATAAACAAGTAGAGACGGTATTGTAGACAATTGCAGACTTCTAAACAAGTAGAGAAGGTATTGTAGACAATTGTAGACTTATAAACAATTAGAGAAGGTATTGTAGACAATTGCAGACTTATAAACAAGTAGAGACGGTATTGTAGACAATTGGAGACTTATAAACAAGTAGAGACGGTATTGTAGACAATTGAAGACTTATAAACAAGTAAAGAACGTAATGTTGACAATTGTAGACTTATAAACAAGTAGAGACGGTATTGTAGACAATTGCAGACTTATAAACAAGTAGAGACGGTATTGTAGACAATTGCAGACTTATAAACAAGTAGAGAAGGTATTGTAGACAATTGTAGACTTATAAACAATTAGAGACGGTATTGTAGACAATTGCAGACTTATAAACAAGACGGTATTGTAGACAATTGGAGACTTATAAACAAGTAGAGACGGTATTGTAGACAATTGGAGACTTATAAACAAGTAGAGACGGTATTGTAGACAATTGGAGACTTATAAACAAGTAGAGACGGTATTGTAGACAATTGAAGACTTATAAACAAGTAAAGACGGTAATGTTGACAATTGTAGAGTTATAAACAAGTAGAGACAATTGCAGACTTATAAACAAGAAGAGACGGTATTGTAGACAATTGCAGACTTCTAAACAAGTAGAGAAGGTATTGTAGACAATTGTAGACTTATAAACAAGTAGAGACGGTATTGTAGACAATTGGAGACTTATAAACAAGTACAGACGGTACTGTAGACAATTGTAGATTTATAAACTAATAGAGACGGTATTGTAGACAATTGTAGACTTATAAACAAATAGAGACTGTATTGTATAGGTGCCATGGGTTCATTTATCTTCTGATGCAGCTACATCACAATGGCGCTTAAACGACATGTATATCATTTTTTTAAACGACATGTATATCATATTTTTAAACGACATGTATATCATTTTTTAAACGACATGTATATCATTTTTTCTTTTAACACAAAAGGAAGGAGAAGCCTTTAAGTGTTCCTTTGAGGCCTTTATATATTTAAATATTCCATTCAGTCCTATAAACGTCCCACTGAGACCTTTAAATGTTCCACTGATGCCTTTAAATGTTCTTTCGAGACCTTTAAATGTTTCTTTGGGGCATTTAAATGTTCATTTGAGGTCTTTAAATATTCATTGAGACCTTTAAATGTTCCATTGAGTCCCTTATTGTTCCTTCGAGGCATTTAAATGTTTCTTGGGGTCTTTTAAATGTTTATTTGAGGCTTTTAAATGTTCCTTTGAAGCCTTTAAATGTTCATTTGAGGCTTTTAAATGTTCCTTCGAGGCCTTTAAATGTTTCTTGGGGGCTTTTAAATGTTTATTTGAGGCTTTTAAATGTTCCTTTGAGGCCTATAAATGTTCCCTTGTGGCATGTCATTGTTCATTTGAGACCTTTAAATTTTCCATTGATCCCCTTAATGTTCCTTTGATGCCTTTAAATATTTCTTGGAGCTTTTAAATGTTTATTAGAGGCTTTTAGATGTTCATTTGAGGCCTTTAAATGTTCATCTGAGGCTTTTCGATGTTCATTTGAGTCCTATAAGCGCTTGAAACATCAAACATAAATACTGATAGTGAAAAACAAACTCCTATGAATGGATTCAAAGCCGTCTTAAAACTAACAGGTGCACATTCTTGGAAAAGTATGACAGATATTGAATACGACCTATGAATTTTATGGAATTCAATACAAGATAGCTACATGACTCAGAAATAGTCAGGGAAAGGAAACCTCCACCGTGTTCCTGGAATTTGCAGCACATCCACCCAAATCTATCAAAATCGGTCACTCTGGCAAACCTATCAAATTGAACAAATATATCAACAAGCCTAGATATTGTGACAACTGCAAACGATGGGGCCATTTTACCTCACGTTGCCGCTTTCACACTAGATGCAATAAATGTGTGTGTGTGGGGGGGACACAAAGATAAATGCACAGTCAAAACACAAAAATGCGCCAACTGCAGAGCTAACCACACCCCTACTCGCGGGAATGTTCACATACCACAGCAGAATATAAAATCATTCAAATCATGGATGAGAACCAACTATCCTACAGTCAAGCAAAGAAGATGCTTAGGAGCACCTTAAACAGAAAATATGGACATTATGAAAACAAACCCACCATCCATTTCTCAACAACTTGCAAAAACCACAAAGGGTCCAAATGGTACATCACTACACTTCAAAACAATGGAAGGAACAATGAAACCTTAGGCAAACACAAACTGTCACATCAAACTCATACTGCGAGCAACACTAGGACAGATAAAACTGCAAAGGATCATAATAAAAAAATCTAATGCCTGCCACACAACAGAAAAATGAACACTTGATGCAGCTAACGACATCCTTGACCCCAAATTAATAACAACTTACACTAATGCATTACATGAGGAGATTCAACACATCACCCACAACGGTCAGATTAAGAAGCAAGACTTCTTTCTATTACTCGTCCAACTGCTAGGAAAAATCTTCCCCAACACCAATTAAAACTATCATACTAACACAAACAAATAAACAGTATCGACTTCCGATGGATACAAACTATAACGCAAACCTTGACAAAAAGCTCCACCTTTGGCAATGCAATTGCCGAGGATCAAAACAAAATCATGGAGAACTAAGAGCAGCTATCAATAATGCTAACAAAAAACATAGTATCATAAGCCTACAAGAAACCAATCTAAAAGACAACAATAAAAATATACCTAAACTACATGGTTAGGATTAAAAAGTTCTTAATTATAGGAGCAACGGTAGGAAAGGATGACGGCTTGCCATTTATATCCTATCCATAACACAATTACAGAAGCATAGAATTGCATATAGTTACCATCAAGTAAAGGCATAAAAAACTAGCAATATATAACATATATGACCCGAGAAGTACAGGTGCAAACCCCATATAAAGTTACATAGAAATCTTTAAAGAAAAAGGTATAAATAGCATTATATGTGTGGACATTAATGCACACAATAAAGGATGGGGAGGTGATCACGTAGATACCAGAGGGAAAAATTTAGAAAAATACACCAGAGACAGTCAACTAGTATTATTAAATACAGGTACTCCCACCAGATTAGACCCAATCACAGGAAAATTAACACCACTAGATTTGACAATTGCCACACCCAGCATTGCACTCATCAGCGAATGGGAAGTACTCCAACAAAATACACTAGGAAGCGACCCCTTCCCAATATGTACTACAATATATATAAAAAGTGCAAAGGTACAAAAAAAACATACAAAGATGGAACGCCAAAAAAGCAGACTGGGAATTGTTCCCACAAATACTAAGTACGATACAAATAGAAGACCTGCGAAGTAATGATCCCAGCCTATAGTACAATAATATAATTCTGACGATTAATGAATCAGTATTAAACAGTATACCCAAGACAAGTAGCGATTCACGAAAAACTCACATACTTTGGTGGACAGAAGAATGCCGAATGGCAATTAAGGAAAAAAATATTGTCCCCTCACCTCTCTTCTCCCTCTTACTTGTGATCCATGCAGGTATCTATCAAACCCTAACCACTCTTACATTAATATCGGTCTGAGCAAAACATCAGGATAACTACTACACAACACCATTATCTCCCCCCCCAAAAAAAAACTTAAGAATTATAAGGTGACAAAACCCCAGTCATCAGCCCCCACCCCCACACGGCGGAACTAAAATGAATTACCAACAATACCTACAAGCAGACAATAATCTATCAACACACCACACGTAAAAATTAAGTAATGATCACACAACATTTATCTCAGACCAATTGCTCACAAAAAGGCACAATGCTATTCAAACACAAGGCAGTCATGCAAGTGAAATAAAATTATAGTGGCATCACACAACCAAGAACGAGAACACAGCAACAGACAACAGAAAGTCACAAATCATCACGTCTTAAGCGAAAAGGAAGTCGACACGAGAACATCCAACTTATCTTCGGACAATGCCACAACCCCAGACAGATGACCAACCGAAGATAAAGAAAGAACAACGACCTTCAAAATTGCCTGAATAATATATGAGGTTCTTCCTTTGGGTATTCACGACCTTTCTCGGAAATAGATCTATCCACATAGACCAGATACGATCCTTTCCATACCGCCTTCAAAATTAACAATTAGGAACCTTTAACAAAATGCATGACCCCTCCACAAAAAAAAGACAGGTGACTAACACATAGCGGATTGGTAATAATTTGGAAAACCCAGGTACACTCCGTAGACAAAGTTCAAACCAATACAAATGATAATAAAGAAATTTTTTAGCGTCGTAGGATTTGGTTAATTACACAAGTGGCCCGCACTTTATTTGAATACGTTTTACTGTCCAATCGAATAACTGGACTAGATTTGATCAATTAGGTCTTGGCGTTTCATGCTTTCCGGTGACGTTTGTCTCATCTCGAGGGTCTCTTTCCTCCCTTCCCTTGCCTGGACTCAGTAGCAATTAAAAATGCGACATTCGCATATAAAAGACGGGTCGTAAATGCACCTTTTCTACGGCCCCGACCGATTAAAAATCTTGACCAACAGTCGCAAAAGCACTTAGTTGCTACCACGTGAGACCAGCGTCTTACCATATAATATGGAGAGCAGCCCTACAGGGACTATTTGTACGCAGTGGACAGCGAGGCCTCCGCAGAATTACTTCACTGGAAAGCTGCCTTTGGTGAAAGAAGAATGATGGTTTACTACGGCGCCATTGAGGGGTTATTTCAGAGCACCAGCTGATACTTTGACGATGTTGCATGACGGGAACATGAAAAAACATGCTGCATGAGCAGACATGGGGGCCCGCAGAATTGTGGAAAGAACAAAGTTATCAGCAAATACTTACATGACAACGGGTTTCCACTATTGATTAATAGTGGATGATACTGCTGTTAGTAAAAGGAATCTTACTCTGCAATACTCAAAATAAATACTTACCGGCTGCGAAGTAAGCAGACCGTTCGTCAATTTGGAACCTTATGTCTTTCAAGTGCTGGACCAGCTGACGAATGTGGGACTTGATGAGAGCACACCGTGAACCAAGTGTTGCCACATTTTTGAAGACCTCGGGCATACTCGATATCGAAAAGGTCGAGTAACCTACCAATATTTCCGTAGTAAATTATGCAGTTTCCATTTGACTGGAAACTGCTTTTGATATAATCATTATATATTTGAACCTAATTTGATCATTTCGATACCACCATCAAAAATATTATTCTCCCGTTTTTATTATGCGTGATAAAAACTATATATGTCATTTTGACTTTAATGTTTTTTTTATTATTTTCTTATCGTATGTACACTAAATTCCAACGTTTTAATGAATCATTTTCACAATATTTTGACTCAGTGGATTTCATTAATTGCACAGGTGGCTTACACACAATTGGTATATTTTTGTCTATTTAAATAACTGGACTAGATTTGATTAAGTACTGGCTGGTGTTTTAAGGCACTGTGCGTTTACGTCTCTTGCCTCTCCTGGACACCCTGTACCGTGACGGAGATGTGGAACTATTTCCACCCGTGCAAACCCAGGTGTCCCGATGTGACGTCATAGTGGCGACCAATTGCTACGGGCGTCACATACTATTTTGGTATACACCTGGCCCAGTTGATAGCAGACTGAAATAACATCTCTTGAGATGAGTGCGTATTTGGTCCATTCCCACTCATGAAAGCCCTTCGTTCAGGTCGTTAGGGACATTTAGTCCCACGACCTGAAGGCTAAATCAAAAAGTGCTCTGTGAGCACATAAATGCCTGGGGGATGTGGCTCAAATTAGTTTCCCCACGAATAATTAAGAAACCTGTTTTGCAGGTATAAAACAGCGGCACAGGCACAATGTGCAAAAGCCACTTAAATTAAAATAGTCAGTAAGTCAGTCAGTCTGGCTACCAATCCTTGGTTCGTGAACTACGAAGAATGAGGAAAATAATCATAAAAATCTTTGAACTTCAGATGCACCTGGAGTATGCCAGGCGCCTCTTGGACGAAATGGCTATGGAGGTCATAGAAGAAAGTGCGAGAATAGAAGAGGAGGAAAGGAAAAAGAAGAAAAAGAAGGAAGAAAGAATCCTTCCTCAACTCATGCTGAGACCTCTGTGTGAGGTCATGACTGAAATGAGGACGCATCCACCATTACAACCAGCACCACAACTACAACAACGTCAGCTACAACCACCAGTACCAGTGAAAGAGATAAGGAGACATCATCATCCCCGACTGCAAAATAGAAGACAGAGAGAAGTCTTCACTATCACACATAGTGAAGACTGGGATGATGAGGCCACTCAACCCGTCTTTGCGCTCCCAAGAACAAATGTAAATTGGGAGCAGGACTGGAGTAGACGTCGCGTGTGTGGGCCAGGCCTGTGGGATGTCAGCATTAACCAGGTGTATTTGAAGTTCCAAATAAAACAGTCCTTCTCAGGGCAAACCAAATCTCTAGAAAAGATACTATTCAAGTTGCCAATTTGAGTGAGTGTGGAGTAGTGTGATTATAAACTCACTCCTTTACTGGTTTGATTATGTGTGTGTGTGTGTGTGTGTGTGTGTGTGTGTGCTTGTGTGTTTGTAGGAGCTCGCGTACGTTTGTGTGGATACTAGAGTGTGTGTTTGTATGAGTGCGTGTACGTTTGTGTGGATAGTAGATAGTGTGCTTTTTTTCTCCTTCCCGTGTGTGGATAGTATATATTGGGGTTTTCGATAGTATATGTTGTGTTTGTAAGCGTTCGTGTACGTTTGTGTGGATAGTAGATATTGTGTTTTTTTTTCCTCCTTCCCGTGTTTGGATAGCAGATATTGTTGTTTTCTTGATAGTATATTTTGGGTTTTTAAGCGTTCGTGTACGTTTGTGTGGATAGTAGATATTGTTTTATTTTTCTCCTTCCCGTATTTGGATAGCAGATATTGTTGTTTTCTTGATAGTATATTTTGGGTTTGTAAGCGTTCGCGTACGTTTGTGTTGATAGTAGATATTGTGGTTTTTTCTCCTTCCCGTGTGAGGATAGTAGATATTTGGGTTTTGATAGTATATTTTGTGTATGTAAACATTCGCGTACGTTTGTGTGGATAGTAGATGATGTGGTTTTTTTCTCCTTCCCGTGTGTGGATAGTAGATATTGGGTCTTTTGATAGTATATTTTGGGTTTGTTAGCGTTCGCATACGTTTGTGTGGATAGTAGATATTGTGTTTTTTATGGTATATTTGGGGTTTGTATGGATTCGCGTACGTTTGTGTGGAACGTATATTTGAGATTTCTTTTTTCCTCTTCCCTTGTGTGGATAGTAGATAATATGTGAAGCGAGTATAAGGCATGTTTTCCTTCAAGTCCGTGCTTGACAAATATAAAGTCGAGCGTCTGTCATTTGCGTCATTCTACGGAATAACCAAAGAAAACATGGCAAGCAACCATATGAATAAAATTTTGAAACTACAGGAAGTGGTGAATACGATTGGCATGGTGGCATTATTACTAGTGCGAATTGAAAATTGGACCTATAGTCCGCACATTTTAAAAATGGAATTAAACTATTTAAAAAATGCTAAAGAGTAGCTGAGACAGATGATTAAAAAATAAATGGAGGACAAGGAGGATGAAGAGGACATACAGAGAATGAAAGAGTGCAATAGCAAAATAGATAAGGAAGAAGAAAATGAAAGGAATGAAGAGGAGAAGGAAAAAAGGGAGGAGAAAAAAATGAGAAGAAGAAGAAGAAGATGGTGGATGAATAGAAGAAATTAGAAGAATAAAACTAAAGGCCCTTTTCAGGGCCACTCATATGCCTCGAATAGATTTGCTTTCTTGCCTAAAACATGTTTAGTCAGTTGTATAGTTGTTTGTCATAGATTGATGTTCATCAATTTATGTCTGTATGTTGTATGTGTTATATATGTATATATCTCTGCCTATAATGAAGTTCTATGTCCCGCCAGTCCCGCCCCCTCCAAGCGCTGTTTTATTGGTATAGTTTATGAACTAACTGAACGTACCCGCCACCCGCTGAACTAGCTGAGCTTACCCGCTACCCTCTGTCACTGTTTGCTTCTTTGGCCCGATTGAGGTCAGGCCCTTGCAACATTGTTACCAATCTTCAGCACCGTGGCGTCACCTCACCTGTTCCATTCCTAGAACCCCACTTTCACCTTGTCCGTATACAGACCCGATATTTCCTATGTTCAGTTCCCATTGTCCGTAAACGTGCCTGGGGGTGGGGTGGGGGGTCTGAAAAAATCTTGTCCGTAAACGTGCCCAAGGCGGGGGGGCTGTAATGAATTTCCCCATTGTCCATATAGTGCCCCCTTCACTACTTCTCTCTTTCTCTCTCTCTCTCTCGGACGCTCTAACCACTAGGCCACTGGAGCTGACATTACACACACACACACACACACACACACACACACACACACATATATATATATATATATATATATATATATATATATATATATATATATATATATATATATATATATATATATATATATATATATATATATATATATATATATATATATATATATATATATATAAATTCCTCCTTTGTCAGTGTCCGGTTCAAGACGTACTACTTCGGGCGACATAAATATAACGTAATCGATCATAGGCACCTGCCTGGGCTGTTGCGAACGCATCTGCAGTTGCTACCAGAAAGAGAAACACGTGCTACTAGCTATCAGTACAAAAAGCTGAAAAGTAAAATTCAAGAACAATATTGTGATCAAGTGTATTGGAGACATAAAATGAGGCGATCTCGATGGAAGTTTAAATCATTCAACTTGTCTACAGGAATGGTATACATTTATTGAAGGTAAAAATAAAGACAAAACACCATGTAATGACTATTAATTTAAAGAAGACCTGTTGCATTCATCTATTTCAGAGAATGAGCTGCGATGACCTGTTCGGACTATCTTTGCTATCTTTTCTGTTATCACTTTGGATCTGATGTCTAAAAGTGTATAGTCTTCTTTGGTCTCCATTGCCAACCAAGAGTTACTTTGTGCGATGAAAATGAAGTGAAAGGAACCATCAACTCCCCGCCTTTGTCATACGGCTAACCTGATTAGATCTGTTCTGTTCACCGCCTCAGCTGGTGACATAATTTTCTCAAAGCTGACGATACCGAATTTCGTTTACAATCTGGCTGAGGACATTTTCACGACAATATTCAACATGACAATTTACACGAGTTGTGAGAAAATAAATGGAATGTTGGCATATCCACTTGGATTTCCTCGCAAGCGTCATCCGAGTATAAATCTGATGTATATTATGTTGGAACAATAATGGTCTGCTTAATATAGTTCCAGGCGCCAGCAATATGTACTATACAAACTACATCAATATCCAATGTTAGGTTGATACACTCAAACAAACCACGTGCTGAAACTCAAGACAAAGACACCAAATGACGTTTAATTGGAACAACATTTCGAAATTAAAAATTACATACCATGCAGCAGGCAAATTATATCTTTTGAATATTGCCATACATTATCTATTACACTCTACGTCTTTATAGGACATAAAGACAACAGGCAACCGTAGCTTTTGGATATTGCCATACGTGACATATTACCCTGTACAAGTCTTTATAGAACATATAGACAACAGGCAACAGTATCTTATGGATATTGCCATACGTGATATATTACCATGTACAAATCTTTATAGAACATATAGACAACAGGCAACAGTATCTTATGGATATTGCCATACGTGATATATTACCATGTACAAATCTTTATAGAACATATAGACAACAGGCAACCGTATCTTTTGGATATTGCCATACGTGATATATTACCATGTACAAATCTTTATAGAACATATAGACAACAGGCAACCGTATCTTTTGGATATTGCCATACGTGATATATTACCCTGTACATATCTTGATAGAACATATAGATAAGTGAGAAGTTAATGACTTTTTTTTATACAGACTACCCATTTACAACACGACTATTGTTTCTCGGGTGAAAACGATCTTCTTTGAAGAGTACATGAACGGACATTCAATTCACGTCCAGAACATCTAAGGCATCATAAAATTTGCTACTATTACATTATTGACGAGAGTCCAACAGATCTCGGTGCCATTGTCACTGTCCCTAAGCGAGAGTCCAGCAGATCTCAGTTACATTGTCACTATAGCTAAACTAGAATCATACAGATCTCAGTATCAGTTTCACGTTACCAAACAGTTTGTAACAAAGAAAGATCTGCTTACTAAGCATGATGTTTAAGCGGTTTTCGACCAGGCCTGAATTTTATCAGCAGAACTTGAGTCTTGAATTTTATTTTGAATTAGAATCCAACGATCTCATTGGTTGAAATTTAAGTTTGACCTTACATAATAAACCAATCAATTATCTTAAGTCTAGACTTAACTTACAAACTTACGTTGCTAAAAATGAGTACAGACGTTCTGTGCCAAAGCTCAGATTGCTATAGTAATACATTAGAAAGTTGTTCTTCGTAATGTTGTATTTGCAATGGCAGAAACCAGAACAACCAAACTCATTTCACGAGCTTGCTGTTCTGATATTAAATGTTATTTTCAAAACTGCTCCTACGCCACATGATATATTTCATAAACATCCAGACATCTGTGTGTGTGTGTGTGTGTGTGAGAGAGAGAGAGAGAGAGAGAGAGAGAGAGAGAGAGAGAGAGGTAGTGAAGGGGTGTCCATGGTGTCACCGAACGTAAGTTTCTGACAGGAAACGTGGGGTGTCCATGGTGTCACAGAACGTAAGTTTCTGATAGGAAACGTTGTATGAACTAAAGTGTAAGGGCTTACCAGAGGACACGAAGCTGATGCCAAACTGCTTCATAATGTTAAAACTTACCGGATATGGGCTTTCGATATTGTCTTTTCTAATGCAAAACTTAAAGAAAACAGATTTAATCAATAAATCGAATGCTCTTGTGTGCTTGTTTTATCAATGCTAATTACATATAACAATGATTACCGAACCGTTGCCATATATATTTGGAAAGATAAAAAAATCTCCAAACCATTCATTTACGTTGACAAAAGAGTCTGATAAGACACTTCTAGGGGGAGTCGTTATTTTGTAGCGAAATATCTTGGTTCATTAGCAAAATGCCATAGGAGCTAGTCAGCTAAGGGCTAGTACCATTTTCACTAACCACAAACACTTTGTACTACACATCGTTTGCAACGGTTCAAACATTATTCATAATGGAATAAAATTCATTCTATTTTTTTCCGCCTCTCCTGTCCTCCTTTTAGAAAAATCAAAACAAAACAAAACAAGCTGACTGAAACTCTCTTTCTGGAGCAGTTTCCTGACCTCCTAGATTAAGAAAATTTGATAGGTGGCAACCTGATTATTCTTGAAGATTTGATTTCAACTTTCACTTTGTCTGTCCTCGATATCCATGCACATAAAAACTCACAGATTCTGTTAACAGTTTCAACCTCAAACAGTCAGTTAGCCAACCCACCCACAAACATGGTCACATCTTAGACTGGATTCTTCATGGACCTGATGATGATATTCTAAGTCTTCATTGGTGTTTCACGAACTTGCATCAGATCACTTCTTGCGTCATATGCCAGATCAATGTTTCAGTCATTGACCCTCCATCTCTGTTTGCTACTAGGAGAAACCTCCGTATGATAAATAGAACTAATGCATAACATCCAAGCAAACATAACAACTTCGTTACCTCCTACACCAGTAGAACTTAATACGTGTTTGCGTTTGTTGCTTGACAAACATGACCCAGTAACAAAATGCAGAGTATCAATTTAAAAGTGTTCTCCATTGTATAGCAACATCATGAACCAGCTTCGCACTGCTAAAAGAAAACATAGTAAGGCTGATAAGATCTGGCTTTCCACAAGCCTCACTATTTATAAGCAGGTACATGAAGCAAAGTGTTATTGGTGGATGAAATTCGCAGAAACAAACGCAGTATCGTCCAAATTGACCATTCAGAAGGCCAGATGTGCTTAGTCTGTGCCATTGTCATGGATCGTACGTATGCCGAGTAGAATGAGACCGCAGAATGGAAAGAACACGGAAAAGCGTTCGACAATCGGACAGAGCCAATGAAAAGAAGCATAACTCTTTTTGAAAAAAGCAGGCATTTTCAAAGCGACGGGGTGTGTTATCCCTGAAATACAGAAACTTCAAGACATGTTGGCTCCTTCCTAGACGTTGAAAGTGTACCCAAAGTTGCTTGTGTCTCGATGACCAGATTTCCCAGAAGGGAAATATATTCGAGAGTATCATCATCAAGACCATTTTGATGCCATTATTACCATCATGGGATTTCTTGGATATGCATATTAATGCGAGAAACGTGCCAGTGATTTACCAATCAGGACCAACACACCATTTGCGGTGAGATATGTCGTGCATGTTTAGCGTCCAAACCTTGCAATTTTGGAGAAAAAGGAAGAATTCAATGCTCTTCTTGCAGTCAAACCTTTGTTAGTTCTGCACTTTGCGAACATCATCACACGAAACAAGTCAATCAAAAGAAACGTACAAGCAAATTATTGAGATTGTGCACCGCTTGTGTAGATCATATTGTAATAACCCAAAGACACACGCTTGTCCAGGAAAGAAAAGATGCTTTTCTCTTACCAAATCGTGGATGTCTAACATCAATGCTATATTCAGAAAGATGAGAATAAAATAGAGGATTGCAAGGATGAAAAGCACAATAACAAATAGAAACAAGTGAATTTTATCTATTTTGACTTTGAAGGTACACAAGAAACTGGCACACCCCCTCAATTTTCAAGTAGCTCAACATGCTTGTGTGTCACATCCATACAAAAACGTTTACTTCGCCACTGTCCCAATTGAAGTAAGATTCCAAGAGAAAGTGAACAAATCTTTCAGAGACCACACATTCTTCTCCATGTTGCCAAACAAATATGAGACTCTCTCGATCTCACTTCCAGAGTAAAGGACATTCAGCGTTATGGGGACTCTCGTCTTTATGCTGAAGTCATGGCTCACAATTTCTCGGGATGTGATGGAGAAATTCTTTTGAGATATTATTCAGAACAAGGCACAGGATGTCCCCCAGTCACCATGAACCATGTCAAACTCATTTACATGAAAGGGGCTCGAGTACAGTTAAAGGATCTCATGAATTATTTGGCCATGCTTTTGAGCAGATTGCTTAAGATGTTTGGGATGACAGAAATATTCAAAGAATATTTTCAACTCTTTTCAATACCGAAGCCAATCAATATGTTATGTTCCACATATGCCTGGCGTTCACTATTACGACCCCGATGGTATAAGCACAGAACAACCAGAGTATTCTACGCCTGGTATCAAACTAACTCTTCAGACCCGTTTGACTTTCAAAACGAAATGTTGGAAATATTGTCGATCTGATGTGGACAAATTACGCCATCGCTGTGTAAAATTTCGATGATTATTTGTGAATCACGGAGGTAGCTTCTATCATCGTTATAGCGTGTGGATTAGTATACAGAAATGTTTTTGCCTGAGAACACACTATCCATCACACCTCAATATTCTCTCTGTTAGAGGTCGATATTCTGCCAAAAGTTTGTGTTGGTTGCATTACTTGCGTGAAAGCGAAGACAAACTGAAATAGCATGTTATGAACAGTGAGGAGAAGAAAACTGGAAGACTTTCTGTGAACGGATGGCATTTGGAAAACCTTCAGGTTGTCTACGGATTTCAGAGATGCTTATTTGATAGTTGCCCTTAATGAAACCTGAAAAGTCCTTTGGCGGAGTTTACCGTGGAAGAATTAATTGTACGACCAAATATACCAATAACGCTTGAGATCCAGAATTAAGATTCATTGGTAAAAGTTGCGACACAATAGGCATCAAACATTTGAATTCACAGGACATTGTTTGCAGGACGAACCAATGCTACACATCTGGCATACGACTAGGACGAATCCCAAGCAGAAGAAATCAATTACATCAACGTGTATTCTTAATGTTTCCTTTACGTCATACGTGTGCTGGAGCATTGTAATAAAAACCAGCACTGTTGTCACAAGGGTGAAGAACGCACTTCGACAGGGACGTACGTGAGTGTCAAATTGTTTCGTGATCTGGATCGTGGATACTGTTTTCAACTACGAAGTCTGTCTGGAAGGAAGACCAAGTACGAAGTATTTATTAAGATCCAGATTTGTCTACTCAGGATGAGGAGACCGATGTACAGCGTTTTCACTGTGGTGTGAAACTCCGTGAATTTGGCTGAAACATGGAGTCCGTGCTGTCACTATCTTCCTTTTGGGTGGGGAGTGATTATTATCCTCAGGACTACATGTAAAAAATATTCCTAGTTTGCCTCTTGAGCTAAGAAACTGCATTTACAAAGAGAATGCACTGAATCAAGTGAAATGTAAAGAACAATTACATCCTTTATGGCATATAATTTTAAATGATGATGTCTGAAAGCTATAGTAGGGTTGATAACTTACTCAGAAGAATTTCAATGACATGACTTCTAACAACAAGGCTGCAATACTACAAAGAATTCTTCCAGAGGATGAAAACAGAATTACAAAAAACGTTTAACTATGTAGATACTTTGTGCAGAAAGTATGAATAGTGCCTCAAAAACGAAACATTCCAGTAAATGACTAGCATAAAAAACATTTTAGAATCTACCTTTGGAACTATAAGAACGGATTCACAGAGAGCTTGTCAATATGCAAGTGAAACACATGCTCAAAATCATTTCTTGATTTAAAACTAGTGCTATAGTTACAGTATAAAATGAAGGGAAGGCCTATCACATATATACAGTATAAAATGACTAATTCTTGGGAAGGACTATCACATACAGACTCTCACATACCGATATGAAGCTTACCATGCCCTAACTCTTGTCAGTACTGCAACAAATCAATGCTGCAACAAATTTCATGGAAGGAAGTCAATGTTGCAACAAATTTCATGGAAGGAAGTCAATCTTGGAACAAATTTCATGGAAGTCAATGTTTCAACAAATTTCATGGAAGGAAGTTAATGTTGCAACAAATTTCATGGAAGGAAGTTAATGTTTCAAAACAATTCATGGAAGGAAATCAATGTTGCAACAAATGTCATGGAAGGAAGTCAATGTTGCAACAAATTTCATGGAAGGAAGTCAATCTTGCAAAAAATGTCATGGATGAAGTCAATGTTTCAACAAATTTCATAGAAGGAAGTCAATGTTGTAACAAATTTCATGGATGTGATGTGATTTTGATTTTTAACATAGCTTTAAAAAAAATTCAGTCATATCGCTACAATGTCTGCAATGTGGCAGTTTATAGTGATGTCTTGCACTGGGGCATCATGCTGCAGACATGTAGCATTATGTCCCACCCAGTCACATTATCCTGACACCAGGCTGACCAGTCCTAATACTAACCTCTTAATGCTGAACGCCAAGCGAGGCAGCTGTTAGTACCATTTTTGTAAATCTTTGGTATGACTCGGCCGGGGATCCAACCCACGACCTCCCGCATCCGAGGTGGAAGCTCTAACCACTAGGCCACCAAAGCGGTTCAAATTTCATGGAAGTTAATGTCTCAACAAATTTCATGGAAGGAAGTCAATGTTGCAACAAATTTCATGGAAGGAAGTCAATCTTGCAACAAATTTCATGGAAGCAAGTCCATGTTTGTTTCATATCAAATTCATTTGGGATTACTTAGGAACATTGTACACAGCAAAGATATGATCAAGAAAACTATTATAATGCACATGCAATACTATGTTCATCTTGCAACTGTTATTTCTTTGACTCTAATTATGACAGGATTACCTTTTCTAAGTCATGTTACTGCTGTATCAGTAAAACATTTCTCGAATTCTTGTGATATTGTATCCTGGTTTTTTATGTACATGACAAAACAAATGGATAACTGACATGTGCATGGGATACTTCTGTAGAATCTACAATGAATAAGAAACTATACAGTGGCTTAAAAACTTGAAACAGTGTTTCTTTTTAAAATAAACTGTTACTAATCAAAGATTATGATAACAAACATAGTATTTAAAGGTACTTACTGTAGTTTAAAGAAATTTGTATCAGCATTATCACTAAATCAACCTGATGCATCATCGAGGGTACCAATAAACTGCATCCGAATCTTAGAATTGTACATAGTCATATCAAGATTTGATGTACTGAACTGCACAGGGTTCGTGCACCCAATGATTTTTGTTTTCCAGAAGATTTTAAGGCAAATATAACAAATTTCAGGAGTCATTTTTAATCTCTGGTACTTTGATTAAAAGTACAATGCTGCAGTTGAAGTCACTTGTGCAAAGATCTCTTAGTTCCCAGACTCAACCATGGCCAATGACATAATATGATGATGGTTGCAAAATCGTTCAATGCTCTTTACAGTGGAAAAAAACAAAAACACATTCTCTAAGAAAATTTCTAGTTTAGCTTTTCAATATCAAATTCTAGGGCATTTTATGACAAAATGTAATGTTCAAGGAGGTTTCCAGGATATTTTTTTATTGAATTCAAATTCCACCGGAAACCCTGAAAGCACTGAACATTCACATACCATGTAAAGGAACATTTGGAGGCAAAGCACTGAGAGCAGGTGTATGTTAAGGAGCATCAGAGGTAAAGTACTGAGATGAAAAGTATGTACCAGGGGCTTATAAACAAGAAACAAATATCCCCGTATGATAAAATATTCATGTGCAATTGTAACACTATTATTAAGTACAAATATCTATGTCACATCAACATAACTCTTTACCAAATCTTTACTGGCACAATAACATACTACATTATCTGGCAAAAACCATGTCATTACCAGGCACTTTCAAGCTGCAATACTATCCAACAGTAAGATCGAAAGGGTGTGTTCAGCTAGTAAATTCATACCCTGACAGCTAAATTTATTCTTCAGTTAAGTCAAATGAAACAAGCAAAACCTGGTGAAATAATTTTATATAAAACCTTACATGTTATATTAAAGTTGCTAAATATCCACACAAGTATACACAGAATTAGATATAATGAGCAATCCCCATGCTAAAATTATAGGATAATATATTCTGACTAGCTTTACAATGGCAAAACAAATGTAACCCAAAACATGATCTGTCTTGGCAAAATATATGTACCCCAAACACAGATCTGACTTGGCAAAACAAGTGAACCACAAACACGTCTTGGCAAAATATGGGTCCACCAAAAAATGATTTGTCTTCACAAAACACATGTACCACAAACACATATTTGTCTTTTCAAAACACCATGTACTGCAAACACAGATTAGCCTTGCCAAAGCATGTGAACCCCAAACACAGATTTGCCTTTCCAAAGCAAATGTACCCCAAACACAGATTTGTCTTTCCAAAAAACATCTACACAAAACACAGAGCTGTCTTGTAAAAACACATGTATCCCAAGCACGGATTTGTCTAGGTAAACACATGTACCCCAAGCACAAATTTACCTTGGCAAAATTAATGCTCCAAACACAGATTTGTCTTGTCAAAATACATGTTAACCAAATGCAGATTTTTCCTGGCATGACAAATGAATACCAAACATGGACCTGTTTTGGCCAAACACATGTACCCCAAACAGATTTGACATGCAAACATGTATTTGCAAAACACATGTACACATGTTCCAAACAAAGCTTTGTCATTGTCAAAATACAGGTAAACATAATACAGATTTGTCTTGGCATAACATGGGCATACCAAACTGATTTGTCATGCTAATACATCTTGGCAAAACACACGTACACCAAATATGGATTTGTCATGCTAAAACTTGTATAGCCTAAACACAGATTTATCTTGGCAAAACACATGCACCCCAAACACAGCACTACACTGACAGCTGAAAATTTCTGTTAAAAATACCAATACAATCATCGTTTTCACAGAAATGAAAAATTAACTGGGTCATCTCCAAATTTATATAGATAAATATAAGTTGCATAAGTATATTCCGCCATCGCTGTGCTAATCCCTATTTACTGGATTTCAAAATACAAAGATGGATAACCAAGGTACAAAATAAATCCATGCTCTTTCTGAAGTTGAGGTCACAAATATATATGCACAAGAATTAGTATATCACAGACTATCTCTACTAAAATAAAATAGAGCAGGATCAAAAGTAATGATGAAAATTCAAAATTAATAGTATCAAAAAATGTCTTTAACTGACTATTGTACTTACTGGTTTATCAATCAATCAATCTTTATTTATCTCTGACTATACAACATGTACATTATGAGGAAATATGAACAACACATTCAAACATGGCATGATGGATTGAAAAATGAGAAAAATGAATCACATGTACAAAGGAAATGAGATAAAAATAGTAAAATACATTAGTCAAAATACATATGAAATAAGAAAGAAAAAATGAGTCCAACACAAAGTCAAATATACAGACAAAATGAGATAAAGGTATCAGGAAGATTTAATATATAATCTGTACATTAGGGTACATACAGAATGTTTCTTTTGAATTATATCAGCAATCAGATCAATCAATGAAGAATATTTTAATAAATTAGAAGTATTCATCACTTCTATTAATTTATATATTCTATGTTATTTATAGTCATATGGTTTTAGATAGAATTTTCCAATATTTTACTTGACTATTTATATTCCCAAAAAGAAAGAGAATTGCTTGTCTCTCATATCTGAGTGGCACAAAAGGCAAACACCACTGTCTTTATTTTCAGTCTTTAACACCATGATCTTTATGTTCAGTCTTTAACACCATGGTCTTTATGTTCAGTCTTTAACATCATGATCTTTATGTTCAGTCTTTAACATCATGATCTTTATGTTTAGTCTTTAACATCATGATCTTTATGTTCAGTCTTTAACATCATGATCTTTATGTTCAGTCTTTAACATCATGGTCTTTATGTTCAGTCTTTAACATCATGGTCTTTATGTTCAGTCTTTAACATCATGTCTTTATGTTCAGTCTTTAACATCATCGTCTTTATGTTCAGTCTTTAACATCATGGTCTTTATGTTCAGTCTTTAACATCATCGTCTTTATGTTCAGTCACTAACATCATGGTCTTTATGTTCAGTCACTAACATCATGGTCTTTATGTTCAGTCTTTAACATCATGGTCTTTATGTTCAGTCTTTAACATCATGGTCTTTATGTTCAGTCACTAACATCATGGTCTTTATGTTCAGTCTTTAACATCATGGTCTTTATGTTCAGTCTTTAACATCATGGTCTTTATGTTCAGTCTTTAACATCATGGTCTTTATGTTCATTCTTTAACATCATGGTCTTTATGATCAGTCTTTAACATCATGGTCTTTATGTTCATTCTTTAACATCATGGTCTTTATGATCAGTCTTTAACATCATGGTCTTTATGTTCAGTCTTTAACATCATGGTCTTTATGTTCAGTCTTTAACATCATGGTCTTTATGTTCAGTCTTTAACATCATGGTCTTTATGATCAGTCTTTAACATCATGGTCTTTATGATCAGTCTTTAACATCATGGTCTTTATGTTCAGTCTTTAACATCATGGTCTTTATGTTCAGTCTTTAACATCATGGTCTTTATGTTCAGTCTTTAACATCATGATCTTTATGTTCAGTCTTTAACGTCATGGTCTTTATGTTCAGTCTTAAACATCAGGGTCTTTATATGCAGTCTTTAACAAGTTCTTTATGTTCAGTTGTTAACATCATGTCTTTATGTTCAGCCTTTTTCCATTTTCATAACTCAGTATAAAAAGTATCTTATAATTTTGAATTCTTAACACCAACAAAGAATTTCACAATTTTCAAGGTATTTTGTTCAATTATTATTCCAATTTAAATTTATAAAATACCTAAGCACACTCTGTGGAATAATATAAATTGCCAAACAAAAAATTAACTTATCCCTAAGTTTCTGTTTCACAGCACTTGTGAATCATTTGTAATTATCACCAAACTTTACCTCTCATTTTGTGAATCATTTATGATTATCAACAAACTGTACCTCTCATTCTGTGAGTCATTTATAATTATCACCAAACTGTATATCACATTTTGTGAATCATTTACAATTATCAACAAACTGTACCTTTCATTGTGTGAGTTATTTATAATTATCACCAAACTGTACCTCTCATTTTGTGAATCATTTATAATTATCAACAAACTGTACCTCTCATTTTGTGAGTCATTTATGATTATCACCAAACTGTACCTCTCATTTTGTGAATCATTTATAATTATCACCAAACTGTTCCCCTCATTTTGTGAATCATTTATAATTTTCACCAAACCGTACATCTCATTTTGTGAGTCATTTCAAATCATCACAAAATAGTACCTCTCATATTATTCTATTAGGAAATATAGAGTCTAAAGAATAAAAGTTTTGCAATGTATTTTCTGCATACAGCTTGAAAGTGACTGGTTTTGTATCTATTAGTCACCTTTTCCATAAGCATACACACATAAAATAAAACAATTGTAACACATTGGATCACAGACTCATGTTGAAAGGTGAAATTTAGTGTCAAGTAAAAAAGAACACACAATATATGTTCTAATAGAACAATACATCTTTTTAACACATGCTAATGTCTACTGTAAACATTCCTGATCTCAATTCATAAAATTATAACATCAACAATTTCAACACTTTCTAAGTGTACCTCTCTGGATCTCATACATAGTGATCACTCTCTGGATCTCAAGCATAGTGATCACTCTCTGGATCTCAAGCATAGTGATCACTCTCTGGATCTCAAGCATAGTGATCACTTTCTGGATCCAAAGCATAGTGATCACTCTGGATCTAAAGCATAGTGATCACTTTCTAGATCTCAAGCATAGTGATCACTCTCTGAATATCAAGCACAGTGATCACTCTCTGGATCTCAAGCATAGTGATCACTCTGGATCTCAAGCATAGTGATCACTCTCTGGATCTTAAGCATAGTGATCACTCTCTGGATCTCAAGCATGGTGATCACTGGAATTCAAGTATAGTGATCACTCTCTGGATCTAAAGCACAGCAATCACTCTCCGGATCTCAAGCATAGTGATCACTCTTTATAATGCTGTGTATAAGACCCTTAAAAGAGTAACATGTTAAAGGTGAGGTCACATTGTAATGGGGTATATTACAAACAATACATCAGTCCCTCACTATAACAATATTTTTAGAGAGCCATACAAGAATACTTTGTTATATGCAGGGTCACCTTGTACTAGGGTACATTGTAAACAGTACATTAATCTCTCACTATAACAATATTCATGACAGCCATAAAAAGAGTATTTTCTTTCATGTGATGTCACAATATACTGGAGTAAATTATAAACAATATACTAGTCCCTCACTATGCCAATGCTCAGAGAGCAATAAAATAATAGTTTGTTAGATGTGAGGTCACAATATAATGGGGTATTTTGTAAATAGTACATCTGTCCCTCACTATATCAATGTTCATGAAAGCCAAAAGTGATTAATTGCTTGTTACATGTGAGGTCACAATATACTGGAGTGCATTACAAACAGTACATCAGTCCCTCACTATGACAATTTTCATTAGCCTCATGAAAAGATTACTATGTTAGTATTATTATTACATAATGCAATGGGATCCAAAACCATACCAACCTTATGAAAAAGACTGCATTATACTTAAGGGCTTATATTATATGACCAATGTACTTTACTTCAATGAGGTAATGGAACTGTCCTTTAATTATCAAAATACTGTGAAATCTATATCCATTGAGTGACAATTCTTTTTGGTTTTGTCCTTGATACAAAATACAAATTTTAATAAATGCAGAGTAAAATGCCTTTTGCCATTTAATCTACACTAAGGGCCAATGATCTAGTTCTTTCCACAATGACCATCATCATATGTAGCCAGCTGAAACAGCACTCTGAACAGGTGTCCTCATTCAGATGTTGGAATTTTAGCCTGCATCAAGCTAGATCAAGACTAACAGAACTCGTTAGACATGCTCGATATTAAATATGATGACTTCTGTGATGTCTATGCCTCAACTAGGAAGAAAAATGTGTAAGTAGAGTCCATACTGGCAAAACTGACATGTGATACACATCTTATGCTATGGAGGTGTGACTTATTATTCCCAACTGTCTTAAAAGGTTAACAAAGCAAGCAAACTGTTGGACAAGTTTCTTTCAACTGCATCCATTTAGACTGCAGAATGGTCAACAATGTCCATATTTTGTTTTTACAAAGCCATGAAAAACTGATACCCATACAATTAAATAAATTTACAATATCTTAACCCCCACTTTTACTTTGATACAAAGATGATAAATGAAAATCATATGAAAAGTACAGAACTGGACGCAAAGCACTATATTGAATAATGGTCATTTTCTGCCCCCATTTTTTTAAAAGAATACATATTGATAAATTTCAAGATTGTATCAACATGGCATGCAGTTTACAAATTGACTATGTTAAACCTATTTTGTTTACAGATTCTAATTCACACAAACAAAAAAGATCATTAAACATGGTCTGTGATATTGGAAACTGCAAACTATTAACTCAGTTTAGCAGCTTCAAAATTGAAATTTTATAGGACTGTAGACTTGCACCGTCAATAAATTTCAACAGATTGTTCACCTATTATGGACAAACTTGTGCTCAAAATATCATCATGGTGCAAGGTTGTGCTACTGTCCAAAATCTAAAACATTACATATTTTTACTATATGTTGGAATTCAAAAAGGTGTGAATGGCACATTGTATGCCCTCCCCATGTTTAATAATCCTCTATGTAGGCACTATTAAGACATGGTTGTCTTGTGAGATTACTGATCAATGGGTCTCAATGATGTGGTCATGTGGTCAAGGTCAGAGGTCTTGAATTAAAACTACTATACTAAGAAAACATTTTTTTAAAAATTGGTCTTACCATGAAAGTGAACTCTGACCCCATGACCCCAGAATATATAGGGTTCTTCCTTACCACAAATGCAAGACATCCACAAAGTTTGGTCCATATCTGTGATACAGAACTAATGCTAATGTGTGGAAACCATTAGACTCTATCAGCCACATTGAACTCAAAGTACAACTATCCAGAGATCTTGGTAACTGTTGAAATTGGAAAACTGAAGCCATCATGTGGGTAAGGTAGTAGCTTACCAACAGACAGACTGGGTCATAATGTTATTCTGCTCAGCCAAAAGAAGACAGTGGACATATACTGAGAACAAATTGTTGTTTCCTTGTACCTGTGGCTTGATTGTTTTGAAGGGGCACATGTATGGATTTTAGAAAGGGACTGTGAGACATTCATTACACTGTGGTTCAGCCAATTTGAATATCATTATCTTATCACAAAAATGGGGCCATAACTACAAAATATATCAAAGGATATCTGATTAGTTTTCAAATAGGATATGATAAAAAATTTGAACATTTTATGCTCAAATCTGTTACAAGTCTCCTCAGTCAATGTCCCAGTGGCTGAAAATTTCTTAAGCACAAGGTCAGGGATCCCCAGTTTTTACCGTTCGGCCCAACTACTATACTGCCCAGTCCCCACCAAATATTACCATACTAACATGACCAATAAAGGCAGGCAGACTCATCTCAGATCAATCATAACAGGTACACTGAACCATGCAGATGAAGATATTGTCAGACAGATGATCAAACAAGAAAATATATTTGCTTTTGATACTAAGTATTTCACAATATTTACGGTATTACAAGCTTGGAATGACCTCAGTTAAGTACTGGGACCAAGGCACCATAAAATTAGACCCAGCATAAATCTGGTTCAAAAAGGGATCAAGCAAAACATTTTCAGTCATTCTATAAATAGGAATATTCAAAACTACTGAAATAAAACTGCTAAATAAGGATAACAATAGAGATATATTTAAGATCTTAAATTTTCATGCAAACTTTCTTCACACAATTACATTATTAATTTTAGAAATAAATGCAAAACACATTGCAGCAGGCTATCCTCAACTGGTAGCTACGCTATAAACACTACAGTACATTTAGCATTCACTGAATAGTTCAAAAGGGTGATTACTTCAGATGGTAGGGCAGCTACCAACCCTCTAGGAGAATTCAGTTCAATTCCAAACATGGGAGTAATTTGTAAAAAGTACATTCATCTGTTAACTTCTAATGCCTACTTCATGACAACTTTATTTTGTACTGAAACTTAAACCATTTTTAAGCTTACTTGTAATTCGGAAACATTCATGGCCGACTCCTCGGAGCAAGCTTATACCCTTTTCTTCCAATTAAACGCTGATGTACAGCACTGTGGCAAAAGATTATTTTAATACAACTGAATATGTTATGTTGCTATGGGCTGAATGCCAATTTTCAGCACATAATAGGCTATATATGGTGGTCAGTATATTTAGTGGCAGAAGAACCTGGGAAAACTTTGGCATTAACCACTGGCCCATTGGAAGCCACTGGCAAGCTTTCTCATATGCCTAGATTGTGTCCTAGACTCAAACTCACACAGACAGATGTGAGATGGCAGTGATCTGTAAAGGCAAGTGCCTCATCCCTTCAAGGCAGAAAAAGATTAGAAATATATTTATATCATTATTTTAGTGAATAATTATTGAAAGGTCCATCAAAGAAGAATACATGGAAAGGTTTGGGAAATTTTTAATGACTTCATACATTTTCTTCAACAGATTCTATGGCAACCTGAATGTTACACAAACTCAAAACATCAGAAATGAAATATCACCTAATGCAAGTAATATAAATCGCAGGATAAAAACTTAAGGCCAAAAGATTGCATTTGCTCAATACAGTCCTTTCCTCAAACTACCATGTTAACAGTTTTGTATTAGCAAATATATGTATTAGTAGAAAAGGAAAACTAGATCAGAAAAAGGAGAGATACATAAACCTTGCTTTTTTGCAAGAGACAATGTGTAACATTCTCATTTTACTAGCAATAAATAACATTAATGAAGAACTACTGCATGTTTACACAGTGGTTATGATAACAAGTAATTTACAATTTACAAGCACCTAAGACCAAAGAACTCATGAATGAACAAACATGTTCAATTGTCTTAGGCATTAGTGTATTATTAAAAATAATGCCATGCTAATCTCTATTCATTATACACACTGGAAAACACTGATTCTTTGTTATATATTGAAGAGCACAAAAATAAAAGTTCAGAAGATTTTTTCTTCAGCAAATAATTATAGTGTAACAACTGTAATAGGAACAATTATATAAATAAAACATGACATCATAATGAATAAAATGTCATATTTTGCATTGTGATGTCATATAAAAGTTTGTTAATTATTTATTTATGCAGACAACATTAATAAAAAGGCTTGTTTCATACTCCAAGCAGTTGCAGCTACGACAGAAAGTATGTGACCAAAAATTCATAAAGGAATTATTTTCAGTAATTCAACAAGTGAAATTCCCAGAAATTAAGGCGAAAATTTGTCACTAAACTGATGTAATAAAAAAATTCCAGGCCCTGATCACTCCACATAAAATATTAAATCAGTTTAGTTCAAGCATAACAAGGCTACTACTCTCGCTTATAATGTCGAGTCCTCCTCCAAAATACAGACCGTAATCTGCTGTGGCATAACAAACTAGCACATCAGGGTCTGTGTTGTTGTTTGCTCTGTTGATTAGTCCTGGCAAAGTGTACAGACCCAGATCTACCAGTGCAATATGCGATGCAAGATTTTGGGTCTATGCTGTTTGCAGATGCACTCGACTTACAAGTGAGTAGAATGGTAATGAGCACTAGATAACATAATTCTTGTAAAATATTCAATGCCACAAACATTCTTTTAGACACTGCACACATAATTATTTTAATATTAAAGCAGTGCCTTCCTTGAAAGTTGGAAAATTCTAACTTAATTTTTTTAAAGTTTATTATAAAGGTGTGACTGCCAGAGGAAACCTATTGTTACAGTAGCGATTAAATTTAGCAGGTTAGGTTATCCAAAGAAATCTCTATGCAAATTAATTTTTATAACTAAACTTAGGTGTGTAAAACCTTAAACAAATATAATGAGACAATGAAAATGTTCTTTGTCTGAGTTAATACCCAACTTTATCACCTTGTGGTATAAAAATCTGGCATGAATGTCAGAGAAAATAATAAATATGCCCTGTAAACATGTAAACAGAAATGGAGAATCTCTATTATGTCAATCTCGGTGAGCAATTAAATTGTTAAGACTCAATATCAAACCATAACAGTCCTAAGTTTTATTGTTTCAATAATTTTACATGGTACAGACCAAAAGTAACAGCATTAAATTTACATCTTGAAATGATATAAATGGGCACGATAAAAAGAATTTGAGTATTTCTTCAGCATCTTAAAACTGATCTGTCATTATTTCTAACAGTGCCATGATAAAATATACAAAATTTGTTCAAATTTGTATATATTCTATTCAATGATTCCAAATACTGGTCTTAAATAAGAAACCTGCCTCCAAAAGGTCAAAACTGTAATTTACCATACTGAACTATGAAAATATGAAATATTACAAATATTACACAAACTATAACTGAGTTCTGTCATTAAAACATTTGCTGAAATTACATTTTTTTCATGCTCATGAAACTTCAATTTATGCAACAATCATAACAGTGTGAAAATTAGTGTAAACCCTAGCCAATAACCATACCACACTGAACAAGTATCCCTTTGATAGCAAAAGCAAAATATTTACAACAAATAATCATATCTTAATTGATATAGTTCATTTTCTACTCACACAAATAAAATACACTTAGGCCAATTCTACAACTTCAAAGACTGAACATAGAAATGTGAAGGATACATTGCATTTTCAGAGGTAACGGTGGTCTTGAAACGGACCAGGGTACATTGTAATGCCATATCATCTTATATAAAATAATGTTATCTTTTAAATTATTAATACATATATTATGTTGCATTTTATCAATTACATTATTATTTTGACTGAATTGCTATAACTATGTCACAGATCTTCAATGAACATATATCTGAGTCAATCAGTAGAACATGTGATAAGAACATGCGATAACAATAAATGCTTCCTTCACAAGATTAATTTGGCAAAAATAAACATGAACAGTAGTACTACTGTTGGTACACTATACGCTTAACACATGCAAAGTGGACATCAATGACGCTGTGTTGCAGTCAAAAGGAACCATCACAAAGAAACTGGTCAAATTCAATGAGAAAGTATGTCGACGCAAAGATTGAAAAAGAGGATATTCAGAGGAATATTAGTCAGTGGAAGACAGCTAATAAATATGATGACAATAAAGTACATGGTTGACTTTTTCATACCTGTTGGGGCTGGTTTTGATGCACCCAATCAACATATTGTGCGTTAGTCTGGATCATATATATTTTTTTATAATATGGAGATATGTGCATTAAATAGTCTCCTATGTAAATAACTTAATTTTTTGGCAAATAAAATTTTCTTCTTTTCAGTCACAGTGACTTAACCTTTAAACCACAAAATAAACAGTGTAAGCCACCGACAAAGTTTGGTCATGGTCAGTGATGAAGAAACTAATGTTATTATGCAGAAACCACTGCATGATGCTGACCTTTGACCCTCTAATCCAACATTAATGAGCATCTTTCTTACCCAAGTCTAAGCCATCCACAAGCTATGGTCCAGCTATGTTATCTAGAACTAATAAGATATGTTATCTAAAACTAATGAGACATGTTATCTAGGACTAATAGGTTATCTAGAACTAATGTTATTATGCGCAATACCATTTTCCTTCTTTCAGTCACAGTGAAACTTGGTAACCATAGATTATGGAGAATTGAAATTATTGTGTAGAATATATATTTTCTTTCAGATGCAGTGACCTTGGCCACTGACTCTGAAATTGATAGAATTCTTCCTTACCACCAGGTGCTGGATATACACAGACTTATGTTATGTGATACAAACTAATGTCGTTGTGCAGAATCCATTTATAATGTTTCAGTCAGTTATGGCGATCTCTGACCTTGTAACCCTAAAATCAACAGGCTTCTTCCATAAATCTTCGAGAACTATAGCTGATGCTTGGAAACAAAATTGGTAACAGACAGGGAGATGGACAAATGGACAGCATTATAACATAATACACTTCACGTTATGGTGGACATGTACTAATTCACTCTTGTGGTCAAGTCTTCAAAATCAGGCAGCATTTTGTCAAGTGACATTTTTTTTTTTAAAAACTTCTACAGAGCTTTGGGGTTGTGGAGAAAGAAAAAATCACAAAAAGATCTCTCAAGGGACTGATGCTTTACTGGCTGAAAAGAGTTCCCAGGAATCCAAGATAAGATGGCGTCATCATCTTTAGCTGATCCGTCTTTGAAACCATCTATGATATTCAACACTGATTAAAAGATTTGTAGATGGCCACTGTGGTGGCATTATCAGATCTAAGATCAGCACCATTTTCATTTAGATCATTGGATACATAAGAAGACTGTGGTGAAAACTCCATGTAGATATAAAATTCTATTGAGGAAGGACAGCAATAAAATAAATTCAAGATGGCTATCATGGCAGCTATACTGGATGTTAGACCCATATAAATTTCAATTAGGATCAAATGGACATAATAAAAAGTCTTTTGGTAAAATTGTCATGTCAATATGACCATCCATCCAATTTGATTAGAAACAACAAGCATTTCAATGTAGCAATCATGGTGGAAATAATTAATGTCAGCTCAGCAAAATTTTCATTTAGGACCAACCAGACATTATAAAATGTTTTCTGGTGAAAACCCCATGTTGATATGACTTTCATTGTGGACAAGTAGTGATAAATTTAAAAAATAAAATATTTCTGCTGTGCTGGCCATATTGAATTTTCAGCAACATTTTCATGTAGGCCCAACCAGGTATCAAAGAAAGTCTTTTAGTGAAAACCCCATTCTGATATGGTGGAATAGTGACAAGATTTTCAAGATAGCCAAAGTGGCAGTCATACTGGATGTCAGAGAAATGCCATTGTAATTTAGTACCAACCAGACTTTGGGATGCATGCAAAGTTTCATGGTTGAATTAGTAACAACAAACTTGTGCTAACAAAAGTACAACAGACAAATGGCCACCGCATAAGCTCTTCAGTTCAAAGACCAGTATAGCTAATGATGAGATTCAAGAAAATAACAGTATCTTCTTGGTGATTGGCTTTCTGCACATGTGGCAATTTTTTAGTGCATCTCCACACACATTACACACAGTGTGACCACATAAAAATGCTAAGTTGCGCTTGCGTTCCATGCATATATTGCACAAAATGTTCTCCTCCATTTCATTCAGTTTTCGTTGCAGCAGAGATGGATTATCAATGGGTGCAGGTGAGGTTCCACTTGAAAGTCGTTGACTGTCTGTAAAAAAAATTGATATGCGTTACCCTAATACCATGTTTCTTGGGACATTACATTTTTTTAAAGCCTTGTCCCAAAATTTATGAACCAAAAAAAAATATGAAAAAAATTAGTCTCCAAATTTTTGAAAATGAGAAATTACACCCTCTCTGTCTGATGCTGCACCTAATAGGGAAATAAATGAACAGTGTATGATCTAAAATTTCATAGACCATTATGTCTGCACTAGTATGGTATAGCTGACTCCTGCAATTACTGGCACACACACACACACACATACATATATATATATATATATATATATATATATATATATATATATATATATATATATATATATGATCTGCTACATTTTAGTATTCAGTTCTGTAGCTCTGATTGTAGCTTTAATTTGCTTTTTTAAACAATGTGTCTTGTTCTCATATATGTTCTCCCATACATGCTGTTATTGTTTACAATTTAGTCTTGTAATATATGTTTCCAGTGCATTTTATGCTAACCTTATGTCTTCTCTCTGTATGCATGTGCAAAATGGAGGCAACAAATTAAAGTACTTTTCAAAGATTTAAACCTACTATTTTGAAATTCAAGGAGTTTTCAGTGTTGTATGGAACCATAAGTTATTTGTCAAGGGCAATAACTATGCTGAAAATGTAGTTATCCTTCCAATTCTGTTTTCAATGCCCTTTTATTGGCAGATGGTACATGCAAGTTTTCAATGCTTATACTGACCATGGTTTATCGATGATAAAGTTTAAATACATGTAACAAATTTAATAGAGATATCTTAAATGATTTTGGAGTTTTGCCCCAGAAATGAAAGTGTGGATAATGCATAGACAGATGAATGGACAGTGGAAAACTTAAAAAAATTATGGAACTGGTGAAAAAGTGAATAGTAAAAGGCACTATAAACTACCATTAGTTTAATATATGTACCACTAGTATAATATATTTACCACTAGTCTAATTTATTTACCACTAGTTTAATATATGTACCACTAGTATAATATATTTACCACTAATATATTTACCACTAGTATAATATATGTACCACTAGTTTAATATATGTACCACTAGTATAATATATGTACCACTAGTATATGTACCACTAGTTTAATATATGTACCACTAGTTTAATATATGTACCACTAGTATAATATATGTACCACTAGTATATGTACCACTAGTTTAATATATGTACCACTAGTATAATATATGTACCACTAGTATAATATATGTACCACTACAATAATATATGTACCACTACTATAATATATGTACCACTAATATAATATATTTACCACTAGTATAATATATGTACCAAGATTCCTAAAGAGATCTTGAATGGTTTTGGAGTGCTACTTTGGAAACGAAAGAGTGATGAATGAATAGATAAAGAAAAGGACAATAAGACACCATAATAATGTTATAAAACACCTTGATTGAGACACAATAATACTATTATATAACATTGTGAATGAGACAATAATAATGCTATGTAACACTAATTAAGACACAATAATAGTTGTATAACAATGTCGATGAGACACATTAATGCTGTTATATAAAACTGAATGAGACACAATATTGCTGTTATGTAATGCTGAATGAGACCAATATTGCTGTTATATAACAATGTGAATGAGAAACAATAATGCTGTTATATAAAACCATCAATCAGACACAATAATCCTGTTTATAACACTGTAAATGAGATACAATATTGCTGTTATGTAACACTGAATGAGACCAATATTGCTGTTATATAACAATGTGAATGAGAAACAATAATGCTGTTATATAAAACCATCAATCAGACACAATAATCCTGTTTATAACACTGTAAATGAGATACAATATTGCTGTTATGTAACACTGAATGAGACCAATATTGCTGTTTTATAACAATGTGAATGAGAAACAATAATGCTGTTATATAACACCATCAATGTGACAAAATAATCCTGTTATATAACACTGTAAATGAGACAATAATGCTTTTATATAACACTGAATGAGACATAATATTGGTGTAACACTGAATGAGGCACAATAATGCTGTTATATAGCACTATGAACAAGATCCAATAACGCTATTATAAATCTGTAAATAATAATGTTATATAGCTGATGTTATATAGCACTGTGCTGCTGTATAACAATACAAATGAGACACAGTAATGTGGTTATATAACCTTGTGAATGAGACACAATAATGCTGTTATCTAACACTGTGAATGACACATAATACTGCTGTTGTATAACAAAATGAATGAGACACATGAATACTGTTATATAACATGATGAATGAGACAACTGACAACTAAATATATGAAATCGAACTGATAAACAACCATATGTGCTTATTTAAAACTTTTGGGCAGGGTTTCTATCAGACAAATGTTACAAAATTGTATTTTGTTCATCTACACCAGCTGTGCACCAGTCAAATGTTTACATGGGCCAGAATCAACCTCGACTGGAACTAAGCAGGCTGCAGTCCAAAATATTTTACTATAATAAAAGCATAAATACTCATGCATAAAGTAAGGATACAGTTTGCAGTCCACACAAAATGGGTCAGCAGGCTGTATAGAGAGATATTTAAAGTATCAAAAAATATGTACCTGGTCCAATTTTGTCTGTAATTTGTGTTTTACATTGTATACATCTTTTCATCTTGATACAACAGTCCTGACATGCTATAACATGTCCACATGGCTCAAAGCGCACAACGGCTAGTTGCTCTGAACATACCATGCACTCCACCTCTGTATGGAGACAATTCTCTTCTACACGGCCTATGGCACTGAAAACATATATATTGTAAATATGTGTACTCGGGTGCTCCAAGTAAAAAAATATAATTTACTCTTTAATACTGATTATAAACCATTTTTATTCATCTGCTTTATATTTTCATATTTTAATCACTTTAAAATAATTTCATTTTCTCTTTGTTATTGTAATATATTTTCAATATTCATGACAAAAGAAAATGTCTTAGCAAAGGTAATTAATTGTAAATTTATATTATTCCTGCTATGTTCTGAAGACTGAATTAACAATTGGTCCTGATGAACAAATTAGCCAAACATTACTTGCATAGGTTTTCTACTCTCGAAGCTAAAAACCAAACAACAAGAACAAATGCAACATGTTTTACCATACGTATTTGGTTATAAGTAGAATCCAAATGCAAATGACAGACCATGAACTGCCATCACATAATGTACTGGAAGATCATGGTCCATGTTATTTGTTCTACTAACTACTAGCAAACCCAGATCTTCTGGTGAATGATGTGACAGATCTTAGTATATGCAGTTGAACTTGACTTGCAAGAGAGTATAGACGGTACATGCACTGGTTTGAAATGTATTGCAAAGGATTTATAGGAATGAGCTTTTATAAAAATTCTCCATCCCAATCAAAAACACTTGCATTCAATAGAAAGATATCCTGAGCAATACAACTCTATACATGTGATTTTATCAGCAGTAGGTAAAAAATACTGTTTTAAAAGATGTCCACCACACATAGTTTTCTAGTTGAAATCTTTCACTTTTGAAACTTAAAACATTGCATACAAATGTTTAAAAAAATAAACAGTATATTTATGTAATCTATCCACACATTACAGAAACCAGTTAAAACTTATCTACTGGGGACAGGAATTGTTCCACCAGTAGAACAATCAAAACAATAAAAATGTGCTGAGTAATCTGATTAGGAATGTTACTAAGCAACTGATGCATGTGCACAACAAACTGTAAATTGATTACCTGATTGCTGTAATTTGAAGAGTTTGTGGCCAAACCAGGGTATTTATTGAGGCATTATAATAAAGGGATCAAAGGTGCGAGTCTTTGATTTAAAATCAGACAACCCTATGGCACTGGTGAGATAAAAAGGAAAGACAGACCAAACATTATTTAAGAAGAAACACTTGTGTACTATTAGGTATATCTATAGGGGGTTTCACGGTTAGTATCTCCCCTTGAAAACACCAGATGGCATCTCGGTGCAACTCACTTCCGGATAGTTCAATCAATTAAGATGGCAGATGTAGATCAAGAAAATGTGACAGACCACTCATGTTATGCAAGCAGGATCGATATCCACTATCTTAAAAAGAAATTCTATCAATATTTGATCAATTGTTTTTACATCTTTCTTTTTTTCTCTCACTAACTTGCGCTGCTCCCAGCTTTCAAATAAATATTCTCTGCCCATTTCAGAACTTCATTATCTTTCCATTATTACCTTATGCTCAAGTTTGTATTATCTGATTGTGCGAAAGTGTATCTCTGCGTAAAAAGTTCTTGCAATTTATCTCGCTTGAAGAATAATGAAAATATGTTTATTTTCTACAGCTTCAATCATAGCAGTTAATGGAGGTTGAACGACGAGAAAAAAAATGTTACTTCTTAAGGTTCTTTTATTGTTGCTTTAGACTGTTGCTTTTATATTAATGTTCATTATATTTTTCATGAAATAACTTGAGTTTTTTCAAAATGCACAAGTGTCAGCCACGCTTGAACAGACTGGCACATGTACGAGTCTCCTTAATGATTATTTTAATTTCATTTCCTTGAACGGTTGGAAATTTTAGAGTATACAATTTGGAGAAATATTGATGTTAGACACACTATGCATGTACAGGACATCTGTGACTCTCACCTATCTGCCTGTCTGTATGTATGTCTGTCTCATTTCATCTGGTGCATGGGTATGTATATCCTAGAATGAATGTGTTCGCATACGTATGTTACATAAACATACTTCTGGTTAAAAACGATTATAAAATGATGCTAAGATAGAAAGAGTGACTGATAGAAAAAACAACAAATATGAATATTTGTGAGTGTCCATATATTATTGTTTTGTTGAGCATTTTCTTACATGCAGTCTCTTTTTTTAAATCATACCGTTTGCAATTTCACATCCACTCATGTGGATCAATATTGATTTCAAAGGCAAACCAAATAGGACGGAATCTGTGAAATAATTTGATCTTTAAAACTTACATATTTGATGCAAGGAAAGTTAAAAAGAATTAAACTAATTTTAAAAAGGCTGTTTTAGATGAATTTGCTGGTGGCAATCATAAATGTTGTCTAAAGACCCCATCAAATTTGATAGTTATTATGTGTCAGCATAAGCAAAGAAAAATCACGCTCAAAGTTATTGCATGTAACGTCCGATACTTGATGTTTCAAAAATCAAAAAGAAAATGAAAAAAAAAAAAAAAAGAGAGACATTGGGCATGTTATTTAATCTGAGTATTGTACGATATTTACACCCAAATATTAATAAATATTCAGTCTGCATTAATTACACTCCTTTATCGTTATGATAGCTAATGTAATTATTGCTTTTGTAGGAACATTTCACTGAATACATTAAAGTTCCTCTGAATACATTAAAATACTGTGTTCCATTTAAAAAAAAAAACAAAAAAACAAACTTTTCTGGTTTAAATATTCAGCATTACAAATCAGCTGATGTATCGAATTCGTGTTATAATTTTCTTATCGAACATGTGTTATAACTTTCTTAACTCGTGTTATAAATGAACTATTAGCCTTGCGAAAGTAACTGAGAAAGAAGGATATAGCAACATTTGAAGAATGGAAATTGTTGAGATTGTTTTCATTAAAGTTATATAGCCAAAAATGTGCAATAAAAGTTAAAAATCTGAGAGCAAAGTGAAATGTTCCTACAAATGTATCTTAAATTATGGATAATGAATCTATTATATCAGGTATGGAAAGTATTTAATTGAATTATTAGATATCATTTAAGTATGGAAAGTAAATATTATTTAATTATCTGATATAATGTAAGTATGGACACTGAATCTAATTATCTGATTTAATGTCTAAAATTATTATCCTAGTAGGAACAAAAGATGTTTGACATATAATTGATTCATTGGTTTAACCATAATGATCTGTAGTAGTACAGCTAAGATTCCTTAATTTGTTGACTTTATGTTTCGCTAACCAAGTGTAGAACGGTGAACTATCCGGAACTGGAAATGTTTTTAAAGCATGCGCATTGGAGCTAAGGGAGGTAATTTTAGGCACTACGATCAGTAACTCTGTTGCAACCGTGAAACCCCTTATACTACTGTAAGTACTTTAAATTATTACTTTATTTTGCGTCATTCGTATGACATCTTCCTATGTAAGTTTAATTATTATAGTATCATACATATTTTTGACTAATATGTAAAAGAAAGCGTTAATATATAAAACTTTCTTTTTCTTCATGAATCTTGTGAATCTATATTTATGTGCTTATCTCTAGTCTATGACTGAGGGTTGTGGAATTAATACCTACCTGCTAAAAATCCACTAGCAAATAATATTACAACAAATTAAACAATGCTTGGAAATCAGAGTTTAAATCAGTGCAGGCAAGTAGCAAAGGTCTTGCATTTGCATTGTGTTTCATGTTAAGTGGATTTTGGAGCAGTCAAACATAGCAGAATCCCACAAGAAAAGGCACAAAAAGGCACAATTGGCCTTTGTACACTGGTTAAAATTAAAAAATTGTTTTCTGAACAAATACTATACACTGAATACTATTATTATTTTATTTCCGATGTTCATAAAAAGTATAAAATTCATGTGAATGTTTTTCTCTCAAGAATTTATATTCCGCAAAAGATTACAGTATCCTTTAATCCATACTCTACATTAAATCTTCAATGACTTAAAATAATCAATTATCAAAGTTTGTTTTATGCACTATGACATAGTTTCACTACTGACTGACAGCTTACATCTGACTGTAAAACTGAAAACCAACTCCTTGGTTGGATAAATTGTGTAATTTAGGCTACCAACTGACAGCTTACATCTGACTGTAAAACTAAAGACCAACTCATTGGTTGGATAAATTGTGTAATTTGGGCTACTGACTGACAGCTTACATCTGACTGTAAAACTGAAGACCAACTCCTTGGTTGGATAAATTGTGTAGTTTAGGCTACCAACTGACAGCTTACATCTGACTGTAAAACTGAAGACCAACTCCTTGGCTGGATAATTTGTGTAATTTAGGCTACTGACTGACAACTTACTCTGACTGTAAAACTAAAGACCAACTCACTGGTTGGATAAATTGTGTAATTTGGGCAACTGACTGACAGCTTGCATCTGACTAAAACTGAAGACCAACTCTTTGGTTGGATACACTGTGTAATTTAGGCTACTGACTGACAGCTTACATCTGACTGTAAAACTGAAGACCAACTCCTTGGTTGGATAAATTGTGTAATTTAGGCTACTGACTGACAGCTTACATCTGACTGTAAAACTGAAGACCAAATCCTTGGTTGGATAAATTGTGTAATTTAGGCTTGGAAACAGCTGTTCAAACTTTCAAAATGATATCGGATTAGTGAGTTGCTCAACTTGCTGAGATCTAAAGACATCGTAGGTGAGATATCTGTGAGGAATTCAAGTCAAAGAAGCCACATATGACTATTCTTTGTTATCCACGAACTGAAACTTCAACTGCATTTAGTTTTTCATGGTTTTAATAATGACTGAACCTTCATCCTAATGAAAACAATGGAACTTGTATCCTGTCTCAAAGATGAACTATTGAGATAGCTTTAATTCACAGGCAAAAATAAACTTTTCCCACTGTCCAGCAAATAAAACTGTTTCAACCATCCATAATAATAATAAAAACTACCTTGCTTTCTAATCTGACATACTGACACCTTCTGAGTAACACTATTAACCTGACAGGAATATGGAGTATAAGTAAGATAAGAAATGTTAACACACCAATTCACTTGATATTCCTTTATCTAAACATAACCTTCACCATCAAAAATTTTTGTTAGCTAAATTAGGCGGTCACTGTAGATATAAGCCATTGACAACATTAAGGTAGGAAGAAGCCACTGTTTGTTTTGGAAACAACTGACCACCGAAAGTAGGTGACTATTATGTACAAGACATTTATATAGAAAATTTGTTTGGGAAATATCAGAAAGACCATTGTGAACAGGTGACTGCTGAATAAAGGGGACTGTTAGATAGTTTTTCCTGTATATGGGGGAAGAAATTATATCCACAGACATATGTAGACACCATCACATAGCAGAAATCCGGACCAAAAATTTTTGAGAACCAGTTAATTGTAAAAAATTTCAACCACAATGAAGCAGTGGACACCAGGCAGTAAACTTGGTGTTCTAAATTTATACAATAATTGCTGTTACATGTTATTTATTACTAGCTCACTTCTCATGCAAAAGTTTTATGGTTGGAGTTCTACAGTAATAGTTACTGAAAAACTTTCTCAAGATTAGATGAAACTGGCATGGACATGTGATATGTTTCACTTACTTCGCAGTTGCAAACTGTCGCACCATCTCATCAACCCGAGAGTCGGTAATGAGTTCAAGGGGGGTCTTATTCTGGTGGTTTTTGTGGGTCAAACTGGCCCCTTGCTGGGCAAGGTAACATGCAAGGGCTACTCCATTCTGATCATCTGATTTTGATAGTCCCAACTGACTCCGGATCTGAAATGACAAGTCAAGGAGGCATGATAATGAGACAGAAAAGCAGGTCTTCCAATTAAATATGTACTAAGTAACCTGCTTTTTCTCTAGTCAGTAATATCCTTTCACCAGTGTACAACTGTATAAAAAACTGTTGTGGAAATCTACAGAAATCTATTTTTCCCATATCAGTAATATCCCTTCAGCATGAGTGTATGTTTTTTAAATTTGCTGTGGAAAGCTACAGTAACCAACTTTATCAAGGGTCATTAACATCCCTTCAGCAGTGTACATATGTATGTAAAATTTGTGGGGAAAAACTGTAACCCACTTGTACAACAGTCAGTAATGTACCTTAAGAAGTGCATAAGTGTATGCAAAACAAGTGGAAATCCACAGCTATCTCTATTTTCTCTAGTCTGTAATATCCCTTCAGCAGTACGTCAGTGTATACAAAACTTGTTGAGGAAAGGGGGAACATTTGATTCTCCACTTCTAAAAGAAAATTTGCTTTCAGTTTTCTTTCCCTTATTAAACTGGTCTTAAAAAATATGAATTTCTTTTGCTGGAAATAGTGCAATACAAGATATATTTATAAGTGTTTCTTGTGCAAATTTAATCAAAATTTGCAAGAGGCTGCAAAATCAAGTTAAAAATTAAGATCACTAATTATTTTGAATGACACAATTAAGATCAACCAATCATTTTGTATGACACAATTGAGATCAAACAATTATTTTGTATGACACAATTAACATAGCTTCAGCTAATAATATGCAAATTACTTATTTTTTTACCTAACACTTCCCTCATGACACAAAAATTTACTGCAAACCTTCCCAAGTCCACTTTTTCCCTACCCCCAATATTTGTCCCAATGCTTGTGGAATGAACTTTGAACACAAAATGTAACTAAAGTTAGTAAAGTGTAAAATATTGGCCATAGTGACTTATCTAAATCAACAGTGTTATGTAGTCTTCAAGATGCATCCCCTCACAATGTTTTAAAGTAGGACATCATGTAAACTGAACACAATAACCTATGTGGTCATAATATAAAATGTATATCACAGTGACCTACTTTTGTTTTAAGTATGTGGTACCAATAGAGATGCATACAATCATCTAGCCTAATGATTCTATTATGAAAAGTGCTTAAAGTAATAAACTTTAAAAATTTTGTTACATTTAACCCAAGTTAGCAAAACATGAAATGTGGGTTACAGTAACCTACTATTGTGGTGTGGGTGTTGTAGTCACCAAGATGCATCTCCACACCAGTTCATGATTCCAATTATAATAATATATCTACATAAACAAATGAGGTCCTAAAGTGAATGAAAAACTTAACTAATATATAGTAATGTGCATGTACATACAAAGTCAGCCCTCCAGACCACTTTCCTGGTGATAATTACTATGAAACCCACATCAAACAGTTGTTTTGCGCATAGAAAGTGGGAAAGAAAGAATTATTTCAATGCAGTGAGGCTGTAGTTATTGTTGTCGTTGTAGGGTTTAATGCCATTTTTCAGCACAAGATAGGCTTTACATCATGGCCAGTATAAATGTTGGAAGAAGAACCCGGGAAAACCCCAGAAAGAACCAAAGACCTACGAGAAGCTACTGTCAAGCTCTCTCACATACCCACAATGGCCAAATCTGAGACTCAAACCCATGCAGACATAGGTGAGATGGCAGTGATCCGTAACGGAGAGCACTTTTGACAGTGAGGCTGTACATATGTATATACTTTTATATGTGCACACACAAATGCCAGGGTAGTACAGTAGATCTGCCATGCTTTCTATAGATAAGCTATAAACATGGGCATCATGCATTTGACAAATAACATGTTATCAAGCATTTACTTGTGCTCACTGAATGCTAATGTACCAAGTATGCAAGAAATACGTACTTGTTAAAAAAAAAATCTGTCATTTTCTTATATTGTTGGATGAAAATTTCAAAAAGTATCTAGAAATTATGAAAACTTGGATGTTTCTGTAAAAGTTCTCTCTAATTTTGACCTTAATTTTAACTTACATTGTACTAAATATATTTTCTCAAAAAGGCTATTATTCCTTATATATGTTACGTGCAGGAAATGTGTCCATTTTCATGGGCATTTACCTTCATGTTTTTTCTACAAAATATATTATTACTAGTAATATAGTTGTGAACTTGGACTCATGGTGACATATATGTTCATATACGAGTTGGATCAAATTGCAAACTTCAAAGACCCAGATATGCCATTGCATAATGCATCAGTAAATCTCGGTTTAGGCATTTTATTTTTAGGTGTAATCAGTAGAACATACAACAGAGACCTGATGTGCTGGTACATTATGCACTGGCAGATCATGGTCTCTGTTGTTAGAAGTTGAACCTAATTTATATACTGTATCTATGGCGTACCCCAAAATGGGCAAGCCATGAAAATTGGTGCAGTACCAAAACAAATGCATGTATTTCTTAGTATTATCCCCAGCAGTTACTTAAATTCATTATCTGTATGTAAAATCTATAATTCCTTTGAAGAAAGCAACAAACCAATGGATGGGAAAATATTTTTACTCAATTTCCAATTTAAAACATGTTTCTGGTAGGTGAAAAAATATTTGCTTTACTTGGAATTCATCCATATCTTTGTACTAAGGTTCTAATCTTTAAGACTTCAAGTTTATCTGAAATAAAATTAAGAAGATCAGAAAAAAATACAAGAACCCATGCTTTCCAGGAAATGAATTTCTTCAAGAACAAAAATCTGTGCTGTTTCAGGATTCTCTTTGTCAGCTAAGAGAAGGAGTCGGAATAAGTAACATCTACTCCAATGAATACATGTCAAGTTATTGCTGGTTAATCCTAGTAATGATGCTGAAGATTAAATTACATATAGAAAAGATGACACCACTTACAGATTCCAACATAGGAGAGTCCTCTTTCTCTGCAGCAATACTGTGTCTCATCAGGGACAGGTGGAGACATGTGTCACCATCTTCATCTTCCACATTAACATCAGCACCACGTGCAACCAAAAGCTCAAGGATTCCCACATGACCCTGGGAGACTGCTAAAAGGAGGGGTGTCTGTTGACGATTGTTCCTAATCTCGATATCAGCCTGACCCTGCAACAATGGTACTTGGTATATTGTAACATCATTGCTTTATGCTCGCATCAATTTTCATAGTGTAACAAAAATAATACTTTCAATTGAAAATAAATATGTTGTTCATGGAAAGGGTTCTATTGTTTCCACTGATGCATTTCCTTGTGAAGTCTTTAAATCTTGCAGCAGCCTTAAATCTGTGAAAATTGGTAGCGAGCCACCCAAAATATTGTGACAATCAAAATTATAATTTAAGGAGGACCCCACACTGCAAATGTCTTTCTTAATGTCAAGATATGTGTTCACTGGATATATCTGATTATAAAATTATCTGAACATGAACATTCACTGATATTTCATATTTTTTTAAATTTGAATTCAGTTATTTCTGATAATGTAAGAAAATTCCTGCTCATGGAAACAAGCTGTCATGAACACTGTTAGGACTGCGTGATTACTTCCAAAACCATGTATTCTACTGTAATATCCTAAATATTACACACATATTTCATAACTTAAAATTTGTCTGAAAACTCTCCAGTTTAAACATTTTTTATGTGAATTTCCATTTGTCTGGCAGAATAATAATTCTTATTTTGTACAGTTAATTGTGGCAATTAGCAGTGAAACCCACTGTTGACGTCCACATAACATGTCATCATGTGATACATTCACCACAAAAATATAAAAAAATACGGTAGAACACTATTTTAGCATCAATCAATTGTAGCAAATCTTTAACTGGTGTATGAGAACAACAGAAATTTTAGTGAATTAATGATAGATGAAAATATACATTTTCAGTAGAAATTCTACATATTTAAACACCATAAACAATGACAAAATGAAGTGTTGTTATTTTCTTACAATGGAAGGGAATTCTCAACCCTCACAAACATTCTCAGCCTGTGTGCCTGCTTGTTAGTATTAAGTACAGAGTTTATGACAACAGTGAATACATACATCCTATCCCAGCAACAACTTCCAGAACTGTCTGTCGAGGTAGATATGTGTATTTATACTGCATTCATCTTTTTTTTTATAAAATACCTATCAGGCACACCGTTATTTTGCTTGCTAAATTTTCTACAACTTTGTGATTGACAGTATTTCTGTTACTCATCTGATTATTTGGTGTAAATAATGCAAAACCTGCAAACCAATTAATCAAGACAGGCCAGGCCATGATACATAACTTAAACAATTTGTCTTACTGTAACAAGGAGTGTATTAGTCACATCTCGATGTCCATTTAATGCAGCTAGATGAAGGGCAGAGAAGCCATCATCTTTCTTCATATCCACAATTTGTCTACACTTCTGAAGAATTTTCTCTGTAGCACTGAAAATCAAGGCAAACATGACATTTAATTAAATGCAGACCAAAATGGATGGAGACTTGAGAAAAAGGAAATGTTGAAGTAAATTATATTTCTCCAAAAATATCCAACCACATAAAAGTTAGAAAATAACCTCTGCTACCTCCAAATCTTATCATCCCTGAAAGATGAAGAAATGTTTTATCCATCTATATATCGCATAGATGAAAGGAAGTACCTAACATATAAATGCCCCTTGCCCCACTTGCTCTTATATGGGATGTTTACAAGTTTAAGCTTAAGAGAAACCTATAAAAGGATTCTGGCATTGGGCGAAGGATGGGAAGGATTGATAAAAATGTGATGAGGTCAATATTTCTGGAGAAACATTATCTACTAAAATATTTCCTTTCTCTGTCAAATAAATTCTCTCTATCCATGTCTACCATTATGAGTAGGATGACTTCTCTACTAAAAGGATCAAAGTCTTTAAATGTGAAGGCAGCACTACAAAAGATTAGGCATTTTAATTTGCACAAGGCAGATATCATCTGGGATCCCAAACCTCATTATTGCCTTATGTGTACAAGATTTCTGGGTGAATCCAGTACAAATTGCAATGTCATGCCTGGGACTGATGTTGTTCCATCATGAATGGGGTGTGGTAACAACATGGGAAGCTACCAATGGTCCAACAAGATTTAGTTCTCTTCTTTGCAAGGCTATGTCACATAAACAGTTGTTGTTGTTGTTGTTCTTTGGTTTAACGCCATTTTTCAGCACAAGATAGGCTATACATGGTGGCCAGTATAACTGGTGGAGGAAGAACCCTGGAAAACCCAGGGAAGAACCACCGACCCACGAGAAGCTACTGGCAGGCTTTCCCATGTGCCGATGCTAGCTGAGCATGAGACTTGAACTCGCATAGACATTGGTGAGATGGCAGTGATCCGGAATGGTGAGAGCTTTAGACCACTTGTTCCCCCCCCCCACCATAAACAGAAGCAACAGAATGCTGACTGAGCAGGCCAGCCAACTGGCATCACTACGTCTCAAACCAAGACATTATGTTTAAAGGCCTGGCTTGTGGAAATCTCTTTTGTTTCATTAGCCAAGATCATCACAAGTCACACCTGACATTTCAGAGTAAGCCAATCTACCAACCCACTTAAGCCAAGTGGCCAGCACTTGTGGGATTATATCTTGCTTTCCAACCAAAACAGGTAGAAAGAGCCTCTGACATCCACCCCCGACATTCTCCAATTGCCTCTGGTAATGGAGACACCCATATAACAAATGTTTACCAGTTTAAACTTTCACTCAGACTGTTAATGGTGATTCTGAGAATCCATTGCAAAGACCCTACACTACTTTTCAGCATTGTAGTAAGTCAAGAAGTTGATAATCCTGGTGTATACAACCTCCGTTTTTTCTGGTGAATTTATTCATATTTATTATGTTTATTGCTGGTCATTATTATCCATATGATATCAGCTGGTAACACATGTAAGTTTCACACATGTACTTGCATTGCATTCTTAAACTTTGCCTTTTTATGTATCTCTTGTAGTCATCTCAGTAACATGACTTCACCTAACTGAATAGTTTATATCTTGTGTGTACTTGTTTTTCTATCATTTCAGAGATGTCAAGCTAGTGCAATAAATGAAAGTGGTATATAGTTGCTGAGGATAATCACAAAATGTACTTTGCCTGCAAAAAATGTACATCATTACACCCAAGCTGCATGTATAATTTTGTGGGCAAAAAAACATATGGTCCAGTGTCTTAAAACACCTTGAAGGGCCAAGAAAATAGGCACATTTGAAATCACTAAGACATGAAGTGTTATGTATCCATCTGAATTCATAATTATTGGAGAGTTCAGTGGAGGACATTGAGATGCCAACAATCACCCCTGGTGAAAATACCGAGAAGCATACATACAGCAATAATTATTTCTGACTCCACTGAAGCTACAGCAATTAAATTCACACAAGTATGATTGGAATTATGGATAATATGCATAATCCAATGAACTCTGTCATTAATATTGTCATTGAGCAAGTTAGAGAAAACTGTTTAACCCAGTTGGGCAGCCCCAGGGCATAAGTCCCAACCCATACTGATGCATGGACTTAGTGCAAATGAAACTGGGTGTGTGGGATTACATTCCAACTCTGCCAACTTCCTGGGTCCAAAAATCATGTATTGTACAACATGTTCTGCCCTGGCTGCTGAACAACTTGTTGTGCTGTCCGCCCATTTAGTATACAGCTTTTACAGGTGTCACTCAGTCTATATGGACAGGTGAATCACACACCACTTGGTAGCTCTCAAGGTGATGTCAGGGTTTTCCAGCAGAAAATTTTGGCCAGCCAGCTGTCCAGCCAGTCTGACCATATTCATGATGCCAACATGCAGCACACCAGCATCTCAACAGGTGCTGCCCCTCCAGTTATTAAATCTGGCTCAACTTACTACACTGGCCCAAAGTCCTCCAGACAGTTATTAAATCTGACTCAACTTACTACACTGGCCCAAAGTCCTCCAGACAGTTATTAAATCTGACTCAACTTACTACACTGGCCCAAAGTCCTCCAGACAGTTATTAAATCTGACTCAACTTACTACACTGGCCCAAAGTCCTCCAGACAGTTATTAAATCTGGCTCAACTTACTACACTGGCCCAAAGTCCTCCAGACAGTTATTAAATCTGACTCAACTTACTACACTGGCCCAAAGTCCTCCAGACAGTTATTAAATCTGGCTCAACTTACTACACTGGCCCAAAGTCCTCCAGACAGTTATTAAATCTGGCTCAACTTACTACACTGGCCCAAAGTCCTCCAGACAGTTATTAAATCTGACTCAACTTACTACACTGGCCCAAAGTCCTCCAGACAGACCACACTCAGTGCTGGATATGACACCACTAGCTATACTAGCACATCTGGAAGGTAGGGCTAACATTATGCATGATGATCAGACAGTATCATCACTATGGTACTAAATGCGATATCCCTGGACATAGAGAATTCAGGAGGACAACAGCTCTTTAAGTGAAGGTGGTGACATGGACTTACCTGAACATTCTGATCTGACCATGAAATCAAGTTCAGTTTTTAGGCAGGATTCAATGAGATTCTGCATTTGTCTGAATGCCCATGGAGATAAGTCAAGCTTCAGGACCCGTCGTTCACACTAAGATGATGATGATAACTCTGCATAATTTTGCCTTTCATGGAGACTTACCAGTTATTTCCCTTCAAAGCTGCATGATGTAGAACATTAAAGCCTCTCTTGTTTCTCAGCGTAAAATCTATCCCAGGAAAGTTGATAAGCAGATCTATAATCTCCAGATTGTCTTTGCCAATAGCATCATGGAGTGCCGTGTCTCCATACGCATCCTGTAATGACATGCACGTGTTAAAAAGGCCTAAATATAGATTCTGCAATGTGAAATGTTAACAAATATACATATTCTTACAGGAAAATGTCAAATAAGTTTTTAAATGAAAATGTATTTCCAAAACAACTCTAGTGCCTAAGGCAAAACAAAATATAATGCAATGACTGGGAATTTTTTTAACCAGATTGGATGCTCATGTGTGCAACACAGCTTTACTGGGCATTTCGTTTTTAAAAACATATTAGATGCTAATGTGTTCCTGCAACATAGATTACAGTTAATCATCCCATTATTACACTTATAATACTGATAGCCAACTTGAAACGTTAATACACTTATAATACTGATAGCCAACTTGAAATGTTAATACACTTATAATATTGATAGCGAACTTGAAATGTTAATACACTTATAATATTGATAGCCAACTTGAAACGTTAATACACTTATAATACTGATAGCCAACTTGAAATGTTAATACACTTATAATATTGATAGCCAACTTGAAACGTTAATAAACTTATAATACTGATGCCAACTTAAAATGTTAATACACTTATAATACTGATAGCCAACTTAAAACGTTAATGCACTTATAATACCGACAGCCAACTTGAAAAGTATCAGAACTAATTATTGATGCTTTAACAATAAGCACGCACCGTAAACCAGACTGTATCAATAAGTTAAACAGAACATTAAAACATCTATAAAGACTACTTTCTGTTAACTTACTAACTAGTGTCAAGAATACAATAAAATTATAGTTCATTGGTTTCCACTACCTCAATGAAGATCAAATAATAATCAATTAATCTGTCCACAAGATGTCTTGCCAAAACTGTGACCATTTTTCAAACAGACTGAAATCCAAAACTGTGAAGATAGTACTGGACTGAATTTTGACCAAAGTAAATAACAGACACTTGAAATGAGTAACAGCTATTCCATTTAAACATACAAGGTACCCAGGGAAGGTACTTTTTTAAATATATATGCTAGGGTACTCATATTGTTGTTGTTCTAGGGTTTAATGCCATTTTTCAGCACAAGATAGGCTATACATGGTGGCCAGTAAAACTGGTGGAGGAAGAACACTGGAAAACCCAGGGAAGAACCACCGACCCATGAGAAGCTACTGGCAGGCTTTCCAACGTACCCATGCTAGCCGAGCCTTGGACTCGAACCCACGCAGACAGAGGTGAGATGGCAGTGATCCGGACCGGTGAGTGCTTTAGACAACTCAGCCACTTCGGGCCCCACTAACTGGGGTACTCAGATTACTAAGAGAGGTCATACGAAAAACAATACAAAATTCTAAACTGAATCTACAGGTGACTATTCTGCATTAAAAGTGCCTTCCCTGGATCCCATGTATACTTTACTGGACTAGCCCTTATTGCTCATTTCACTGTAAGTGACTGATGCTTACCTAAATCAATTAGTAATACTGTACTATTCCCACTACTGACACGATTCAATAAAATTGGTACAGAGCCAGAAAATATATTCATGAGGCAACAATATGCCATTATATAAAACAATTTAGCCAGCTATAAAATAATTATTGATGAAAATGTGGAGAAAATATGATTATTTTGGAATTAAACCATATTTACTCACTTATAAGCCAATCTGATGATTACTCCTAAGAACTTGCACAAAGATCTCCTGGTGCATTATGTGATGGCAGACCTGTTTAGTTTGTAGTTGAACTCAACTTATAAGTGAGTATACAGTAAAATTATGCCAATATACTATACTGAAGTAATTTAACCCTTTGTAGCCAAACAAACAACTAATCACATTGGTCAAGGAGACAATATCTTTTATAATGTGATGTATGTATTTTTGTATTTTTATTAACTTTTCATTTAATATCTGAAAATATGATGAATTAGAACAGTAGTGTTGCATACACAATATGGGCTACCTGTATATATGGGCTACCTGTATATTGACATTAGCCTTGTGTTTAAGCAGGACCCTGACACAGTCTACATGCTGCTTATTCACGGCCACATGTAGGGCGCTACACTCCCCATTGTTCAGGGCATTTATCTTGGCTTGGTGAATCAACAGAAGCTCAATAACCTCACTCTGATTTCTGAAAAAGAAAAAGCTTTTACTGATGAAACCATCCCCCTTATCACATTTGGAGTTGCTGAAAATATACAAACTGCTAAAGAAAAAATTACCAGAATCACGTAAGCATAAAAATTAGGCAAAGGGTTCTACTTTTGGTATGGTTGAGTTACTCTTTATCGAGATGCATCTAAATACCAAGTTTCATGAGTGTTGGTGAATCAGAGTCAAAATAATGAGGGTGTACCAAATAGCTGAAAACATAAATGTCTCTCAAGCCGGAAATTTCAGTCACAATGATCTAGTTTTTATAAGGTATAAATACACATGACATGCAAGCACTTTACAAACTACTGGAAATACTTTTGAAGGTAGTGATGATGTAACAGATAGCTAAGAATAATAATGTCACTCATGCATGAATACATGGTAACAATAACCTACTGATGGTATGGTTGGATTACTATTGTAAAGATGCAACCATATACCATTTTTCAAGAGTCTTGGTGAATAAGGCTGCAATGTTTTACCAAAATTTGTAAGCACAGCAAACAATATCTGAAACAAACCTGTTTAACAAAACTATTTAAAAAAACTCAACCTTGGCCCTTATCTACACAGTGGGCTTACAGGTGAAGGTTATTTATATGTAAACATACATGCCAACCCCCATAGACATATATGTGTAATTATTGCTAATAAAAGTGACAAAAGGTATAATTTGGGAGTAAAAATTGTAATCTACATATTACATGCCAGAATTACAGCATGTATAAAAAAGATACATTTTTACTAATAACCTGGTTCTGCAGCTGGTCAAAATTCTTGTCACAAAGGGCAAAATCCATATGGATTAGACAGAACCAGAATAAAATACAAAATACACTAAAAAATTATTTATATTCAGCACTCACTCCAACTAGTAACTATCCATCATCAATATAACATCTACAACTTGACGCCATTTTCTTGGGGGCCCCCCGAGTGGCCAAGTGGTCTAAAGCGCTCTCTGTTATGGATCACTGCCATCTCACCTCTGTCTGCGTGGGTTCGAGTCTAGGATTCGGTCAATGTGGGTATGTGAGAAAGCTTGCCAGTAGCTTCTCGTGGGTCGGTGGTTCTTCCCAGGTTCTTCATTCACCATTAATACTGGCTGCCATGCATAGCCTATCGTGTGCTGAAAAATGGTGTTAAACCCCACAACAACAACACCATTTTCTTTAAAAATATTGACTGGTCCACTAACTGACTAGCTTATCTATAAAATGAATCTGTTAGGCAAAGTTCACTTTTGAAGAAACCCATCTGTTTTCTTGGAAATGGGTCATATACGGATGCTAAAAATAGCAAATAAGGAAAGTACTCTTACGTTATTTTTACACAGCATCACCTTTTTAAGAACATTCTCAAATTTATATGGATCGATTTAACGAGATGATAATAAAGCGAAACAAAGCAACTATTTATTGCTTTATTTTAATTTTATTTTTTAATGTAGCAAGAAAAGCAAAATCCATAAGCAGGTAATGATTATGTCAAAAGCATAATGGTTGGCATGTAAGTGTAAACCATTGATAATGTGCATGCAGTCCTTAGCTTACCTTGCATTTGCTTCATGGACTATACATCTTTAACCTCTTATTGTGACAGGATTCATTTTTGAAGACATGTTTTTGCTGAATATATCAGACATTTTTCTTGACTTTGTGAATACTACAAATCCCAGATGTCAAGACCCAATGAATTCTGGAGAAAGAACAGGACCTTCTTTAAATTCATGAATTTTAGTACCAATGAAATAACATTTTTTTACAAAGCCACAAATATTGACATTTACAAGAATAAATGGATTCTCATGATGTTCTAATATTTGCACGACCTATATATGCAGGGATTGTCCTGTGCTTCGCCAATGTCACAAATTGCGATTTTTTCCCTTTTTGGTGACAGAATATACCATCTGGTGATTTTTTGGGCAACAACCTATTTGGCTGTTTGATTTGTACATACAATCATGGATTTGGAGTGGAGACATTCAAAGGGACCAGGAAAGGAAGCCACAAACTTGGATACAAAATGCACTGAAATCTATCTGTTACATAAACATTTCCTTTGTTCGTATTGACAAACCCATCTTTACAGTGCATTGTTACATCATAATCCGCTTATGTTGACATCTGGCCTGAGTACACTATGCTGTGATACACTCAGTCATGCTACTGGACTATACCTACAAGCGATCAGCCTTTGAAGACGTGAACAGAACCAGCTACAAATTAACTGAACGACAGCTGATCCTTCTGTTTTTTTTTTAAATGTACCAATAAAACAGTTTTGCTGAAACTTCAGAGAAAACTTATTACCTTTGAAGTACCGATTGCTTTGTATAAATTACAAAATGAATGGAAAAAATCTCAGACTTATGTACTGTCAACAGTGCAACTTTTTCATGGATAAAAGATAAATGTAAATTAGACATTGCATGTTCCACGTCTCATCCTAAGAGAAAGTTAACAAAATTAACAGCATTTGGATTTAGTGCAAATTCATCAGACAACACAGTCACTGAACCTGATGTTATACTTGACAGTCAAACATCATCTACATGTAGTGATGGTAGTAATGCTTCAAGTACAACACCACATCATGATGAATGGGTCAAAAGTTCCTGCAAATTTCTCAACAGCTGGAAACTTGGGCGTCAGTGGCTGAGATATGATACAAAGTTAAAGCAGATGTTCTGTGCTACATGTATCAAGAAAAAAGTCGTCAATTCATTTACAACTGGTTGTGATATTTTGAAGGAGGAGTGTGTCACCAAGCAGGAATCCAGGCGGGGTAAGTAATATATAGTAATTGTGCTCATTGATTTTTTTACTTTTGCCATCAATCCTGTGTTATGACTCCTGGGACTTAAACTACACAGCAAGAAATAGCAAACAAATATTGCATAATTGAAAAAAATTATTTCTCAAAATACAGGAGTGAAAAAATTAAATTAACATTCAGCATGGTGAATTAAGTTATATTTCCTAATAGCCCTTTCAATTCCATAAATTCCAAGGAATCTGAATATGTTCCAACGAAAAATGCTCCTTCTGTGTTGAAGTTTCAAATGTAGAGAAAGATTTCCAAAGAATTCAAATAGTCGTTGAATAAATTTAGTTAATACTGATCAGTTATTCTAGCATGCCATGCAAAAAATAAATCTTTTCAAAAACCAAGTCAGGAGATTTAATCCGAAAACACGCAGATTGTGACCTACCATCGTAAAGGTTTTAGTGGCATATTTAAGCATCATTTTCACTAAATATACATGGATTTTTCTGGTCCAATACAAGTGAAATTCTCAAAAGACACACCATTTCTCCCTGTGCATAGAGGCTTGTATTGTTGCTTACAATTAACCTGTCATACATGTACTATATCTCATTTTTGATATTTGGACATTTATGATTGGATGTAGGGTCAGAGACCATTCCCTATGGAAAAGTTGGAATTTGCCAACACCATTTGGTGCCGGCATGGGATAGCCACTTACCAGCTGGCCCAGCAAACTTGAATGACCTTTCATCGAGATATACCTGCATGAAATTGATAGGAATATGATTTATTTTCTCAAAAATCATGAACATAGCATTCATCATGTCTATAATCCATTGATAGATGAGACGAAAGTATGTCGTTGCTTTCGTTGCTGAAATTTGACCTGGATCTGGTCATTTGCATTCTTAGTCACGTGACTATACAACTCTCGCAACCTCGGACTAGAGACTTGTCTCCTTGCTTGCGTGACCTATTTAAGAATAAACGCTGATATTTCAAGCTATGCATTACACAGCTTAATAAATTTGGTACCAATATTTAGCTCAGGCATTTGACTGGGTGTCTCTATCAAAACTTAATATCATACCTTAAAGGAATGCCAAATCATTTCCCCACACTACCGCTCGGCATGGCCCTGATCACGCCTGCTTAATATGCAAGAATGCGCTGAATGGAATACTACCTTCTCATTGGCCAACTGAAAATAAGTTATAAATAATACAGGACATCATTTTCTTTTAACCAATGAGAGGACAGTATTCCATTCAGCAGGATCTCACTTGCATATTAAACAGGCATGATCATGGCCATGTTGAGCAGTAGCATGGGAAAATGATTTGGCATTCCTTAAAGGTATGATATTAAGTCAAACTTTTGATAGGGACACACAGCTGAATGCCTGAGCTAAATATTATTAAGTTATGCAAAGCGTAGCTTGAAATATCAGCATTCTTAAATAGGTCACGTGAGCAAGGAGACAAGTGTCCTCCCTCGTAGTTATTATATAGTACAAGTATTGACATATCAATTCTAAGCAACGATACGAGCCCCGGTGTCCCTGTGGAGTGCATTATTAACCCTCCCCCAAAGTGCCCCCCCCCATTTCATATTCTGGTCAGCTGTGACCAAACTGCACATTTGCTAAAGGTGAGACTCAAGCCTCTTCAGCATGCTTCAAAGAAACTGCCTGTTCTACAGTGAGTGAAAGCACTAGCAATTGATTGACAAATAAACCAACAATGCCTGAAATGTGTGTGAATTTAACAGTTCAAATGTGGTCTCAAGCTACCATACCATTTCCCACTTTTTATATCCCATCTTATTTCCTTAACTCATGTATGCATATAACGCTGTTTACTAATTAACATATTTATTCCAATTATTTGGGAGGGGGGCACATATGCTATGTGATATGTTTCTTCATTCCTTCTTTTAGTTTAATGATGGTAATTAATGCTATATATACAGTACATTAATGCCAAGTTTGACTCGTACAAATTTCATTGGTGGGAATGGCAATCCTAGTTTGCTGGTCGAGAAAAAAATCTACAGCATTTGGTGATCATTCTTGGGATTTAGGAAGCAATTCACTACAAGCAAAGCATGTAAAGCATGGCAAAAATAAATTTCTGAACTCCTGTTTGACGGAGACATAGTTTGTGAAGCTAGACATAAGGGGGGGGGGGCATTTAATTTATGAATGCATGAAATCGACATTCGCATTATACGTCACTTATCTTACATCGCAATGGATGACCATAGGGTTTTAGTATTAAAATATTATTAACTAAAGTTCCTCACAAACTATTATTTGGAAAATAATATACATAATATAGATTTGCGTAATACCTGATGTTTCTATTAAAACAAGAGAAAGACTGTAGATGTCAGGAAAGTAGATATTTTACATTTGATAATGCATTTATTTCAGGTAAGAACAGTCATACCTATGCACTAACGGTGATGCGGGATGCAAAGACCATGGAAGTAGTGCAAAACAGTCATATAATGATTTATTTTGTAATCTTATGCACGCATTGATTGTTGTCAATAAAGTAATAAGTATCCCATCTTTTTAAGTTTTCATTGCCTATTATATTAATAAACTTGAAAAAATATTCACTGCTTGTTCTGGCGACATTTTTTGAAAATTGGCAACAAAATAGTGAGGTTGGCAATTTTTTTGCAACAACTTTTAAAAGCCAGGACCATTCCTAAGGGATACTTTTACATGAGATTTCAACAATCAAGCCTAAGAGATACTTCTTTTAACTACACTTGTTCAACAGAATACAATTTATTATCACTTGCAACATTCTTTCTGTCAAAACTGAAGCTTAAAGGAGGCTATGACCAAAGATAATGTATTACTGTAATATAACAATTATAAATTACATGGGTTCATTAGATAATTATGCCTTACAAGGAACTGTAATATATCAATTATAAATTACATGGGTTCAGTGGATGAATATGCCTCACAAGGAACTGTATGTAATACAGTAAGTATAAATTACATGGGTTCAGTGGATAATTATGCCCTTCAAGGATCTGTAATACAGTATTTATAAATTACATGGGTTCAGTGAATAATTATGTCCTACAAGGAACAGTATATATATTATAAATTATATAGGTTCAGTGGATACTTAAGCCTTACAAGGAACTGTAATACAGCCATTCAAAATTACATGGGTTCAGTGGATAATTATGCTTTACAAGAAACTGTACCATGTATGCAACTTCCAATACCTTTAAAGCAAAGTTGTTGTTGTTGTTGTTGTACTGTTTAATGCCATTTTTCAGCATATGATAGGCTATACATGGCGGCCAGTATTAATGGTGGAGGAAGAACCCGGGAAAACCCCGGAAAGAACACCGACCCACGAGAAGCTACTGGCAAGCTTTCTCACATACTGACATTGGCTGAATCCGAGACTCGAACCCACGCAGGCAGAGGTGAGATGGCAGTGATTCATAACGGAGAGCGCTTTAGACCACTCGGGGCCCCTTAAAGCAAAGTAAGGACGGGATAGAAATTCCTAACAATGGACAAAACTATTCCATATGTATAATGGAACCAAGAAAACTCAAAGAGTTTAACATATCAGACGTTCAACTAGAAGAGTCCAGGTTGAATCCTGTCCAAATCAGGTTAGGTCTATCCCACTGTATATCTCTTGGCAAAGCACCATCAACCAATGCATCAGCACAATGTAAACTTTCATTTGTAAAGTGCCATTAAACTCCAAGTAAACTGCCACAAGGAAAGTGGTATTTATGTCTCATAAAGTGTGAAAACAACCAACATCAAACGCATTACCCAAATGCAGAGTAATGCAAAGCAGTGTCTCCATCCTCGTCCTGCAATTCTAGATTGGCTCCAGAAAGAAGTAACAATTTGACAATGTCTCTGTGTCCCTGGTGACTTGCAACCTGTAATGCTGTCTTACCGGAACTCATCTGGTCTACCTGCATGAATAGAAAAAATAATAATTATTTAAGTTCAAGATGATTTCAAAAGTGTAAGTTTTATGTTCGCTGAAAAAATGACAGATTAAAAATTATGCTTATATTAATTACTATTAATTTTAGTACCCTATGCTCCAACACATTTCATTTTTATACTACTTATACTATTTATTTTAGTACCCATCTAGTTTTGCACACCCCTATGGTCCAGCACTATCTATTTTTACACAACTTATGGTCCAGCACTATCTATTTTTACACAACTTATGGTCCAGCACTATCTATATTTACACACCCTATGGTCCAGCACTATCTATTTTTACACAACTTATGGTCCAGCACTATCTATATTTACACACCCTATGGTCCAGCACTATCTATTTTTACACAACTTATGGTCCAGCAATATCTATATTTACACACCCTATGGTCCACCACTATCTATTTTAACACACCCTATGGTCCAGCACTATCTCTTTTTACACTACTTATATTTATGTTCCAATACATTTAGTTTTAAAAATGTGAGTAGCCTGCAGTCCAGCATTTTCAATATTTATATTACTTATGCCAGTACTCTAAGGTCCAGCATTCTTAGTTTTTATTTTATTTATGCTAGTTCCCTATGGATACTATTTATATATGTTCCCTCTGGTCCAGCATTATCAATTTTTATACTACTTATACTAGCTTCCTATGGTCCAACATCCTCAATTTTTATGCTGCATATGGTAACATTTTTTCCATACCAACAAAAAGAATACTGAATGGGAAAATTCTAAGCATCACAAGGCACCTCAACAGAACTTTAATGGACAGATGTACCAAGTCTGGCCAAAAGACTATTAATCAGTTGAAAGTTTTGCTCCAGAAATGAAAATGTTTATGGACAGACAGATGTACATATTGATAGATCTATTTCCCTCTATTGCATATCTGGTCGACAAAAGTGAAATATTCTTCCTAAACCTGCTTTAATAGCCCTTTAATTGGTATATGGTATATATAGTGTTTCAATGCTTACACTAAATGTGCTACATCAAAACAAATATTTCAATGGCAAATGTTGGATTCTCTTAATGACTTCTGTTATTTCTATCATAATTTGTCATGATTGTTGTTACTGTTGCTGTTGTAGGGTTTAACGCCATTTTTCAGCACACGATAGGCTATACATGGCGGTCAGTATTAATGGTGGAGGAAGAACCTGGGAAAATCCCGGAAAGAACCACCGACCCTCGAGAAGCTAATTTGCCATGTAGTTTCATTAATCATCATACCGACTATAAGTATCATCAAATGGTTTTTTTTGCTACAGAAAGAAAAATACGAATGATAGATGGGTTGACAGACTGTGGGGCAAAAACAAATTCATACTGATACTGAAACAAAATACTAACAGCAAAATGCACACAGAGACCATTTAGTCTAATATGTATACATAGCCACCTTGCGATATCTTGAATTATTTGGAGGTCTACTATGAAAATGTACAAAACCAAAAAAATACTGAAACTGAAGAACTGAAGGCACATCTGGACAACTAGTTTAATATCTGTACCAAGTATTATAGAGATATCTTTACTGGTTCTGCAGCTCTGCTTTGAAACAAAGTGTGATGGATGGATGGATGGATGAACAAATATGAAAATGTTAATCCACTTGTCTAATTCATGTACCATTTTTCAGAGAGATACCTTTAACAGTTTCAAATGTGAACTTATTGCCCCAGAAACTAATATGTGGATGAATGGATGGACAAAAGCATTAAAATAATTGAACCTAATGAATCGTGAATAGCAAAAGGCACATTCGGATCTCTTCTCTAATATGTATATTAAGTTTCAGGGATCTCTCTTTAACAATTTGAGAGATATTCTCCAGAAACAAAATGCTTATAGACAGTGGCCATAGTAACAGCTACAACAGAAAATACAGCAAAAGGGTTTCAAAAGTCGCGTTCATTTTTCAGGCCTTTACTATGCAAAATAAATATATTAACCTTCAATACCTTTGAGAATGAAGAAAATCATGCTGGCATAAAGGTTTTAGTTACTTCCCTTTGTAGAATTTGAGTCATGTACACATAACAGCAGATAGAACAAACTGACACGATACTTACTTTATCTGGGAATTTTTTGATGATGTCTTTTACTATATCTGTGTGTCCCTGGGCAGCCTCCCTAACGAGTCGGTCAGGCCCTGATTCTAATGTATGTAGTTCAGCTAGCTCATCTAAAATAGCTGACAAAGAGGCAGCTAAAAGGACAAACAAAATGCAGATGTATAAAATGTCAAATTTACTTTTTCTGAGGTTAATGGTAAATTCATATAAACTTCAGTGAACTGAGTGAAAGAAATTGTCTTGCTGCACATTCTATCTGAATCAAAGAGTATGTGAGAACATTAAAGTAACTCTTACTAATATCAGTGTGTTTATGTTAAATTCAGTTGCAGGTACTTTGATAATAGCCTATAATATATACAGGCTTGTAAGTCAAGTCCATCTGCAAACTACATAGACCCAGATCTACAACTGCATAATGTACCAGGAGATCAGGGTCAGTGCAGTTTGCAAAGATTAATCAATAAAATAGACGACATAGACTCTGATCCACCAACTCACAATGCCATGGCAGATCAGGGTCTATATTGTTTGAAGATCGTAAGAATCAATAATCTTAAAGTATCAAACAAGTTGAAATTTGTCGACTTTAAACAGGCCTTTACATATGACACTTCTATGCTATGAGTTAGTCTAAATTAAATCCACTCTGGAGATTAAATATCTATAGCCATAATATGACTGAGTCTTAAATGTTATTTTATAGCAATAAATGAAAATTGCTAAGCACGACTTTGCTCATGAAAATTAGAGCATTTGATGGAAAATTACTGTCTCATGTGTTCACAGGCTGAATCTGAGTATTCTGTAATAAAGAAATTATGATGAAATTACCTACACCATAAAATTCATTTATTCATAATTGGTTAAATCCCTTTGGAAGGATAACATCAATGCCAAAAATGCTGTAAAATTTGGTGGTAAAATATCACCTGGTGAAAACCATATGCTTTGATGACTGTATTACACTAAAATTGCATTTTCATCAATCGTTTTTCATCAATGGCTTAAGTTGACAATGTTAAGATTTTGCCTTGTAAACATCTCCCTAACTTGTGCACAACAGGGGTCCAAAAACTATACTATACATGATGATGTGATTTATCAAGGGACCTTGCAAAAAAAGGTAATAAGTGATACCATCCTCCCTGGACATTGAGAAAACTGTGAGGGAGGGTGTTTGGGCACAACTGGGCTGTCTAATGGCTGAATACTTGTATTATAGCTTTGGGAATAATTTTTGGTAAAGTGCTTTTTGTCAAGATGCTGAATATCTGAAAGATCATTAACATTATTCCAACTGCTTTCAACAACCTTCACATGAACACAAAAATATTGCATATTATGTCACTGCTTTTTGTTGATTCGTCTGGTTCTCTGCTTCATGTGGTATAGTGGAGTGCAATGCAAGGAGCACACAAAGCAGGGAACCTAAATGGATTAGATTCAATTTACAACCAATCAAGATTCCCTATTTTTTATAACTAGGGATGATCATTTTGTGAAACAATGGTCAACATGGAAATAATTCTTTATTGTTCTACTGTTTTATTGTGAATGATAACTTGTTTTCCTAACTGCATAAACAATCCCTGACCTGTGACTCTGATCTATGGTCTAAGTTTCACTGGCGAATACAGAGAAGCAAACAGGTTGTGCTGATTGATTTAGTTGGGTCTGGTGGTCTTCTGTGCTGATGCCACCAACTTGACCAGATCCAAGACAGAAACTCGAGAAGACTGAGTCTCCATGCCAGCCTACAGCTTCCACTTTATCTTGGATCAAAATGTTATATTCAAATGGCTCAAATTTCATGAGTTGTAATGTTCATTAGGCAGTTCTGATCTTGTGAGACATCTGAGGATGCCAAGCATATAACCCACTTCAGCCACAAAGCATGGGATTGAGGGATCATATCCTGTTTCCCAGCTTTCACTGACAGGAAGAGGCATTTGCATGTGCCACGACCTGTCTCTGTGTGTTTCAATTAGTGCTTGAGACAGCAAAGATGATCCTGCATGGCTGCTGTTCTTGACCTGTCAATGGAAGTGAGCCAGTGAATGATGACTCTTTGGTTACCAATGGATGGTGACCTATTTTTGACTACAAAGCCTGGTTGTGTCGGCCACTGAACCATCCAATCTAAGCTGAAGATAGCTTGGGTTGATAGAAAGGGCGTGTAGCTCACCTACCCTGCATTTGGAGGCTACAGCTATCAGGAAACAGGGCTTGTATGATAGAAACTTTAGTGAAGTGTGGGCTAGAGGCTCGAATTTACTCAAATTCAGCCATGTTAAAATGTAGGTCAGGTTCCATTTAAAACAAGGTCAGTGATTCTGGTCGACTGAGATCAAAATTAGACAAACCATCTGAAAGGTCCTTATCATGCCCAATGTCATATCTGCCATAATGCCAGAATGTGTCAGATATCATGGAGCAGTAGCCTATGATAGTGATGGAGACTACATGTTTCTCCTCAAAGAGCCAAAGAAAAAAGGGAGGATGTTATTGGTCTGTCACAAGTCCCTGAAAATGTACCACTTTTCCTTGTAAGTCATTGGAGTGGAGGGTTTCTTGCTCTTGAGATTCTCTCTGAAGGTTTAGGTTTAAACTGTTTGCTCATAACACTGTCTGGGTAAGAGCGATTTGTGCAGAAGATGGTCCATGCTGGGATGGAACATCCATGAAGCTTGGTTGCTTGATTTGGTGCCCATGTCTGAGGAGATAGGATGCCACAGCTGAGTTTTTGGACCTGATGAGAACTGTTTTCCCTGAGAGTAGATATTCCCAGAAGAGAAAGGCTTCAATGACAGCCTTCATTTTGAGAATGTTGATGTGCAGAGGTGGTTCCCACTTGCCGACGATGGTAGTGAGGTCTGTCAATAGGTGGGCACCCCAACTGTATGCACTCGCGTCAGTATATACTGTGATTGCCAGTTGGGACTTCTCCTGTGGGATTCCCATGGTCAGCCACCTTGGGTTGCTCCAATTATGTTTAATCATAGCTGCCAACCTTCCAAGCTCACAATTAGTGAAAATAGGGCAAAAAAGTCGTGAATTTGGACATGAATTCGTGAAAAATACCATGACAATTACTCCATCCACTCTGACCACTCTATCCACTCTGACCGTCAATACTACACTATATCAAGTTCGCAATATAAAACTAAAACACTGCATATATGCAGAAATATTTATTTATCAAGACATGATACTGTGGCAGACATGAACTTCCTCAACTGCTTGATTGTAAATTTGTTTTCTAAACAGTTCAGACTTCTTGTCTGCTGGTTGATCTTGGTGACTAAAATTGTTGACAAATTTTCTGCAGCTAAGGAGACCCTAAAGTCTGTCTTATTTTTCTTCACTAGAGAAAATACTCTTTCACTGTCACTGTTGATGAAGACATTTTCAAGATTTTGCATGCGATGCTGAACGGTAGTTCAAATCAGTGTTGGTGATGCATGCGTGGAGCAAAATTCATGTTAGGCACCAGTTTGTCTCAAAAGCATTTGTAAAACTACTCTTATACATATAGATTAAAATAGGCTAAAATGCTTGCTACTGGGCCAACTGTACTAATCGGCTGTAGATCTACTAATATCGCGACCGTTTCGGCAACTGCAAATATCACGACTAGCGCTTAACGGGAAATTGGTTATTTGATTAAAGATTTAGAATAATTGAGGATTGGAGAATTCACAAATTTTTGGCTTGTGGCGTGAATCCATGAATAGCTGAAAAAGTCGTGAAATTCACACTAAATTCGTGAGGGTTGGCAGCTTTGCTTAATGATGGAATCTCGTGTGTGGTCATGATTGCTTGATTGAGAGGACCTGAAAATGGGCACCACTGTGCCAATAATGTCATCTGTAAGGGGTGTATAACAGATGGCCAAGAGGGATCAGGTCCATTGCTGCACTGAATAAACCAAGAACTCATCTTGCTGAAATCCAAGTCCTGTTGTAAACTGACTCAACAATTTCAACAATGCTGGTTATGCAAACACTAGGAAGCCACACCAGATTTCAGCTGGTTAAGAACTCCAAAGCCTAAATGAGAAAGGATATCATTCCTGCAATGGAGCAGGATAGAACTTACCTTGTGTTTCTGGAGGATGTTGTCCTGGTATGCTGCCATCATTGTAGATGACATCGACCAGAACTGGTAGACAACACATTCCATAATCTGGGTATAAGCCAAGGAGCTGATGTTGAGGAAAGGGAAAAATAGTGAATTTATAAATGGAGTCACAGCAAGCGAAACAGAGAAACTTGTGAGATATGGGGTGGATAGGAACATGAAAGTATGCATCAGTCAGGTCAAGACTAAAATCATCCTCACCCATCCAGATTGACCTTGCTATCACCATCTTGAACTTCAGGGGTTGGTTGAGGCAGCTCAAGCTGAAGATGAGCCTTGGCTTGCCATTTGCTTTCTGAATTAGAAACAGCTATGAATAAAACCCCAGGGTTTGTGGCTTTTGCAGAATCTCCACCACCTGTTATGAGATGAGTGACCATCTCTCCTCCCAATCTACCGGGACTTTCATGAAGTGGAGAGAGGAGGAGAGGTGAGGGAGGTTGGATTAATGAAACCCAAAGCCCCTCTGAAATAACCTGAATCACCCACCCATTTTGAGGGAAGAGGGAGATCCAGTGAGCCCAAAATGCAGGAACAGGCTGCCCATGGGTAAGCTGCCTAGAGACAGTGGGGAGGGTATGTCAATGCTTACAGTTTGGAGGCTTGAAAACAGAGAAATTCTGATTCTTCCTGCCTCTGTACTGATGCCTCCTATGTTAGTTAAAATGTAGTCTCCTGGCATGGGGTTGGGATTGGTATTGCTGTACATCTGAGAGAGGAAATTCCATCCAGGTCTAAACGCTTGTGCAGGCAGGGGGACAGCAAGTTGAATCCGAAGTTCCTGAGCTGCCTGCCTTCGAACTTCTATGATTCATCCTCTACAAAGCAATGGAAACCAAAACAGGGTCATCCATAAAGCAGGAGTATGGTGCCATTCAAGTGATGTTGACTGCAGACATGCTTCACATCAGATTACGTCTAAATTGGCTGAAGCTGTCATAGTATGATGAACTGCTCTGTTAAGGACCCAAGCAATCCTGGCTATCATGAGGCGGAAGACTGCCAATAGAGCTATATATAACAGAGGTGCCTGGGTTACCAAAAATGGTGTCTCTCTTACTCCTTCCCAAAATCAACCTTTGCCTGGGCTTTGTAAACCTGGGTAGTGGTAAGGGGAGGAGGGCATTATGAAATGGCCAACACCCGACAGATTTCCTCAATGGCGGCTTGAAAACTGAATTCAGTCTGATCCATAGTCGTATCTGAACAAAAAAAGAGGATTACTGGCATCTCATCATACTCACTGTGCAATAGGCCCTCATCTGGGTCAGCCAGTAGCTCTGCACAAGTAATGCTGAGTGTCACTGATGACTCTGGCAGGTCGTATCTGTCAACATTGAAGGTAGACAGTGAATAATCATAAGTCCGACAAAGCTCACACTGCTGACTGGTGTTAGCTGGCAAGCTGGTGTGAATAGTGTGTGGTTGGAATGGGTGCCTGCTGTATATAAGGTAGTCTGGCAATCATCTGTATAGGTTTCTCCAAAGGCCTTGCAGAACAGACAGATTTCTCACTGAAATATCTGGTATAGTAGTGATAAGATGCCGGTAATGGTATGGCATGTTTTAAGGGATGATTCAAACAGATCCAACAAGAACCCCATGCTATGCTTGGACATGTGGAGGGACTTGAATGAACTGGGCTACCTAAAATTGGGGAAACTTCCAACTGAGTCAGGGGTATCACCAACAACGAACATAGGTTGTCAACCTTGATTTATTCTGTCTTTCCTTCCCTTCAGTGCTGAATGGATTAGAGCTCTGAACGTGCATTTCATGCATTTAGTAAATATTTTTACCATAAAAACCCAAGAAAAGAAAAGAAAGCAAAGATTAGCAATTAGTATGTGACTAACTAGCTAATAGCATAGATTAGAAAATCAGTATGGGACTAAAATGACAGACCAGATTTCCTCTGACCACATATTACAGATGATGCGTATCATAAATGGTGTATACTTAGTATAAACAAAACAAGAATTATTTTAGACTTCCAAGTCATGAAGTTACATATATAGCATTTAAGATACAAAAACAAAAAAATAAATCAGAAACTATTATTTAAAATTACTAAACCACTAAAACACTGTCAAAACTAACAGAGCAGTGAAAGTGTCATTTCAGAAACATGTAGCCCTGTTATGAACTTACCCACAATGCTAAGTTAATTATTAAACCACAAATGTATCAAAACAGCATGAAATATGAAAAAACTGAGCATAAATCTCAAGCAGCACTTTTGAATTTAGCTAAAAATATCTCCATAATGGACAGAGTAAGCAAATAAAGTCTAAGTCATGCTGACTCATAATGACATTGTATAAGTTTAACAATATTATGTTGGATGAGGGCCTTGAAAGACTAAGTCCAAAAAGGTGACAAAATCACTCAAAATGTGCAGAAATTGTAAAATAATGCATACAGCATGCAGCAGATAGATAAATCCACACAATAAATTAAAATTGAATGTTGTATGAGCCTACAGGAACACAAAAATTGCTGGACTGTCAAAGGATGAACTATACAACATGTAATCTTTACAGCAGCAAAGCTTAAAACTGGCAACACCTGGCAGTGCCATGGGGAAATAATGGGCAAGAGTTACTGCTCTTTGTCTATTTGAAAGAGGATAACACAATTTTTGTCTTTTAGTAGGGCTGGAATTGTGAGACAGCAGGCTAATATTTCTAACGTAATTTTGTGACTGGGGAACATATTAGAAGGAGAAATTTTGAAACCAGCTTCTCCACAATGAACTGTATATCAAAAACAAAGCTTTTTATTTCGCCAAGTATTCATTTCACTTAGTAGCCTTGCTATCTTTGATCACATTTGAGAATGAGTAGACTAAATTAAGGTCATTTATATTTAGCACAATTTAATATTTATAACAGTGTTTGGTTGATCAACTGAAATGGGTCGACCAGACACAGGACCAGAACCACGAACTCTTACGCAGGTATGCATGCTTTTTAACTCGTCTTTCATTCCATCACCTTTATTTGAAATAAAAGATGTAATTAATGTTTTGATACAAAGAATGTCAGATTTTAATTCAGTACAACAATACAACATTACTTCTGCAAGTCAGATACCAAGACATGGTCAGCAATTAATTAGGTTCTCAGAGAAATGCTCGTGGACATACCTACTATGGTAAATTTATCCATTTCACATTTGAATAAAAAAAGGACTATTGCGCTTATGATGATGACACTAAAACAAGTGAAAAATAATAAAATAGTAGGAATTTCACTTGAAAAAAAATTATTTGGGATTTATTTATTAAAGTGTTGCTTCCAGTATGCATTAGCAACATTTTCATGGATCAAAATTTCTTTGAATTTTTTATATTCTATACTAAGAATGTTGTTTGGAAAGAAAATTTAATACAATAAATGACTTCTTATTAAAAGTTGATAATTTCATGATGTTGATTCAAATTTCCAGGTTCTATCTACCATTTCGAATATAAAATTAGCAATCTATCAAGGTTTCAGACATCAATTTTGATTGCAATTTTCATCATGTTCAACATATAGGGGTAAAGTTTTTGGTATTTTCTTTTGAAAAAAATTGGATCCATGCCAGACCACACATTAAAAGTCAGTTCACAAATTATTAGGGTGTGAGTTATCAAGGGACTGGTGTACATAGGAGGAATCAATCAGGAATTCTTTCCTTGGCAGTGATAGTGCACAAGACTGTTGATGTTATCTTGTGTGAGCTGTCACACTATACCTCTGATGTCTGAGAGGAATGGATCTAAGCTGCCATAAATAGTCTGGTTCTTTATTCCTGACTGGATTTCAATCTGTGATTAAAGGAGGTACATAGGATCCACTTAATGTACTAATGCCTGGCGATAATGGACTAAGGTTTCTATGAACCAGGTGTCAATTAAGCACATGGCAGCAATATATTCTTAAAGAGCATCAGTTGTGAAGAGCGTGCACAAAATTTACTAACTTTCATCCTCTCAACCAAACCCAGCAAATATTAATATGAACATAAAGAATTAATGTCTGAAGATTATACCTGGCATTTCCTCTCTTTCATTATGTCCCATGGTGTTATTCATGTCTGTGACAACCCCATGAGGCACAGGAAAACAGTTTAGGGGATTAAACGTCCATGTCTGAGTCCCCACTTGGACCCTCAAGTCTCCATCTGGATATACTTTCAAGATCTGGCCAGTTTTTCCCAGGGTCTACATGAAAAGATAACAGTTTAGTCACATAAAATTAAGGGAAAAATTAATACATACTCCCTCAATACTTGAAATTAAAACAATATCCCACGTAACTTGAATCAAGTGTACAATGAACTGCATATTATACACCCAATGAAGTTTAAAATTCCTCTACAATGACAACTGAAATTTGTGTGCAAAACCATTGTTCTTGCTTTCAGTCTGACCCTGACCTCTGACTTTTTTTACCCCCAATTTCTGTTTCTTCCCTAAGTGCCAGTCATTCACAAAATCTGGGCCATATCTATGATGTGGAACTAAGGTTATTGTGCTGAAATCAATTTTCTTGTTTCAGTCAATGATCCTGACTCTTGACCTTTTGACCACAAATCAATAGCCTTCTTCCCTAATCCAGGTGCAAGCTATCAAAAAAGTTCACTGAGGAATGCAATGTGGTTTTTGTTGTTGTCTTATTAGCACTTTTAACACAATGTTGGCTTTGTTGTTCCAAGGAAATGTGATCTAAGTGCATTTCTGAAACAGCAGACATTTGGATCATGAGTCTGACTCTCTACCAACTTAGCCACCACAGCTCCCTGTGTAACTAATGCTTTTGTTTTGAAACTATTTTGCTTCTTCCAAAATGAATAACCATGACCTTACACTTTTCGACCTTGAAATTGATAGGGTTCATGCTTACCCAAGTGCAAGTCATACACTATGTTTGGTAACTGTTAAAGGATGGGCTAATGTTATAAACAAAATTGGAAATAGATGGACAGACAGAAATAACTTAACACAATATGTGCACCTACTCTCTTCTATGTACTGCCCTATCTGTGTAAATAAAAGATGAACTTATTACTCATGTTTCATGCATATGGATATATCATTTGATGAATATTTATTTACACTACTGAAATATACCTCAATTTCTAACTGAATGGTCTCCATGCTGACTTGTAAAAAAAAAGTTATTGAATGAAACAAAGAAAATTAAAATATCATTTCACTCGCTCTCTATCCGTGCTCATTTTATATGAAAAATTGGCCTAATGCTAATAAATGCTTATTATTCCTGTATTTTTTTTAACTTATGTAATTATTAAAGGTTAATCAAGTTAAATACAAATAAAGTTTTAGATTATTATTCTATTTGATTTAAAAAAAAAATATATAATGTCCTGCATGGCAGGTAATCAGCATTTTGTCAAATATTCTTACTTCTTTCATGCTATCATTCCATTCCCCATGATTTTTCTGAAGTTCTTTCACAGTGTGAATGTTGTCTGATATCCTCACAGTATCACTGACTGTGAACTTCTGAACCTGTAAAATAAAAGTTGTGGACGATAGTGCTTGAATAACAAAAAAGTAAAAGTAGAATTTGATTTTGACAATCTTTAAAGCACAATAATTCCACACAATATATTAAATGGGACCCTAGAATAATTTTATATTTGAATTTTGTTTATGGACCTTTCTGTGTCTTTTTGATTATATCATGTGAACGAAATGGGAACTAAGTGCCTTTTCCAAGGAAACACCAAGACTGCCAATGACAGAACAGGTAGTGAACCCATGACCCATGGATTACATATCCATTGCCCTATCCATTGAGTTATCATGGTTCCCTATCTTAAACACATGGTAATTGATTATATAATGTCAATTGTTACTGTATTATATAAAACTTAGTTCCTTACCTAGAAAAGTGAACAAGGCTACAGTAGATGTGTTATAGAACACATGACATAGCAAAATGGCATACGGAGATCAATAAGGCTACAGAAGATGTGTTACAGTACACATCACACAGCAAAATGGCATATAGAGATAAACAAGGCTACAGGAGATATAGTACACTTGACAGCAAAATGGCATATAGAGATCAACAAGGCTAGAGATGTTATATATACATGACACAGCAAAATGGCATATAGATATTAACAAGGCTAGAGATGTGTTGTATATACATTACACAGCAAAATGGCATAAAGATATCAACAAGGCTACAGGAGATTTGCTATAGTACACATGATATAGCAAAATGGAATACAGAGATCAACAAGGCTACAGATGTGTTATAGTACACATGAAATAGCAAAATGACATATAGAGATCAACAAGGCTACAGGAGATGTGTTATACTACACATGAAATAGCAAAATGACATATAGAGATCAACAAGGCTACAGGAGATGTGTTATAGTACACATGAAATAGCAAAATGACATATAGAGATCAACAAGGCTAGAGGAGATGTTATAGTAAACATGATATAGCAAAATGGCATACTGAGATCAACAAGGCTACAGGACAGGAGATGTGTTATAGAACACGTGACATAGCAAAATGGCATATAGAGATCAACAAGGCTATAGGATATGTGTTATAGTCCACATGAAATAGCAAAATGACATATAGAGATCAAAAAGGTTAGAGGAGATGTTATAGTACACATGACACAGCAAAATGGCATATAGAGATCAACAAAGCTAGAGATGTGTTATATATACATGACAGAAATATGATAGATATATACAAATGTCCCCAAAGATGTTTGTCAAAAAACAATCCAACATTTCTTACTTTATTGTTAACTTTGGTTAAAGCTCCTGGGTGAAAGGTCCATCTGTTACTGCATCCATCGTATTGAACTCGTACATCTCCACGCTCTGTGATCCTATGGACAGCCCCGATCTTACCAATAAACTAAAAATAAACATTCAAATGCAAACTATATGAATGAAAGATTATAATTAAGTTGTTGTTGTTGTTGTTGTGGGGTTTAACGCCATTTTTCAGCACACGATAGGCTATGCATGGCGGCCAGTATTATTGGTGGAGGAAGAACCCTGGAAAACCCCGGGAAGAACCACCAGCCCACGAGAAGCTACTGGCAAGCTTTCTCACATACCCACATTGGCCGAATCCTAGACTCGAACCCACGCAGACATAGGTGAGATGGCAATGATCCGTAACAGAGAGCGCTTTAGACCACTCGGCCACTCGGGGCCCCTATAATTAAGTAAAACACAAGATTGTTTCATAAATCATATTTCACAGGCCCAATTTTCTAGAAACATTATTTGAAATAAAGCGTGAGGGTGACCACCATTACTAGATACAACAGAAGAATAACTGCAGTCTTCAAAATGCAACATGTTTTGTTTCATTGTTATGTTCTCAGAAACAGTGAAAACTTTAAATGACTAAGGAAAGTAAATTTTCAATAATGCCCCATAAATCAAAACTAGGGAGAAAAAAATCATGTCAGAGTAAAACTGTGTTAATAATGTACATGATAGATAATTTGTCTGTAGACAATGATGAGATATCGATATTTAAGGTAAAATATGTTTATTTGACAATACTTATTTAATCATACGACATTGGATTTACCAATAATACCTTGCAAATCCAGCCCTCACAAACTTTACTAAGCTAAAAAGTGCTAAATGTTGTTTGTCATACCATGGTCTGTGGGGTGAGTATGTCTGACAAGAGTGATATCCCCTTAGAGAGGGACTGGAGCTAAATCCTGCAATACTTCAGTTACTACTCTGCAGATATGCATGTGCTGTCAGGTTACAAAAGTAACTGGAGATACTAAGAAAGTTGGCCCACATTATCATCAGGTAAGTGTTAATGACAAAAAATTAATTTTACTTACATTGAAATAGAAATACCTTTTACGTAAAAAAATGTTTCTTCTTCAAACACAATACCTGAACAAATTACATATGGAGAAGAGGTAAAAGTTAGAAGGAATAATATGCCCAATCTCCAAACCACTAATGTATATAAAGCTGCTACAAATGTGAAAGATGCTTGCTCGAGTTAGTATCTAGCAAATCAAGTGGCCACATCACTGCGAAATTGCAGAATGACCCTAGCAAGGGTTGTGCTGCTGCTGCTATAGGTCCCACCAGGTCAACTAGATCATTTGCATAAAAGAACTCTGAAAGTCACATCCAATTTCCATTCCATGGCTTGTATCACATCAGTTTCAGAAGAGTTATGCTTGAATGGTATGTTAGTGGTGCTGCCCTAACCTCAACAGCCAATATGAGCAAGATTCAATGGTCTTGGGTATGTTCTTACATGCAGAGTGAATGACCCATTGTGTACAGGACAATACAACCTGAGCTGAGATATCATTCTTTCCTTCTTACACTGACAGAGGTAAATGAAATCTCTCTCTTTTCGTCAACTTGGTTCACTTCAGGTACCACTTGATAGCCATTAAGGATCCTGCAGATGCCTCTAATGTGAAGAGTTCTACAAAGAATTAAGTTTCAAAACAATGGACAAAAGACAGATCATATAAGAACTTGAACCTGTTCAAGCAATGAAAGCCAGAACATTCATAAACATAACATATTCATCATGACAAAGTGGCAGAAAGTTTGGATTGACTAATAAAGTATGTATCTCACCTATTAGGCCTGCTCTAGCTAGAACAAGAAAGAAGCATGTATTGACGAGTTATGTAATGGCATTCCTTATGTGTATCCCAACAGTCCAAGGCTGGTACTGGGTATACGGAAATAGGGTGTCATCCAGGATCAAGATGGTGTTGAAACTGGTTAAGAAACTGTCTGGTGCTGGTAGGCTATACTTCCTTGGGCCAGTAATGGATTAGTGTGGGTACCAATACCAGAACTAATCACTTGATAATTGACAATTCCCAAACTGATCACTAGATATCCAGGCATCCAGGACTGGACAGTCACCACAACAGGTGCTTATGTGATGGAGCCTGAGATTGAGTTCTTGAAACATAACAGACACAGATGACTTTTGAATCCTGCAATGCAAGTGATGAAGCTGGCAAAGCCTGCTGAGATGGACAGCAAATTGGACTGGGAGTCTGACAATATTATGATATTATCTTCTCTAGCTATTCAGTGAGTGATTGGTCAATGATCCAAAGATGGTAACTAGCATCCAAGACAACACTGTCACTGCAGCCATGGTTGGTGCTAAAGCTGTCTGGTGTTCCTGCAAGAATTCTTGATGGTCCTATAATGGTAGCAGGTATCTGGGACGGTAGCAGGTATCTGGGACCAGATCATCATTGTAGCCTGTGCCAAGTTGGCAAGCCATGATGGGCCATTTGTCCATAATGGCACAGGGCCAATAAGGGTCCATTATTTTACATCTGATCGCAAACTCCAGTCTTCATGGATAAAGGCCATACTTCTTTGTATGCTTGTGCTGGCTCCATGCACCAGGTAAGGGATTTTAGATCACTGTAGACAGTCTTTCCATGCATCAGGTAAGGGATTTTAGATCACTGTAGACAGTCTTTCCATGCATCAAGGGATTTTATATCACTGTAGACACTCTTTCCATGATCAGGTATGGGATTTTTGATCACTATAGACAGTCTTTCCATGCATCAGGTAAGTGATTTTAGATCACTGTAGACAGTCTTTCCATGATCAGGTATGGGATTTTAGATCACTGTAGACAGTCTTTCCATGCATCAGGTAGAGGATTTTACATCACTGTTGACAGTCTTTCCATGCATCAGGTAAGGGATTTTAGATCACTATAGACAGTCTTTCCATGCATCAGGTAAGGGATTTTAGATCACTGCAGACAGTCTTTCCAAGATCAGGTATGGGATTTTAGATCACTGTAGACAGTCTTTCCATGCATCAGGTAAAGGATTTTAGATCACTGTTGACAGTCTTTCCATGCTTCAGGTAAGGGATTTTAGATCACTGTAGACAGTCTTTCCATACATCAGGTAAGTGATTTTAGATCACTGTAGACAGTCTTTCCATGATCAGGTATGGGATTTTAGATCACTGTAGACAGTCTTTCCATGCATCAGGTAAAGGATTTTAGATCACTGTAGACAGTCTTTCCATGCATCAGGTAAGGGATTTTAGATCACTATAGACAGTCTTTCCATGCATCAGGTAAGGGATTTTAGATCACTGCAGACAGTCTTTCCAAGACCAGGTATGGGATTTTAGATCACTGTAGACAGTCTTTCCATGCATCAGGTAAAGGATTTTACATCACTGTTGACAGTCTTTCCATGCATCAGGTAAGGGATTTTAGATCACTGTAGACAGTCTTTCCATACATCAGGTAAGGGATTTTAGATCACTGTAGACAGTCTTTCCATGCATCAGGTAAGGGATTTTAGATCACTGTAGACAGTCTTTCCATGCATCAGGTAAGGGATTTTAGATCACTGTAGACAATCTTTCCATGATCAGGTATGGGATTTTAGATCATTGTAGACAGTCTTTCCATGCACCAGGTAAGGGATTTTAGATCACTGTAGACAGTCTTTCCATGCACCAGGTAAGGGATTTTAGATCACTGTAGATGGCCTTTCCATGCACCAGGTAAGGGATTTTAGATCACTGTAGACAGTCTTTCCATGCAGTGCATCAGTAAAGGAAATCTAAGAGACAGTACTGACCATATCCAATCAACCAGTTGTCACCACTGGTCCCAACACATGACCATGTCAACTACCATACAAAGTTAAACTTGGTTCTAAAGGTAATGCTGAGATCTGGTCTGATCATGGAGGCATGGGCAGGGCTGGAGCTGTTTCTGCCAGTAAAGTTCAACTGTTTGGCCAATACGGTCACCCATAAATTTCCTGTCTATTGTGTGCAAACAGCACCCCATACACATCAGACATGTAACCTGGTTATCTTCTGCCAGCTTAAAGCATATGCACCCTATGTACTTATTCCTGCAAAATGTTGTTGTTGTTGTTGGGTTTAACGCCATTTTTCAGCACACGATAGGCTATACATGGTGGCCAGTATTAATGGTGGAGGAAGAACCCGGGAAACCCCCGGAAAGAACCACCAACCTACGAGAAGCTACTGGCAAGCTTTCTCACATACCAACATTGGCCAAATCCAAGACTCAAACCTCACGCAGACAGAGGTGAGATGGCAGTGACCTGTAGCGGAGAGCATTTTAGACCACTCGGCCCCCCCCCCCCCCCAAAATCTCTTGACATCTTTAACTAATGTCGCCATTTTCATAATACAGTCCTATCTGCTTATCTCAATATCTTTGGAATCAGGGTAATATTGTCAACATAAACAGATGTTTTGATAAGTATAAAGGGGGGGGGGCTGAAAATAAATTGAAATTAAGCTGTCATGTGAAATTTTTAAGAAGTGACCTGTTGTCAGCGACTAGGATTTACACTGGGAAAAACAGACAAAAACAATGAAAATTTTGATTAAATGAAGAATGCACTTGTATATTGACAATATACATTTGTGTAGTACAAATGTGTAACACAATGTGTTAAATAACGTACGTTTATATGAAAAATATATGAATTCGAGTATTAGATGACATGTTAGAAAATTCATGTATCAGTCAAATCCCGTTAGAAAACACAACATATTTTTAAAAAACCACAGTCCTCTTTTGATCTACATCCCACTGTCAACAAACACATTTCAAGAAACAATTCACTCAGATATTCATTATCCTGGTAGCACATGGTGGTATACTTGTTTGTATGCAACATGCACATGTACTTAAATTTGCCTAGACTTTGGTCACACAGAGACAAATACCATTATGCCAAGGCTACCAAGGGGATGAGGCTATTTATAGGGAAATGAAAAACTTTAACAAACATTTTTGCTTGATGTCTCACCTTCATTTAACTGGATGGCCAGATATCTATTGTTTCAAAATATTGGAACTTTAATTTGGGTTTTTTACAATGCCACTGGTAGCAATCATAAGCATGAACTGTTTTGGTGCAAACAGAAACTTTCCTGGAACAATAAATATGTTCTAATCACTATTAAAAATGAAACAACATTTTTATTGAAGTTTGTTGATGGCTTCCTTTGATCAAAGGTCTATGGCTTGCATTGATAAAGGTATATGTGATATTGATACTGAAGGTGTTACTAAAGATCATCTTTGAAGGACCAAATAAATGCCTGTTTGTTATTGCTGCAGCAACATCAAATAATTGTAGAACACTGAAACATATTTTTTTATTTGCTTAGTATATATACAGAACGATCAGAGCATTAAAGATAATCAGTTTTCTTTTAAGTTTCAGCAAAACTATTATTTCTAGTACATTTTTCAAAAAGATAAAAATATTGTCATCTTGGCGATTGTAGTCATGCAGAGGTGGTCAACTGTAGCTAGTCAGGTAGTATGATCATTTCGGTTATCTTACGGCATACAGTAGAGGGCCAGACAGCACAAGTGGATTAAGATACAACAATGTCGTGTTAGGGTGGTTTGTCAATATGAACAAAGGATTTGTTATGTAAGAACTGTGTCCAGTGCAATTTTATATCCAAGTTTGTGGTTTTCTGTCATGGTGCCTTTGAATTTCTTCACTTAAAATATTTATATTTTTAACAGCCAAAAATGTTGTCACCCAAGAAATTAACAGATGAAATATTTTATTGCCAATAAGAAAGAAAAAAAATCGAAATTTGCAACGTTGGTGAAGCCCAGCATGATCCGTGCATATACAGGTAAAATCGGTCAAGCAGTGCATGATGAATGAAGTGGATGCTAATGTCCAACATAAACATCTGCAATAATTGTATGAAGGACCTTGTGGTATGCAATAATAGACATTATTGACAGAATGAATATACTGGGTACAGTATGATGATTAGAACTGAGATACACTAGACCACAGCAGGTAATAAAAATGGCACTGCATATCGTAAGATGAAGATAGACCAGTAAAGTGTGAATTTTTCATCTCTGATAGAAAAGAGAACAAATATAAATATAGCATACTTCTCTGGGTGAGGAAACTCATTTGAATAGCTCTAAATGTTAAAAGACACAAGTGGAAAACAGTTTTGCAATAAATCTAAACAAAACATGCATACTAGCAAGAGTGTAAATAGTAAGTGAAATGTATACAGGATATAGAAACAACCACTCTGTCCATGGGGAGATCAGTCATGTACAAATCCCACCTTGTTGGACAAATTATTTTGTTAGGAGTCCATGCACTTAAAATAAGTAACAGAAATGAGTTAAAAGTAACAATCTTTGCAAAATTTAACAAATAATTTATTTCCCTAGAACACAAAGTGGAAATGGAAAAAAAAAACAACTTATAGTATTGCGAATTAAATCTCAAAATAACCCTAGAATTAGAGATACAAGTCTTAATAATAAAAGTTCAAAATAAACGTTAATGGAAATCCAATTTAAATCCAATGTTGAAGGTGTTGATGTGCATGTGGTGGCCTATACTGTGTTGATGTACCAACAGTCATTTGTTGAAACACAGTAACATAATTCCAGGTTTGAATTCACTATAAATACCCGTGAATGTCTCTGTCCAAGAATCCATTTTTTATAAGCACTGTACTTCCGGAGAAAAATTACTGAATTATATAATCTGAATAATTAAAATTCCAACCTAAATGAGTTTACAGACAAAAACAATAATACAAATTGATTCTGCTAGATCTTAAAGCATGAATGAATAATTTTTCCAGTGACAAGACTATATAGTCCTCTACTTGATGTTAGGTCACAATTAGCATTTTCTAATAAAAGCTACTTGACCTCATGTCACAATTAGCATGGTCTAATAAAAACTATTACTTAATGGAAAATTTCAATCTAGTTATAATTTGAAAGTATGTTCTAAAATTATAAAATAGAACACGGACAATGTCAGTTATGCTAGGGGAATCCCAATAACCTAGATCCAGACCCAAATAAACATGTTTACTTCTATTAATAATGATCCTAGTATTAAACCCATACACATAAAACATTTCAGCTATGTATTAGTTGTTTACAGAATATATTAAAAATCAATAATTCAGGTCAGGTAGAAAATAAACTTAGTTTTGGACAAGGTTATTTCATCATAAGCTGTTACATTACAAAAGCATAAAATGAAATAATTTTTTTTATAAAAAAAACCTAACAAACAATGCAAATTAAATATACATAACTTGTAGCAATTTTATTGCTGCAAACAAGATTGGGGTGGTGGTGGCTGGATTTTCAAGGTAGTGGTGGTACTTCCTATGCATTATGATCAGTTAATGTATTTAAATAAGAAATTACTTAGAACTAAATGCATACCTCAGCCATTCTGGGATTCCATCCTCCATGACCTTCTTGCATAATTTTCAGAATCTCCACCTCCAGGTTTACCCACACTTTGTCTCCCACTTTGAATTGGTGAGATATGCCAGTTGAGGTAGTTTGTTCTGGGAATTCTCCTGAGGGGAAAAATATAGCTTTTAATGATGGGTCCATTCCAATGGCTTTAAACAGATAAACTTGTGCTGGGAAATCAAATTCTGGAGAATGGCTATTCTGGGTACACAATTATTCCAAATGATGACATGGAATGCTTTAAATCCAATTAAATCAGTCTCATCAATATAAACATAAATGACAAATTTGGATGAAATCCAACTTTCCACTGTAAATCCAATGAAGACAGGTGATAAAGTAATTAATTGGTAATGTTATAGCATACTGTACATTAAGTGCACACATCTTCTCCACAGTGTAAAACTGCATGCCTAAGTTGCATTTAATCCAACTACCCCAGGTAAAGAAATGCTGAAGAAATCAAAAGGCAGACTATCAGGAAATAACTCCTGTAGATGATATCAAAGAATGCTGGAAACTGAACATATTTAATGACTAGTCAACACAAAAATATGCACGACCTGCTCGGTTGATTTTAACAAATCTTGGTAAAGTTCTGTTGTAGAAACCATAGTCTAGAGGATGCTGTCCAAGCAGCAATATTTTCATTTAGGACCAACTAGACCAGTGGTTCCCAGCCTGGGTCCATGGGGCTATTCCAAGGGAGACTAAAAGTACAACTATTAGCATGAGGGGGTCCACAACTTTTTTTTAAAGCTAAGAAGTTGTCCTCATAATCAAAAAGTTTGGGAACCAGTGAACTAGACCATGGAATGAATGTGAGTATGAAGTTTCAAGGCAGTCCTCCAAGTAGTTTTGAAATAGTGATAACAAATTTGCGCTAATGGGCAGATGGTGATGGAGGACAACATACCATCCCACAAGCTCTTATGGTCGATGACAACTAAAAACTGAATTACTAACTGCATTCATAAGTATGTGTAATGGAAAGGAATTCTTATATGTCCCCTTCTGAGATAAAATAAAAAGTTTTAAAAAGTCTGGTTAAATTTGTTTTTAAAAACTGGTAAAGTTATCCAACAGAAATAAAATGAAAAAGACAGATAATGAGGAAAATCTCATGTAAATATCAAGGAAATCCAGAAATCCAACTTACTCAAGGACCATCAATATAAAGCTGCCAAATGTGGCAGAAATCCAACAATCCTTGGAGAAATATAATGCTCCAGAAAGAATGTTTGGATGAAAATCAGGGGACATAAATGCTGTAAATGCTGACACACAATTCTTGAATTACATCTCACCCAAACGTCTCATCACTATAATGTTGCATGCCAAATTCAGTTGAAATCCAACAAACAATGGCCAAGTTACACTGCAGAAAGCAATAGCAGGGCATTAACTCTTGCAAATGATGTCTTGGAAAGTTGGATATCTTTCAATATCTCATTATAATTAAGCTGCATGCCAAATGTGGTTAAAATACAACCATCCTTAGTTAATCTACTAAAGAAAATAGTATGTCACATAATCAGGGGCTATAACATGACAATAAACTATGAGAAGAAGAAAAATGGCATGTTAGGTATGCCACTAGCAAAGACTATCAAACTTCAGATGGTCTACTTGAGCAAGTGGAGTTTGATTCCACTTAAAACAATAAGGTAGACTATAATTAAAAACACAATGTAACTAAATAACTGAAGCAGGGAATAGTGGTAACACTGGTCCAGTTTTGTAAACAAGGTGTAGTATGTCTCATGACACGAATTTATCTCAGGTTCCAGGCTCTTTATGATAAATGAGTTTGTGAAACTGAGCTAAGGATCATCTTTAAACATGGTGTTAATGCTAAACGTTATGCTACATACAGGCCTGAGTGGCAGTGAAATTGCTAAATACATTAGTCTACATCTTGGTCCAATCTTACCCAAGACTGGTAGATGATCTTTGTAGTAATTTCCAGCACTTGCTGCCTGCACATACTTCAGATCAACCTTCCCTTTATGACCAACTCTGTATACATTGGTGGAACCAGATGCCCATGTTACCGCCGCAACACTCCTCCCAGATTCCGAATCCCAACCTCGTACATCTGTCACCTTACCAATCTTTCCCTCACCACCTGCAATTGTACATTATCAAGTTTAATTGCACAGAGGTATCATAATCATTATTATTATTATTGGTAATGGTAGCTGTTGCTATAGCTACTTATGCTACTACCGTGGAGTAAAATTATATCTGTATTACAGTTTACTAGAGAACATTTCCTTTTTGGTTCATTTTATTCTTTTAAAGTTAATAACAACAACAAAAAACAATCTGTCACTGAGAATTTTGTGTTCAAGGAAATATGTGGATCCCAGCACTAGATAAATAATTACAGAGGGTGATTTTCTTGGCTAAAATAAGCAAAAGTTGACAGGTCCTACAAGAGTATGTGGTTGCTGTCTGTGACTGTCTGTGAAAGAATGGTGCTGTCTGTGACTGTTTCAGCAGCAACCAATGGACCAACTATTTATTATTTAATAAGGCCATGTCATGCAATCAGCTAGTGGAAAATGTGGATTCAGCATGCCAACAGACTTATTTCATTATATCATAAACTGAGACATATCAATGAAAGGCAAGGCTTGTAGAAATAGCTCATATTTTATAAATCAAAATCATCATCATGAATTACTATTGTTAAGACGATAATGCTTGTGGGGTTATCTTCCATTTCCCTGGTTTTATTGGGTGGAAAAGCTATTCAGATAAATCTGGAGAGCATGTACTGGGTCCTATAGCCTTGTCTCGCTCAAAGTATTTGATTGATGAAAGGGGCTGTAATGTTATTTTATGGTTGCCAGTAGAGGGAAGTCTCTTCTTAGTAATGAAACCTGCTTGTGTCATTAACACGAATGAACCATCAGAAAGGAATTTGTTGTTGTTGTTGTTGTAGGGTTTAACACCATTTTTCAGCACATGATAGGCTATACATGGCGGCCAGTATTAATGGTGGAGGAAGAACCTGGGAAATCCCTGGGAAGAACCACCAACCCTCGAGAAGCTACTGGCAAGCTTTTTCACATACCCACATCGGCCGAATCTGAGACTCCAACCTACGCAGACAGTGGTGAGATGGCAGTGATCCGTAATGGAGAGCGCTTTAGACCACTTGGCCATTCGGGGCCCACGAAAGGAATTGTAGGTAGTTTGGATCCACAGACAGAACACTTCTTCTTGATGATGCTGAAGTCTAGGCTATGAGGAACATGTTGTTGGCTTAATGCCATTTTACAATAAGCTATATATGGCAATGATTATAACTGGCAGCGGAAGAACCACCAACCCATGGGAAGCTTCTGGCAACATTCTCACATTGCCTTGCCCGAGACATCAACCCAAGTTCACAGAATTGGAATGGCATGTCACGACAGATCAACTTTGGTTATCATATCTGAGAGATCTTTGTCGTGGCTAATGTCAAGATGCCCATGATGTCTTAGTGTCAAAATCATGGAGTGATATTGATTAACAGTTATCAGTACAAGCTTCTAACTTTCAATGAAAAAAAAAAGTTGGCCTGCTTGGGAAGGGAGGCTGACGGGTGTGGCAATATTTGCACAAAACCATGTTAAAATAATTTCCTCTTGTATACTTTTAAAGTCGAGGGCCATCTAGCTGATGAGATCCTCTCCACAACTAAGCTTTTCTTCCACAAGGCCTGCTGTACAAGAGCTGTACAAGAGCCATGCATGAAACAGAAATTTATCTGGACATGAAAGATTAGTGACTGCAGCTGTTCAAAAAGTTCCAGGGTCACCAGGATTTTCCAGGGCATGTCTGTTGCCAAGTCAAGCAGATCGGTGATGCATATTTTGTCCCATTGAAGAAGGGCGACAAGGATTATTTTGTAATCCATGCATCTCATTTTCTGCATTAACTTCCGAATCAGAACTGCTTTGTAGAAGGCATAGGCCCAGATTCCCATTCCCTCATAGTCTATTGATATAGCATTGATAGACATACATTCCAATCTTGCAAACAGGTCCACTGGTCAACCCCACAGACTGCACACTCGATGGAAGACACCTCTGTGTGCAGTAGCTGTCCCTCCTTGATAGAGAATCAACCAGAACATTAAGCCTGCCCCGAATGTGTCATACCTTATGCTTATTTGATATTGGGAACACCAATGAAGGGAATACCATCTCAACATTCATAGTTGTGGTGACTTCATTTCACCTTGTTTCTGAAGATAACTGAGCACCAATGAATAGTCTACATGATTATAGAACAAGTAACATAGCTCATGTACGCACAGTCACCTTTTTGCAGCTACATGTTTTGGAGAATTTGACAACATATACCTTTAAATGGCATTTATTCACTTTATTTCATGCCTTGTCCATAAAAATTCCATTGATGAATAATGTATAAATTCCTAGAAAAATGCTTAACGGCAAATTCGATGATAACATACTCCGTCATTTTTTTGCTCAATCAAGCAAGCTGGTTGAACCCGTTTAAACCGGTTTTTGTTGCGTGATATGATGTAAGAGGAAGCGTGCCTGCAATTTGGGAAAAAGTTGTACTACAAACATAAACAGAGATGCAACAATGTCATCATTTATAAACAAAGCCTGGGAAAACACCGGCAGGAAGAAAACAATCGGCAAACACATCCAATAAATAGAAGGCAATTATGTAACTTTGGGTATATCTCCTGTATAAAATGTCATGTCTTTTATTTCAATTCATACATAATACCTATTTTTCCCATACAAATATGTGCTTTCATACATGTAAAAACATTAGAAACAAGGCTGTCAATTCAAACTTATTTTAGTTAAATTTTACATGATGCTAAATTATCATTTTGAAGAAATTCACATGTACAAGCTAAGAATAAAACTTACTGAATGTTACTTCTCAATCTCATAGTTTAAAATTGATGCAGGAGATGCATAAAGATACATGCAACTTCTTGTTCACGCGATTGTACCTTGATTCCCCCTGCACTAGTAATAGTTCAAGCCAATACAGACTTCTTGGCCCAGTGTAATGCCGAACTGCCATTGTAAAATTCCATAGCGATCAATAATTTTCATCTGGAAATTTCGTTATGACAATTAATTTGCAGATCACTAGAAAATCATGACTAAATAAACATTGTTATAACTATATTACGATTAAATTTTAAAAATAACACTATTTTTTACATTTATATAAATAAATGTGTTTACATGACCCATGTTACTTGAACTATAGGACTGTTTTTAAATGATGGTCCTGCCAAACGTTGGGAGGCTTTGAGGATTGTCTTCATTACCAAGTGGTTCTCTATTGTTGTGTCTACTTGCCAATGACCATCTCAAAGTCCAGTAGAAAGAGGGTCACCCACCCTGAGTAGATTGTGACCATTGGTTGTTGTACTTCCAACTGAATTCCTCATGCTAGATATTCTCTGTTTTGTCAATGAATCAGGAAGTATCTGATTTCCATTTCATTGAGATCTTTTTCTGCTGATCTAATGAACAATAAACTGGAAACCACTGAAAGAGGAGTAATATCTATGAAGGGCGCATGTAGAGGAGTTGAAGGAACCCTCTCGCCATTATAAATTTTTTGCAAGAAGTTCTCTATGAAGTTACGACAATGCAGTCAATGCATTTGGCATGAAGACAGATTAGGTTCATAAAGGTGAGGAACTACAAACCAAATGAATTAGGTTCAACAAATAGGGATCAATTTTGGGGTATTTTTTGGTTTAAAAAATGAGATCCACAACTGACCCCACATTATAAGCAGATTCATAAGTTATCAGGGTGGGAGTTATCGAATGAGTGGTGTATTTACTTTGTTTTTATATCACTTGACTCCAAGGTTAAGCAGAACTGCTGTCTTAAGTGACCTGTAAACATTCTCAATTCTGAGCACACTTACAACTCCCTTTATAACTCATTACTCCATATTTTCCCACCATTTCACCCTATTCAGTTAAAGGAAAGAAATCAACTTGCCCACTCTGCTTGGATCCTGATATGTTCCAAATCCCGAAACGGTGGGATTCATCACCCTTACAATCAATGCTCTTTATTTTCTGACCACTTCACCCTATTCAATTTGCCCATAAATTTGAACACAGCATAAATCCTGCTATATTCCAAATCTGAAATGGGTGGGATTAAGTTGTCTTGAAACAAATAGGAAAAAACAAACTTTACAATTGAGGTCAATCTATTATGTGGACATACATACAGCCATGCACATGAATGCCAAAGTAACCATTATGACATGCTTCTGTCAATGCAGGCTTGAAAACAATAACCAGCTATACAGCAGTACAATTAATGAGATCACACCATAACTCCAACAAGGAAATTAACGATCAATGTGCTGCAAAAGAAGCAAGACAAATAGCTATTCTTACATTATTGACCTGGTTCTAGCAAGTTTAACATAGTATAGTTTCTGTCATGCGCTGAAACACTGGATAAATCATGTGCTGCTGGAGAAAAAGGCTTAATTTGTTTAAAAAGTCTTTTAGCCGGTAATTGGTATATAATTTATCTAGTAATTGGTATATAATTTATCTAGTAATTGGTATATAATTTATCTAGTAATTGGTATATAATTTATCTAATTATCTAGTAAATGGTATATAATTTATCTAGTAACTGGTATATAATTTATCTAGTAATTGATCACATACAAATAGGAACAATACACATTCTTCTACCTGACATCAGCAAATGTATGAACAAAGCCAATTGTGCATGATCACTCTTTTGATGAACAAAGAAAAATGGTGGTTGGGGGTTATAATTGCTGACAACATTCCAGGCTTGTGTTCTGTTAAATGCTGGAGGACTGCTCTCCTGGTAGTTTTGAGAAGAGTTATTCACGCTACTTAAATTTTTTATGACATAAATGTTAACAGCACATTCTCATTTACAGCACATGATGCCATATATCAAATATATCATTATTTGCAAAGGGAATCTGCCACAAAATCTGGGGGAAAAAACATCTGGAAATCTTTATTTTGAACAATAAGATTGGAGAAAGCATTGGATCACTCCTCTGGAAGCAATTTAAGGAGCACCACAGTGACCAAGAGTGATCATGTTCCTCAAACACATGCCCTGCACATTACGCGCTGAACTGAGAATAGCGTAATATACCAATGTGCAATTTAATCAGATAGCTTAATTTACTGAACTGCAAATAGGAGAAAATGGTAAAAATTTGTTCAATAACAGTGATTCGAAATGGAAACAAAGATAAAACACTAAGCTTTGTGTTGTTATATCAACTAATTACACATCTGTATGATTCTTGAAATGTGTCCATAGTGGTACCGTATTATATCTGAAATTGCATAACAACAAGGTTCATTATTTTGAGGGACAGCTTACCATACCTGCTGAGAGTGGTGCAATAACATGTTCTGCTGGCAATTCATTGCACAATCAGATACATACATACATACAACTAATGTCAAGTATTAGATTGCTACTTAAACGATCATTCAGTAGAACTTTGAAAATGAAAGACTAGGCCTCAGTTTCAAACACTTTCTAAAAGCACTGAGATTTTACATTATCTTGCTCCTGACATATTTGTGAATATTGCTAGTTTCGTCAGAGGTCAGTTAGGAGAAAGGATGAAAAATAACCCTTCATTTTTAAAACTGTACAACTAGGAAATAATTTATTCTTTTTTGCGAGAGGGAAGAGTTGTGAAATCCATTACATTTTTCTCAGCAATAATTTTTAAAAATATATATATATATATATATATATATATATATATATATATATATATATATATATATATATATATAATTTATAAGCTCATTTTTAATCTTTCACACCACTTTGGTGGCCTAAGTGGTTAGAGCATCTGCCTTGGATGTGGGAGGTCAAGGGTTCAAACCCCAGCCAAGTCATACCAATGACTTATAAAAATGGTACTAACAGCTGTCTCACTAGGTACTCAGCACTAAGAGGTTAGTGTTAAGACTGGTCGGCCTGGTGTCAGGATAATGTGACTTGGTAGGACATGATGCTACATGTCTGCAGCATGATACCCCAGAGCTAGACATCACTGTAAACTGCCACTCTGCAGACATCATAGCAATATGACTGAAAAATTGTTAAAGCCAATGAAAAAATCCAAATCACACAATCTTTTACACTCAATGAATCTCTGTGAAATTCAACTGTTGCCAACAAATAAATAAGAAGGTATTAAAAAATATCGATATGAGGAAGACAATATTACATGGTATGTGAAACTTGAGCCTGAGCAATACTGGTGCCAAAACCAAAATATCCATTTTATAGAAATCATGATAACTGATGCTCCTGGAACAAAAATGAAGGTCCTCGAAGCAAAGACTTTCACTAAAGAGAGTTCTGCATTATCCAATAAAATATTAAAATATTTGAATATTATAATGTCCACTGATTTCACGAACTTACCATCTTGGTTTCCCCAGTCCCAATCAGGACCCCTCACCACTCTAGCGCCACTAACAATTCCCCAGGCCTGCACCTTCACACTGTTCAACCTTTTGGGTACTTTCACCCTAAATGTATAGGAAAACATACATTAGTATTTTCAAATCAAGTGCTTGAATTTCACAAGAATATTACAGTAGCCAAGGCGGCCCCAGGTGGTAGAGTGGTGTAAAGCACTCACCATTATGGATCATTGCCACTCACCTCTGCATGGGATCCAGTCTCGGTTCAGCCAAAATGGGTATGTGAGAATGCATGCCAGTAGCTTCTTGTGGGTCAGTGGATTTTTCCTTGGTTCTTAATCCACCATTTATTCTGGCCACCATGTATAGCCTATCTTGTGCTGAAAAATGACATTAAACCCTACAATAACAGTAACAGTAGCCAAGGAGACTAATAGAATTTATAATCAATTAGTCCCCTTGGGATTTTGCTAGTCCTCCACAAAAAGTTGCTCTCATTACTGTGACTATCTAACTGGATCAGATTTAAAAATTAACTGGAACTAAAACTGAATTAAATATTTGGGTATTTTTAAGAACAAGATATTAAAAAAATAAGCCGTCAATTTTATTTTTGGGCATACAATGCATTGAGTTATGAAAGAAGCTGAAATGAATACCAATTTTTTTTTATATTAAATATTCATTTAATGTACACCTCTCCCTCGATAACTCACGCACAACAGGGTCCACAAACATAGACCACACTATAACTGAGGGCTCAAGTTACAGAGGGACCTCCAAAAAGTGAAAAAATCCACTTATACATCGAGAAAACTATGGGGATGGTGGTTTAGGGAACTAGGCTGTTTAACGACTGAATCCTTGTTTTACTATCACATTAATAATAATTGTTAATAACACACTTTTTCTAGTGAAGTTGTTCATTATTCAGCATAAATAATATTAATTTTTTATTAGGACTATTCGGACTTTTGTCAGGATAATGTAACTAGTTGGGACATCATGCTACATGTCTGCGACATTATGCCCCAGTGTTAGAAATCACTATAAACTGCCACACTGCAGCCATCATAGTGATATGACTGAAAAATTCTTAAAAGCTATGTTAAGAATCCAAATCACACACACACACAAAATGTCCAACATGTGAAAGATTGTTCCAACTGGTTACAACAAGCATCATGTGTATGCGAAAACATGCCGTATTATGTCACTGCTTTTTGTTTCGTCGATTAGTCTGGTTTCCGGTGTGGTATTTAATAGATTACTGCTAAGTCTGGAGTCAAAGTATAGCAGGGAACTAGACTAATTGTTGATACACCACCAAACAAAATTCCGTAAAAAAAAACAAACTAGCAACATTATTTCATAAGACAATCACCTACGTTGAAACTCAATTTTTGTACTGTCCAATTTTGATGATTTCATCGATAGTAATAGTGAAACTTCTTATCATCCCTGAGAAGGAATTCTCTGAAACTTGCCTGCCCACAATGGTCCGTATCTGTGAAATGAAGCTCTTTATTTTACGAAGTTTCATTTTGCTTGGCTGCCTTGCTGTCTTTGATCACAGTCAGTTAATTTAAGGTAGTTTCTTACATACACAATAACATTTATAACAGTGTTCGATTGATCAAATGAAGTGAGTTCACCCAACATACAACCGGGGCAACTAGATTTTAAGTATGTTGTAGGATTTGCATGCCTCTTAACTTTGTTTTATTCCACCTCCTTTATTTGATTCAAAAGACAACTGACATGAAAATACGAAGGAGGTCAGATTTTAAATCAGTGCAACAATATAACAAATACTTCCTCAAGTCAGTTGTCAAAACATGGTCGGCACTTTATTAGTTTCTCAAAAAAAACTTGCAGACATAGCTGTTATGGTTGATTGACATATTCTGTGTTTAAAAACACATTGCATTTACTGATGATTACACTTAAGAGCCACTAATAGACAGAATTAAAACACAAATTTCACTTAATAAAAATAATTTAATTAGCATTTAAATATTTATGTACTTCCTACACTAAGCAAAAGTGACATTTTTATTGATCACAATTTCCTTGTACTATATCTTTAATCAAAGAATGTCATTTGGAAAGAAAATGTAACCAAATATATGACTTCAAAATGTTTATTATAATTTACAGGTCCTATCTACCTTTTTTGACAATAAAAAAAGGGATAAATCAATGTTTCAGTTTCCAATTTTGATAGCTTTCTTTCAAGTTCAAGAAATAGGGATACATTTTGGGGGGTATTTTCAGGTTTAAATGGGGCCCCAAGTGGCTGAGTGGTCTAAAGCGCTCTCTGTCACGGATCACTGCCATCTCACCACTGTCTGCATAGGTTCCAGTCTCGGGCTTGGCCAATGTGGATATGTAAGAAAGCTTGCCGGTAGCTTCTCGTGGGTCAGTGGTTCTTTCCGGGGTTTTCCCGGGTTCTTCCTCCACCATTAATACTGGCCGCCATGTATAGCCTATTTTGTGCTGAAAAATGGCATTAAACCCTATAACAAAAAAAAAATCAGGTTTAAAAATAGTGTAATTTAGACTAATTCGGCTGATTTGTATGAGGACAAGGGAAAAGCCACTTTTAGTCAAATGTGTGCTTAGATCATGACAATTTCCATAAGTAAAATATACAAGGTGGCGCTGACCAGTTTCATATTTTGCAACGGGTAAAAAGGATCTTGTATATCTCAGGTATTGTTAAAAAAACCTTTAATTCCCTTTATTATGGTGTATGATTTATGTGTGTAAATATGGGTTACAGAGTATATAATTTGGTTTTACTTCAAATGTGCACCTCTTAACGAAATGCTAACTCTGTAGGATCATTTTCACTTCCTGAACTTCAGAGGTAGATTATAAAAAAAGAGCAGATAACTATTTTTTTTACATATGATATATTTGGTAATTCATTCATTGCACTTTCAGAAGCTGGTATTGACTAGTCAGGCAAAATTCATTTTTCCTATTTTAATAGCTGCTAAACATAATTTAGATTAATTGATTGTTAATCTGGGCAGTACTCTCACACTGCACCAACATGTCATGAACATATGCAAGGCTGCATATCTTGAGCTGAAACGAATCAGCTCAATTCACAAATATCTTTCAGCTGATGCCACTAGAACACTTGTGTGTTCATTAGTACTTTCAAGACTGGACTACTGTAATTCAATTCTGTCTGGTTCATCTCAATATCTACTCCAGAAACTTCAAAAAGTTCAAAACACAGCTGCTCGGATCATACTTAGAGTACCACGATCAGAGCGCACCTCCCCGCTGCTCTGTACCCTATACTGGCTATCCATTCGATCCAGAATCAAACACAAAATTTGTTCTCTGTGCTACGTTTCACTGTTGGACTCTAGTCCAACATACCTATCTGACCTCACCCATGTGTACACACCATCAAGATACTTACGCTCCTCTTCTGATAATCGTATACTCATTATTCCCACTATGAAAACAAAGTCAAATGGACAGCGTGCTTTTGCATACCAGGGCCCAGCAACGTGGAATGAATTGCCCACTGAACTTAGACACAAAGACACAGTGATCACATTCAAGAGGGCTCTCAAAACTCATTTATTTTGACTGCAAGAACAAACTTAAAGACCTAATAATGTTTCCTACCTTAAATATTCTCAGCATGTTTTTAAAAAAATGTTTTCTAATTTCATGGTGTTTGTTTTTGTAATCATATCATTACATGTTTTTTATGTTATAGGTGTTGTCTAATGTTGTAAAGCGCTTAGAGCTTCTAAAGATTAGGAGCTAAACGAAGTCCTCATTATTATTATTATTATTAATTCAGGATGGGTTTTATGTGCAACATCATGACATCAAGATGAAAACAAAGAAATATTGCAAAAGCCTTAGGAACATGCCGCCTTTGAAACATTTTGCAGGTTTTCTCCAGTAGACCCTGCATAGACCCAGATGGGGTAGTTCATTAGGGGAAAAAAAGATCAGAGTCTGTGCAATTTGCTGTTGGACTCAACATGTTAGCTTATTTTCTCTCAAACTATCCCTTCTCCCTTGTTATTTTTATTTCTGTTCATTATTCCGATGTTTCTGACTGTAATTTGAGCCAAGCATAAAAGGTTCCTCAGGTGTATTGCTGGTCACAATGGTTACCATGAACAATAGAGTATTTTTTTAAAAAAGCCCCATACTATTTCTAACCCCTAATTTACTATATATACAGTACTTGCTTATAACTGCAAACTGCACAGATCCAGAACTTCTGTTACATAATGCACTGACAGATCTGGGTCTACATAGTTTGTAGAGAATAATCAGTAAAACAGACAACATCGATCATGATATGTCAACACAAAATGTGAGGATCTATGCTATTTGCGCTTTGTGGTTTAATAACATAGTACAATATAGGATATATATGGTGGCTAGTACAACTGGTGGAGCGAGAACCCAGGAAAACCTTAATAAGAACTACTGATGCATGAAAAGCTATAGGCAGCTTTCTCTTATACCATCATTGGTCAAGCCTGAGGTTAGGACCCACACAGACTGAGGTGACCGTGTTATTTGCAGTTTGACTCGACTTACATGCAAGTATATACAGTTACCTTTTGTTCCAATTTTCAATCAATATCCACAGCATAATTACAGTTTGCATGTCCTGTTTAAATAACTTTTTAAAAAGAACACTAGTATTTTAAGGAATATGTTTCTGAGGAGGTAATGTATCCTATGAGGGGTCCAATGCTGACAAATCAATGAAAAACATGAGAATTTAATAAATGAATTTTATCCCATAACTTTCCTACCTGTACACATACAACTTACCCTTTTGATGTTGCTGTGTCAAAGCGTTGAAAGGAATGAAGCAAGTCATGTTTATCAGACATGTAGCATGAAGTGCAAAGATCAAAGTCGTGACATTTGGTACACTTCCATCTCATTCCTTGTACCCCTTGTTTCTTGCATGTATCACAGATGATGTTTGGATGCTTCACCCCTTCAATAAATGAAAATAAAAAAAACATGTTACATTGGCAGCCAATCGGTCAGGGATCATCCTGGGCTTCACTAATGTCGCAAATTCTGATTTTCTTCTTATTGGTGAATAAATATACCATCATGCAAATTTTTGGGAAACAGCCTTTTTGAGTGGAGAAATTCAAAAGGACCACGAAAGGAAGCCACAAACTTGGATACACAATGTTGTTGTTGTTGTAGGGTTTAACGCCATTTTCAGCACAAGATAGGCTATACATGGCGGCCAGTATAATTGGTGGAGGAAGAACCCTGGAAAACCCAGGGAAGAACCACCGACCCACGAGAAGCTACTGGCAGGCTTTCTCACGTACCAACGTTAGCCAAGGCTGGACTCGAACTCACGCAGTGGATACACAATGTACTGAAATCTATCTGTTACATAAACAAATCATTTGTTATTTTGACAAACCCATCTTTACAGTGCATTGTTACATCATAATCGGCTTATGTTGACATCTGGTTTGGGTAATGTATGCTGTGATACACTCAATCATGTTACCAGACTATGCCTACAATCGACCGACCTCTGAAGATGCAAACAGAAACAGCTATTGAACGATGGATAATCCTTCTACTTTTTTAAAATAAATATACCAATAAAATAGTTTTGCTGAAACTTCAGAGAAAACTGATTACCTCTGAAGTACTGATTGCTGTGTATAAATACAAAGCAAATCTTAGTCAGAATTATATACTGTCAAGAGTGCAACTTTATCGTAGGTAAATGTTAGTCAGATGTTGAACGTTCATCATCTCATCCTATAAAAGAAAGTAATAAAATTTACAGCATTTGGATTTAGTGCCAATTCATCAGACAACACAGCCACTGAACCGGATGTTATACCTGGCAGTCCAACATCATCTACATGTAGTGATGGTAGTAATGCTTCAAGTGCAACACCTAATCATGATGAATGGGTTAAAAGTTCCCAAACTTTTCTCATCAGCTGGAAACTTGGACATCCGTGGCTGAGATATGATACAAGGTTAAAGCAAATGTTTCTGTGATATATGTATCAAGGCACAAGTCGTCAATTCATTTACAACTGGCTGTAATATTTTGAAGGAGTGTGACACCAAACATGTATCCAGACGGGTTAAGTAATGTATGTCAATTTTGCTCATTGATCTTTTACTTTTGCCATCAATCCTGTGTTACGACTGCGGGGACTTAAACTACACAATAAGAAATAGCAAAACAATTCCGAATATGTTCCAATGAAAAATGCCCCTTTTGTGTTGTAGTTTCAAATGTACAGAAAGAATTAATTAATTTACAAAGAGTTCAAATAGTTGCTGAATAAATTTAGTTAATACCATACAATTATTCTAGCATGTCATACAAAATATAAATCTTTTCAAAAGACAAGTCCGGAGATTAAATCTGAAAACATGCAGATTGGGACCTACCATCCGGAATTTTTTGGCAGCATATCTAAGCATCGTTTTCACTAAATATTCTCAGATTTTGTTGGTCCAATACTTGTGAAATTCTCAAAAAGGACAAGCTGTTTCTCCCTGTGGCGTGCGTTATTCCCCCCCCCCCCATGCCTCCCATTTCATATTCTATACAATAGCCGAAGGTTAGACTTGAGTCTCTTTGACATACTTCAAAGAAACAGCCTGTTCTACAGTGAGTGAAAGCACTAGCAACTGATTGACAAATAAACCATGCCCTTTTTTGTTATAACTAAACAATTCCTAAAATGGGTGTGAATTTAGGTTAACAGCTCAAATGCTGTCTCAAGCTAACATATATGTGATAACTATTTCCCACATTTTATATCCCACCTTATTTCCTTATTGTTAACTAGTATATGCATACAACACTGTTGACTCAATAACAAATTTTTTCTGAATTGGTATTTTTTTTTTGGTGGTGGGGAGGTACTGATACTCTGTGATATGTTTCTTCACTCCTTCTTTTAATTTAATGGTGGTAATTAATGCTTATATAAACTGTACATTAATGTCAGGTGTTGATTCATGTAAATTTCATTGGTGGGAATGGAGATCCTAGTTTGCTTGTCAAGAAAAACTGTATAGCATTCAGTGATCATTCTTGGGATTTAGGAAGCAATTCACTAAAAGCAAAGCATTTAATAAATGTATGAACTCATGGTTGACGGAGATATACTTTGTGAAGCTAGCCATAAAAAAAGGGGTGGGATTTAATTACTGAATGCATGAAATTGACGGTCACATTAAATGTCATTAATCTTACATTGCAAAGTACGATCATAGGGTTTTAGTATTAAAATGTCATTAATTAAAGTTCCTTACAAAACTATTATTTGGAATATAATATACATGATATAGATTTGCTTAATACCCAATACTTCTATGAAAAATATTAGCGAGACACTGTCGATGTCAGGAAATTAGATATTTTACATTCGATAAAGCATTTTTTTGTTTTGTGAAGTCTACATTTCACTGTCGGTACAAAAGAGTGCTGAGTATTACATGGTTAAGGAATATTTCTTGACCTTTTATGAGCTGGTGACCAAGTCATATCTACAAAGTTTTAGGAAACGTAGAAAAGAAAAATCCATATCAAATATGTAAGAGAAAAGAATAACTGTTTGACAGCTGGTGCTCAGCCAAGAAGGTTCATACTAATCCAAGAAATGCATCCATTGTGATATCAAGACCAATCCTGATGAGTAAAAATGGGAAACTTTTGAAAATGCTTCAGGTATAACAGATGAGTATTCCTTGACTCACAAAGTTTCATTTGTCAATAAGTCTTCCTCTCAGCAGTTTTTGTTGGTAAAAATCATCTCAGTCTCATTCAATTATTTCTAAATCTCAATCTAGCATGACTTTTAAAAATCCAAATGCTCTTATTTCAAGAAGGTCAAGGTCACTACTTTGTATTGAAAGCAACACATTTGTTGGGTCAAACAAACTACAGTCGGATTCTATTTTGGATATGTTTGAACCATTTAAGTTAGAAGGTTCTATATCACTTTTTGCGATTCCCTATTAAAATATCAAGGGACACTGAAGCTTCTCAGAGTTATTTCTTATCAGGTACATTGCCTTTGTCTGAGTAGTTGTCTAGTAAAATTGCTCTTATTCACGGAGGAGAGTGTTGCTTTGATAATGATCCGACCTATTGTGTCAATTTTGGCATCAAACTTAGCTTCCAGACTATATCTGTTGGAGCAGTGACTTCTTTACCTATAGAAGGGATTCACTTATTAGCAGGCAATGACCTAGATGGACATAAGGTCATGGTTATTCCACTAGTAACTGACAAGCCTTGTTTGGATCAAAAAGTTGTGCAGTTACAGAACTATAGTAAAATAAGCCCTGGAGCATGATGCTGATCAGGAAATTATTCCTTTAGCCGACACATTTAATGGACACTTTTCTGATGGGCTCACATTTGCTCCAGTTTGGGGAATCCCAGTGCCGATGGGTAAAAGGAAACTGATGCAATCTTTGGGTGTGGCTTGATATTAATAGAAATTTACCTCAGCTTTTTCATAATTGCAGAACCTCGTACAAACTTCTTAAGTAATCCAAGTTTCATTGGTCTGACAGAAATCTTTGAAAATATTAAAGGATGTACATAAAAGTGCACCAGTTTGTTCAGCACCAAATTTTGGTAAATTATTTAAATTGAATGTTCATGCATGTGATGAAAGGGGTTGATGAAGCAATGATTCAAGAAGATAAAATTGGTGTGGTTCATCTACAATGCTATCTTCTTCAAAACTAAACAAGCGCACACAAATTATTCCACAACTGAGATGGAATGTTTAGCTTTGATAATGGCTCATCTTTGCTAGCCAAGGTTCAGATATGTAAACCTATCTATACCTTGGTGGATCAATTTGGTTATTTCAGGTCTGTGAATTTCACTGGATGCAGCAGCAAGCACCACATCCAATCAAAATCAAGTTGTTCAAATCTGAACACTGCTCCTACATGATCAAGACAAGGGGAGCACACAAATGGAATGGACTTGTAAATAAGCATTTTCTACAGCCAGTCCATGTTTAAACAATTACATCCTTTCCCTCAAATACACCAACAATGGTTTCTTTCTGGTACATGATCATACGTTTGATGTTAAACATAAAGTATCCTTTTGAAGTCAATCACCTCCACCATTTTCGGGTGATGTACAATGCACAGCTGTTACACCCTATTGGTGAGAGGGCATTACATACAAAGGGAGGCAACTCGTGAAATCCAATAGATGTCACTAGGGCAAAGCACTGAAATATTTAATTGATCCACCAAGATATAGATAGGTTAACATTTCAGAGCCTTGGCTAGTAAAGATGATATGGCTTTGCAACATTCTGAAGTATATATTAGTACAGCTCTTCTGATTGTTGTACTCAGTGAACACAATCCTCTTACTTTCATTGACAAAATGAAAAATAAAATTCTGAGATTTTTGCACTGGATTTCAATGCTGCAAGGATGCAACACTGACATCAGACACATCTGGGGAAAGGATAATGTGATTGCACTCCCACATGTATACATACAAGTACTATATTATTTTGTGCTTATTTTGTGTAATTATGGTGAGTGTCATTCAAAAGACATCTTCCTAGTATGTAATTTTAATAATTATAATATCATAAAAATATATTTGTCAAATATGTTAAAGTACATTTTATTGTATATATCTTTTTTCTTCTTTGTTAGGGATATGTTATGTGTTTAACTTATACTGTGTGCTTGACTTCTGTCCATAATTGTAAGTTGTAAACAATTTACACAGAAAGAGTTGTTGTTGTTGTTGTTGTAGGGTTTAACGCCATTTTTCAGCACATGATAGGCTATACATGGCGGCCAGTATTAATGGTGGAGGAAGAACCCAGAAAATCCCTGGAAAGAACTACCGACCCTCGAGAAGCTACTGGCAAGCTTTCTCACATACCCACACTGGGCAAATCCGAGAATCGAACCAATGCAGACAGAGGTGAGATGGCAGTGATCTGTAATGGAGAGCGCTTTAGACCACTCGGCCACTCAGGGCCCCCACAGAAAGAGTACCAGGTCTGTCAGGTCAAGTAAAAATGTGAAGAAAGAAGGATTTGATAAACGAAAAATTCATTTAGCTGTGTGTACAGTCTACTGTCAGATGCTAGTGTTTGTTGAAAAGAGGCTGTGAAAAGCATTTCAGACTCTAATTGTTCACAAATATTACTTATTGTATATCTTCACGATCTACTGTGATAATAAAAACAGTTTTGACCTAAAATATATGATTGTTAATTATTAATTTCCTCTGTCATTTCTGAAAACATTACATTCCCAACAGATCATCTAAATAAAAACAATTAAAATAGCTTTCTTTTTAATTTTGCAAGTACACAAAACTATGGATGTCTGGAACAGAATGTGTATTCTGATTTCTAACCTGTAAATATTGTTTTCAAACTGAATTTTTATTACCCCACTGTTTGCATGTGATGCTTCTGTCCGACCAGTTACGTGATGATGAACGACTTGCCCTGTTAAAAACTATCAGCAAAATCAAATAGTAAGATGTGCATTGTGGGTTACTTGTGTTTGAATAAAGAAACCTTAAGAATTTTTAAATATTCAACAGTTGACAAATTCATGAATTTATATACAAAAAATCCATGCCTGTCCACTTTCAGTGTTACGTGAATATAATTTTGGGTTCTAGTTTTAGAAAAACCCAAACAGTTGCACACGACATTCAGTTTGCATTCAGCACACTTGCCATCCTGTTGTCAAAAACCATCACGGAACCGATCAGTTGTTGTTTACAGTTGATCAGGGTGCTTGCTTAAGATGTTTAATAATTTTACATGATTGTTTTGAGAGCCAGTAAGTAATGTGATATGTGACAAAATAAGAGAATTCTTTAAATGGGTAGCAAACATATCTAACATAAACTGTTTATCATTAATGACAAATACGTGATGACCATTACAATGAAAGAATTCAGTGAGGAAACACAAGTATTTTCTTGGTACTCTTGAGATAACCATTTATGACTGACATAGAAACCAACCTCGTGTAAGATTTATAAACTGGAAATGTTCATCCATATTATGATGTTGTGCATAAATAGCTATAATCTCAATAAATATAACTGAAATTCTACACCAAGTCATCCTACTGACATGACTGAAAGTAGCCTTAACACTAACATTAGGTCCTTTTGCAGTACAATCAATTTTTTTTCTTTCTAACCAGCCTGTGTGCTAAACACGTGACATTGATGGAATGGCAGTCATTAAATTTGATTACAGTTTAGTGATTTTGTAACTCACATGCACCTAATTAAACTGAAATAAATATCCTCCACCAAATATACTTGCTGCCATATATATAGCCTATCATGTGCTGAAAAATGGCGTTAAATCCACAAAAACAACAAAGGCCATCTACTACACATGCCATTTTCCTGATAAAATCGACCTCTTTTAAAAATTACAAGACAACCTCCCCAAAAAATAAAGGTATTTTTTTCCCCACATTCTATAATGCATTACAGAAACCACTCAGAAACAGTCTACTGAGGATGGTTACAGTAGTTGCTCGAGCCATTGGAAATAGGTGTCATAAAATGAAATTGTCCAGGAATAGTTAATAATAAAGGCAGACTAGAGAAAATTATTCTGAATTCAATGGAAGTGTTAAAATTTTGGCAGCTAGAGAAGTTATTCCTGATTAGCTAATGGGGGTGTTCCCAGAATTTTTTTTTAGGTTTTAGGTAATCTCCCTCGTGAAATTAGTCACTCTAAGTTTCTGTGGGAAGCCAGAATTTAGCTCCAGGAAATAACAAGTATTTCGCATTAAACTATCCAAGAGATGGGGGTCTGCAAGAGTTTGAGAAAATCGGAACGAGAAAGATTTGGCTGCAGAGAAAGACCCAGTCTCAAAAAGACACAAAGGTCTCAATTGCATACAATATGTTCATTGATATAAGTTTATAATTATTTGTTAAACTTCTTTGTTTTAAATTCATACTTCAGTTTACCTTGAGTTCAGAAGTTAATCATGCATTCATTGTTCTGAATGTTATACAATTCATGTATTGTAAGAACTTCATATAATATTTCATTGACATGAATGTTTTTGGATTTGTTGGTTTGTATGTAATAGAAATCATGTATTGTAGGAATTTCATGCATCACTCTGATCAGAATTGTGAAAATTTAACTGTCTTATATGATATGTATCATGTATGCAAAGAATTTATTTTACTATGCTAATTTAATGAATTGCTAGTTAGCAAATAATGTAGTTTGATGTGAAGTCCATTAATTCATTGGTGTAATTAGTGTGTATTCTCTTACCCAAGACAATCAGTGTGTGCCAACTGACAGTGTTCAGCTAGTAATTTACAGACCACAGTGGAATGTAATAGTTTATCTAAGAGGTATAGTCTTGTCACGGTTCCAAATTTCCTCCTACCCTTGCCACCCCATTTTTGATATTTGGACATTTATGTTGGGGAGTAGGGTCAGAGTCCATTCCCTATTTCAGTAGCCAGCCCAGCGAACTTGAACGACCATTCATCAAGATATACCTGCATGAAATCAATAGGAATATGATTTATTTTCTCAGAAATTGCAAACATAGCATTTGTTATGTCTTTAATCCACTGACGGACGAGACAAAAGTACATATGTACATCATTGCTGAAATTTGACCTGGATCTGGCCATTTGCATCCCTAGTCATGTGACTACACAACTCTCGCTTGTAGAAGCTGTTAACTAATAATCCTTTTGTTATAATCAAAAGAGATCAAAGATGGTCCATGATGAATTTTGAGACTTTGATTTAAAAAGTCAGCTCTCATTTGGCAAATGCAAGATAAAAAGGAGAAATTTACCCCAAAATTTAATTTTTGCTTATATCTATTCATATTTTAAATAGATTAGTTGGCAAACAAATGTAAATTTTAACTAGGTTCTTTTGGACACATGGAACTGAAGTTCAGTCTTGTGGAACTCAAGTCAGGGTTTATGATATTTTTCAAGTCAACGGCCATGGGCCTGCATCTTAAAGTTTCTTTTAGCACTGATCATGGTATACTGATCTACAATATTATCAGGAACCACTACTCCATATTATAAGGCAAACAAATGTGTGTTTCCAGTCAGCCAACTGTCCCTCTTTTTGTTTGTCAACCTTAGCTCTTTTTCTGCCAAGGTAAAAAGAGACAAAATTCCAGAAATTGATTTGTGCATCTAACTGAGCTGGTTTTGCCAAGTGCTTAAAGTGCTTAGTATGTTATACATAATAGTCATTACAATAATATAATGTTAAAAAAGTCTTCATTCCTGTTTTATGTTGAGTCTGGAATGATTTACTGTTTTGTTCAGATATAATTTGAGAGGAATTACTTAAATTATTCATTGGAATTACAGAGTGCTCATTTAGCTTTCAAACTAGAATACTACATTGGATTACTGTGAATCATTCAAAGACATTCTGGTTTAAATTATTGTGGTAAAGCAAAACTACTTATATATCAACACATTCAAGTTTATTTGGGATTTAATTCACAATATTATGCCTTCTGAATTTTTACTTTGTATTCTAGGAGAATAAATATTTGGATCATACTAATCTTGTTGGTTTATCTTTTTTCTGCTACTCAGTTTAGGTCCATAGAGTTGTAAACCTACCAACAGAGGCATTGTCAAATATCCTTAGATCATAGGCTCCTTGATATCCCACTCTATAATTTGTTCGTGATCCTGAGTCCCACTGGACTACAACTGTCTTGTCAGGAGAGGTAGTACTTCCTGGTTTTCCTATCTCCACTACAGTCCCAAGGTGTCCATCCCCATCATCCTGATTCCCCCACTTCCAGTCTGGGCCCCTAACCACACGCAACCCAACCTCCATTATTTATCCACTGGCTGTTTCTGTCGGCCTGAAAATAAAGCACAATATTACTTTAGCGTGAATACATGAATTATGAAGAGTATAACATTCTTTCATTCTGTAACACAAAACCATTAAAATTAAGCTTATGTAGACATTCTAACATATTAACTATTGTTTGCCTTAATGTACTTTAGTAAGTGATGATACAATAAATGCAAATAAATACAAGTGAATTTTTAGAATTAAGTAATGACCAGAAACTCACAGTGAATTCTGAAACAGCAATAATTTAAATGATTTTCAGTCCGAGTTCCATACTAGTTTATTATAAGAGTACAATCCTCTGAGATTAGATAGATCTAGCTTCAATTTGCCTTCCGTCTGAATGAGTGATACTCATTGGCTGGTTAATAACCGCACAAATTATTCTATGTACAGGATGTACCTGTGCAGTATATGCATACGTCCTATTTGGAACAGTTTGTTTAGGAAAACTACAATTAGGTTAGTCTCCTATACTATGATGAACACTTATTACAGATTCCAATAATATTACGCAATACATTCCTCGCTTCAATATACAACGAACTTGTTTATGATTCCACTTGAAAAGTATTTGCATTCTTTGACTTTGACACTCCCACCACTCGTCCAAGCGCAACAAGTTCTCGTACCTTTCCAACTAAAAGAAAAACTTTTTTGCATCTGCATGTGACATCTTTCCAAATGTATAAAACTCTCAACAAGAGGTCTCTTTAAAAAGGAAACGATGAATAATAAAGTATAAACGACACTAATGAGAGCTGTGCCAGAATAAAACAGGATACCAGAACCTTAGCATTCTGCAGCAAATTTCATTCCGGATAGGGTTGGTTATAAAAAATATAAACAAAGTATCCCTAATTTCTTTTTCCAAGTATATTTCGGCCAAAGTGATTTAAACAGTACGTTAGTGTTTCTTAAATCTTTATTGGATTGATTTGATGAAAACAGTTTCATGCCACCTTATCGCTGTAGCATCAAAAAGTGAATTAGTTTATTTTGGCTGTTCTTTTTAACAATGGCACTCCTACCAACACATAAATTTGTTACAAAGCTTAGGGAGGGAATCTAAAACGTATTTTATATATCCAAGTTATAATTGATTATAAATAATAAAGACATTTTTTAAAATATTTATTTATATTCATTTACACCTGAAATTTAATATACTGTAATTATTTAAGTCCAAAATGGAAAATCTAATTGATCCCCAGCTGGAAGTACATGGGGAAAGGATGGGAGAATTACACTAAATTTAAAGTAGTACGAAATGGATTTAAACTTTGATAAGAGAACATTTGTGCCGCTTAATATTAATTTATAATGGAAAACTTAATTATATGAACTTCATAACGCTTTTATTGCCAAAATAGTGTTTATGTTTCCTTCGGAATTAATCATTTAAAATTCCATCGTAGCCTCGTTTTGACAGCAGGCTCCGAGATATAAGGGTTCTAGTTTGGTCGCCATTTTGAGGATTCTTGTAAAACCATTGTGGATTTTGTCAACTTTGCTGCGTTCCTCCGGGATGGAGGAAATTAAAATAATATATCACATTGACGATGAAGATACTCCTTATTTAATTAAGTTACCGATCCCTGCTGATCGGGTGACTCTTGGCGATTTTAAGAATGCACTAAATCGCCCAAATTACAAGTTCTTCTTCAAGTCTATGGACGATGATTTTGGGTAAGTTTTAGAGGCATACCAACATATACTATACATATTTGCATACTATACATGTTCCCGTAAACATTTTGTTGATGATTTTGCTGTCTAACATGTGCAAATATATGTTTGTACAGTGTATTGCCATGGCTCAAGACAACTTGGACGATGAGTCATCAACTTCTAAAACAGCTGCATACTAAATCCATAGCTTGGATTGTTGATGAACTTGTCACTCTTACCGCATATACATCATAAGCTGATTGTTTGCCAGGTTAAAAAGTGACCCTTCAGTCTGCCTGTTTTGTGTATTAATTACATTCAAAATCTTTAATTGTGATCGTTTCGGGTTTAATGCCATTTTCCAGTGCATGATGCACTGTATACATGGCGACCAGTATATCTGGTGGAGGAACAAATCTCGGGAAGAACCTCCGACCCACGGGAAGCTAATCGCAAGCTTTCCTACATATGGACGCTGGCTGATCCTGGGACTCAAACCCATGCAGACAGGTGAGAGGTCATGATCTGTGAGCGCCTTAGACCACTTACCCCCTCTCCAAGCCCTACAGTGACTTTAACAATGACATGGGAGATGTTGTACATTAGTCTGTATACCTTCCAGTTTAACGCATATTCAGTTAGTTCGATCAGCATAAAATAGTAAAATGTTATGTGTGTGAAGTATTACTGACCATTTTATGTTGACATTAGCCAGTATTGTGATTTTGCCATCAGCTGTATTTAATAAAATTGCAAATTTGTCATGTAGACCAATCGATCAGAATATTTAATTGATTGTAAAGACAAGAAATTAATTAATTATTGTGAAAGGCACTATCATCTTGAATTATATGAACTGTTGATAAGATAACTAGAGGGTTGCTCTATGCATTTATAATAGTAACGTCTCCCTTTTGACTCGAGTTCGTTGTTTGTGTATTTTTGAATTTGTATAAACGCACAAATAATTTGGTTTTTATTTTGCTCTAAAACAGTGTAGATACAAAACAAGTTAAAATGTGATATCAGTATTGATAACAATAAACAACAATATTGTTTGGTTCATTGCCTACCTTTGAAGGGCTTTCATAATGGCAATGCCATGTGTACCTTGAAGGTTTTAATTTCTGTTGAATGTAGTGTAGCCCTTGGATTTGAATCATATGCACCACTTAATTATTTTGTTTTGATGTAAGCAACCTTAAATAAGTACAATTCTGTGGTAAAATCTTGCTAATATTATGAATCGAAAGGCAATTTCACATCACATCACTCGAATAGCCATTAAAAAAATTCCCTCATAACCCAAGCCTTTTTCAGGATTGAAACTATTAACTGGCCTCGATTACTGTAGGAAAACAAAAGACAAATCTGCCAGTTGTGAAGAAAAGGGACCCAGAAACAACCAGCTGAAACAACTAGTTTGCCACACATTTTTAGTGCCAAAACACAAAACTAAAATAGATCATTGATGATCATAGTCAATCTATGTTCAGAATTTTTGCCTTTATTTTAATCATTCTTTAATGTACATCTGACAGTTATGTGATTATATGCAGGTTATGTACCTTGTACAAATAAATGTGTGTACCTTTTCATAAAGAGGATTGCTTATATCACTAGAAAACAGTAACTGTGAATCAAAGTAAATGAAACAGTTAATGTTTCTCTAGCTGAAATGTAATCTGGACAAATGTGATTTGGTAAAAATTGGTCGGCCCGGTGTCAGGATAATGTGACTGGGTGTGACATCATGCTACATATATGCGGCATGATGCCTCAGTGCTAGACATCACTATAAGCTGCCACACTGCAGACATCGTAGTGATATGACTGAATTTTTTTAATGTTACGTTAAAAATCCAAATCACACATACACTCTCTTAATTAAAATACTGACATTTGAAATTGAAGATTATACTTTTATTCATTAACCTCTTCAGATTTAAAAAAAATTGCATGTGTCGAAGTTGGCATGTAAAGGTACATCAGTGAACATTATCAGTGTACTATAAAGAATACAAGTCAGTATGGAAAGTTGACAAATTTCTGTGCAGAACATTACCTTGCGAGTTAGCTGTTCTGGCAGGTGATATTGTTATGTATATCTATACCATGTGTTTTATCCATATGGATAGATTCTAATGGTCATTTTGTAAACAGCATATTACATAGCAAACATTTGTTATTTGTTCATGATTATAGACTAAATCTTGAGATAATATTTGTAAACAGTTTTACTTGGATTTAACTTCAGGCCATGGGTTTTTCCCTTGCAAAAAAGAAAAATGGGGTCTATCTGATATTTGCTAGGTACTTTGATAAAATTTAAGTAGAAGATTTGATCTTGTTTACAACTTCGAATGTTCTGTAAATGAAGTTTTGACCAACATCCTGGTCATCTTATTGCCTTAGGGTTTTATGTAAAGGTTGTTTACATGAGAATTATTTTTATTTTAGCCTGCCAGACCTAAGTGACAGATAGATGCACTTTACATCTTCATGTGGATCAAAGTAAATGAAACAGCTATGCTTCTCTAGCTGAAATATGACTGGTGTTTCGTTCACCCTCCTCCCACCAACACCCCAACCCCAGAACACATGTAAATTTTCTATCATGTTTGATATACAGCTGTTCAGTACAAAATGCAGTTGGCTGTTATAGACCATGACTAATGCATTATAATGGGGATTGGGGAGTGCTGTATTCTTAATATCATAGTCATACCTACTACTGTATTTACTTGCTTACAAGTCGTGTCCAGCTGCACAGATAATAGACCCTGATCTGCATCCATATAATGCACCGGCATATCAGGATCTCTGTTAATTGTTCTAAGATAGTAAAATATAGCTTGTTGTAGATGACAGTAGGTATCAAATGCTTTTAAATTTCATAATAAAAGTTCTAATCTAAATCTTTTTTTCACACTACAGGGTGGTGAAAGAGGAAATTGTTGATGAGAATGCACATCTGCCCTGTTTTAATGGACGTGTTGTTTCCTGGGTATGTTGTATCTTTTATATTTTAGTTCTGCTGGTCATTGACCAGAGAAGCTTATGTGATAGCCTGTTGTTCTTTATCTGATGTCCATGTCCATCTGTCCGTTTGCACAAGTTTGTTATCGCTGATCTTGTTAAGCTATTAGGAGGATTGCCATATTGAAATTTTGCACACACATTCATCCTTCTAGAATGGATGGTCATATCAACAAAGGGTGTTTGATTAACACATTAACCCCAGGTGACGAGTTAACGTGGCAGGAGGCTGTAGCCTACTGCTGAGCTCTGTAGCGTCATGGTCATGCATGATACACTAAAGTGGGTGGTATTATAGAAAGGTAGACAGATGTAGCTCTACAATGATACCAAATAATCTGGAATTTCTAGTTGCTCTACGAAGTACAGAGAGAAGAACCTCATTTTTTGGACCAATTTTTTTCAACCCAAAATTGGCCTGTGGTCGGATTGTGAATTTGTGTCCAGATTTTAGTCTTTTTGGTCTCAGATCTAATGCAAACCAGTATGAACTGCAAACATACAGATGAACCTTTGCAAAAAATAGGATAAGATGGGCATTTGGAATAAAGAGTGGTCTTGATACAAAAATAATGGCTCTGTTTAGCAAAGGAAAAAAGAAAAAATGAACTCTTTTACCCTTCTACTCATGCATGAGCCAAATAGCCACGAAAAACTATGTTTTTAACACAACTTGGCAGTATGTTATTGAAATATCACCTAGGATTTTGGTGTTTTCGGATGCATTCAGAAATAGCTTTCAATTAAAATTGTTATCATGTACAAATATCGCAGTCTTTAACTACAATATAGTTCACTTTTATCTGTCGTATTTCACAAAAATTTTTGATGCTTGGCTTGGGATCATATTCCTCCACACCGGGTCCCTCTTCTTTGACTCGCATCATTTGTGTTAAGGTCTCAAGTTTTATTCTGAACCTTCCTTTCGTCTTGATTTTATTCTGTACACTGAAGCCTCTCTTGCATTCCATGGATATCACTGGTGACACCAACACAATCACAGCTTGGACTGCAAAGTCTGGAAATCTCTGTACTCTTGAAGTAGAGTTGTACAGGCTTCCGTCAGTGAGCAGTTCAATGATTTTATGACTACCTTGCAAGTAGGTGGTCTCAAGATGTCTCATGCCTAGAAAATGTGGAACTTTGCAGATTAGAAGAACCAGTAGTTGCCGTTGAGTTTAATTTTCAAAGTTCTTTACCCCACTAGAATATAGCTCTTGTTTGTCAATCAGAATGAACTTTGTAAATCCAAGGAAAGTTTTTATTCCAAACGCTAAGCCTGGCGTTGGAGTGAAGAAATTCAAAGGCACCATGACAGGGCCCCACAAACTTTGATACAAAAATGCACTGGAATCTATTGTTACATAAACAAATCCTTGTTTCATATTGACAAACCACCCATGTATCGGAATAAGTAGTGCGCGAGAATCAAGACATGTTGAGACTTAGACAAAATGCCATTCATAAATATGGGTAAGTATTTTTTGGTTAAACGGCAAACTTACAAAGATTGTAACGAGATCCAGAAGAGTGCTAAAGCTAGAATTGATTGTTTGGATAGGACAGTAGCTAAGTGTAAGAAAGTGTATGATGCCTAGCTTAGTATTTGGAATAAGTCCTTACTAGGATTGACAAAATTAGTATCACTCTGTTGGACGAACAAGAGCTATTTAAGAGATAAATTGACTGACCATACTTTTTTTTAAATGCCCCTCGCCTTAGCCCGGTTAGTTCTAGTGTTGTAGCAAAATGCATTCATCAATACATCAGTAGCTAGGCCTAGTTTTGATATCAATTACGTTGACAAACAAACTTTGCCCATTCACAAGCATATGTTTTTGATAGCTGATTGACCATTAACCCTTTTCAGAATAAGGTAGCAACTATCAATTTCCTGCATGATATCCTTTGATGATAAAGCATACAAATATGTTTTAAGATCAGAATTGGTGATCTGGATATATATTAACTGTCTCTTGTACACTATTTCATCATAAAATTAGTTTGAAACTGTAAGTGAACCAGTAGGCCTAATGGGAAATAATGTCGGACTTTGCTAAGTCTGGGATGTACCAGTTTATTAGATTGTTTTTGTAAATCATCGGGGAGATATTTTCAGGAAAATATACAAATCATTGAAAGCAAAGCCAAGGTATTATTTTATTAAAGATTTAACTTTAAAATGCAAATTATGTAGGTCAAAAACAGCAAATCAGATACTATATAACCATTGCATAAAATTACTACAAGGATGTAGACAAATAAAAAAACCCATAGATTTGCAGTCCTGTCAGTGGACTGTTGTAATGAAGCTATATTAAAGTGAGTGATTACATTACGAAAACCTCTCCATCTAAAAATAGATGCACTCACAGCTGTGTTGATTCTATAGGAAAGAAGGGATGCAACTTATGATGGTGGGAGTCCTATTTTTACCAAAATGGGAGTCCTGGACTCCTAGTTTTAAAATCCTAGCGAGACCTCTGCTGTAATATAATCAAAATAGCCATGCAACTGACTAGCTACAATCGACCACCTCTGAACATGAGAACCAGAAATGACTACAGTCAACCCGAGGACAGCATTTAAAAAAAAAAAATATTTAACAGAACAAAAGTTTTCCTGCAACTTCAAAGAAAACCTTTGAAGCACTAATATATACCAAGCAAATAAAAAAATTATTTCGGTGTTCTACACTTATCTGATGTTGCATAGCTGACAACCCTCAAGATTTTGGCGTTAATTTCACGACTTCTTTCAGCGATTAAAGCTGCATGCAAAAAAAATCACAAATTCCCCAATTCTCATTTATTTTAAATCTTTAATAAAATAATCGATTTCCTGTTATGCACTAGTCATAACCTCACATCTTGATCAAAGGTCAGGGTCATTGAGACCAGAAGTAAATAATGTCCATAGTTGGCCTTACCCTATTGCAGGGATGGTCCTGGCTTTTAAAAAGCTGTCGCCAAAAAAATCGCCAACCTCAATATTTTGTCGCCAATTTTCAAAAAGTGTCGCCAAAAAAAGTAGTGTACATTTTTCCAAGTGTTAATTTAGTCTATTAATGTAACAGGCAATGAAAATTACAAAAGATGGATTAGTTAATACTTTAATTACAAGAAGCATTAACAAAATGTTACAAAGTGTTACATGAAGATCCGTCGCGATTTTAGGGCTGCCCACTTGTTGAATGCAGTTTCAAAGTCTAATTTTTCACATCTGTACATGCTGATTCTCATTAAATTCTCGAGAGATGAGATGCAGAGCTTATTTCTGATGTCAGTTTTTATGAAGTTTATCTTACTGAATCCACATTCACAGTGTACAGTGCTGACAGGTGACACCAGTAGTCTCTCAGCAGCCCCCCCCCCATGGCTAGCTTCACAAAGCTTGTAGCGAATTGCTTCCTAAATCCCAAGAATGATCACAGAATGCTGTATAAATTTTCTCGACAAGAAAAATAGGATCTCCATTCCCACGAATGAAACTTACACGAGTCAACACCTGGCAATATTGGACCGTATATATAAGCATAAATTCACACCCAACTTAGGGATTCTTTCACTCCTGTATTTTGAGAAATAAATAATTATTATTAATTATGCAAAACTGTTTTTTTTTTTTTTTTTGGCTATTTCTTGTTGCGGAGTTTAAGTCTCTGCAGCCGTAACACAGGACTGATGGCAAAAGGAAAAGATCAATGCACTGGCGACAGATGTAATTGTGATTTAGATTGTTTCCATTTGCTTTGTATTTATACACAGTTGTCGGTACTTCAAAGCTTATCAGTTTTCTATGAAGGTTCAGCAGAACTATTGTATTGGTATATGTATAAAAAAAAAAACAGAAGGATTAGCCATACAATTAATTGTATCTGTTCTATTCGCGTCTTCAGAAGTCGGTCAGTTGTAGGTATAGTGCGGTAGCATGATTGACTGTATCGCAGCATACAGTACTCAGCCCAGATGTCAGCATAAGCAGATTATGATGTAACAATGCACTGTAAAGATGGGGTTGTCAATAAGAACAAAGGATTGTTTGTGTAACAGATTGATACCAATGCATTGCTTAGTCAAGTTTGTGGCTTCCTTTCGTTCTGCCTTTTAATTTATCCAGTCCAAATCCATGATTGTATGTACAAATTAAATAACCAAAAAGTATGTCGCCAAAAAAATTGCCAGATGGGATATTTTTGTCGCCAATAAGGAAAAAATATCGCAATTTGCGACATTGGCGAAGCCCAGGACGATCCCTGCTATTGGGTGTCCCAATTGAGGACAATTCAACGCAGCAGGTGTGTAATGTTCCAGTCATGTTACTTTTGTTGGCATATGAAATATGTATGAATTTTGGCCTGAAATCAGGCCGAGAAAAATCATCATTGGAGGTAATACCTGTACATGTCTTAAGGGTACGCCTCTGTTTGATCAGTGCTCACAAGAAAATTACTTACGAGGCGCATATTTTGTGATTTTGGCACGCCTTGTGCGAGAGAAGCAGCTGTTATACTCCACTTGGAACATGCTGATTTTATGTCTGATGTCTCACTACCATTTAACTTTTTGGGCTAAATCAGTATTAAAAACAAATCAAAAGTTTGCTTCACTCAGACGATGCACCTACAAAATATAAAGCATCTATAATTTTGGTGCATATATGAATATAAGTGGGACCTTGTTTATGATAGCATTGGTGCGTGTTATTATGACAAACTTCATTTATGTACAAAATTTATTATGGTAATAATTGTTTGATGTGCCTAGTGCAGGTATTACTGTATTTTAACATGTTTACAATTACCTGTTTATCATATCCAGTCAGTTATTAGATACTGTGTGAAAATTTTGTGCTAAGAATTTTAAGAAAGTGATAGACATCTTGAAACTCTAAAGTTACCAGAACTGTGTTTTGTTTGTGTTTCATTTACACTTCATTTGTGTTTGCATTACGTTTATGTTTCGTTATCTATCATAGCTTTTTTCATTTTTGGTATCAAATATGCATTCAGACTTTGTGTTCATTGCTTTCAGTATTTACTTCCTTACAGTTTTTCAGTTTTAGAAGAAAACAGAAATGCATATACCAAAGTCAGGATTTCTGTTTTCAAACATTACCCTCCCATCAGATACATGTGTGGCCATCATTACTTAACTCATTAACCCCTGAGCCAAACATCTAGGCTTTCCCCTACAGCATACAATGCAGAGAGATCACCTAGAGCAGTGTTAGTCTTATCAGTCCCTGTATCCCTGAGTCTTGCTGAGAGTACTTGGCTTGCAGATATTTACAGATGGAGCTACTTGCAATAGATGTTTTTTTCTTATTTACGTTCCTTTAATTTAGCTAAAATTTGGCACAGCAGTTCAAAATAAAATTACGTACAAAATGGTATAATTTCATGCTACATGCAGAATAAAACTCATGCATAGAGATAAAATAAATGATTTTCGTAATAATTTGTATCTCTTGCCATGAATAATCCATAAAATCCATTATAAATTCATACTGAATAATTAACACTAACAGCACATGAAATTCATTCCATTTTATGTACACAGAAATTCCACTTGTCATCTCTCTTGCAGACTTAATATCCTGTGAATACTCCGTCAGTCTGTTAAGTAAAAGTCTACTCCCAGCAGCTGATTAACGTAATTTTCATCATTTTCTGATCTAAATATTTCCACTGTTTTTGCCACTATCGAAGTCAATTTTTTCCCGATTGTTCAGCAATGTTCACTCTATGTAAGCTAAAATTTTATTGGTTGAGATGCCAGCATAATTTGGAAATGGCTTGAAATCAACCAATAATTTGTGCCAATTTAACTAGTTGTGCAGGATACAGGCCTAAACTAAGACTGCCACTCAGACTTGGCACTCAGGAAACAAGCTAGCTAAACTGCACCAGCCATGTTATCATGGCACTCAGGAGAAGAGGAAGGTAAAGTTCAATGGCAGGGGTTAATGAGTTAAATAACTGACTTGAAAACAGTGCAGCTGATGGGGCCAAATTTGACAGATCTATCTGGGATGGATGGCCTTGCAAGTTTTTACAATTGATAACGAACTACTCTTATATGTGGCCACTGTTGCTAAAAAGTAAATGAATTATTTTCTGTTATATAAAACCCCACACAAAACAGCTAAACAAAATTTGACAATAAACATCCTGGCATAGAGGGCTTTTAAATGTATTCAGTTGATGTTGATCTGTCATCAGATTGCTGCCATTTGTAAAGCCTTTAAATAACTTCCTTTGAACAAACTGTTTCACCTAATTTTACATAAAGCAGCCTGGAGTGAGGGACTTTTGATATTTAATTAATAAATCTCTCCATAACACACTCAGGCCATTATGGAGTCCGCCTTCAACAGAGTCTGCCTTCCTTTTGATCTTGTAATGTTTTGTAACACTTGCTGTTATGAAACAATATATAGATAACCATTGTTATTGATCACTGATTGGCTGAATTAGAATCAGTTATAATTAACATGAGGTTTGGAAATATTTTGTTTATTCTGTCTTAATTGAGAATGATACAAGAAACATAGTTAAGTTCAGGTCTGTTTGTAATGTCTATCATACAGGCCTTGATTGTACAGGAATAAGACCATTGTATTGACAGGTCAGAAATATCACCCTGCCATTGATGATCCTTCTAAAGCTGACAAGACTTTGGTGTTGATATGCGTATTGATAATGTGTATAACAGGTTGTACTCTGTGACATGCTTGGTATGTGGCAGTCATATTTATTCACCCCATTTGTTAATGTCAGTTTGATATTACAACTACTGAAGATTGCCATGAAACTTTACACACATGCACACACACATTCATCCCAGGGTCTTGTTTGTCATGAAAATAGTGCTTTGGGGGTTTTCAAAACAAGACTTGAGTTTATTTTAATTTAACTTAGTTCAGAAATTTTGTGCTGATTCATCACTCAGAGGAGACCATTTACTTCAGGACTTCCCATTAATATACATTTTTGCATCCCTTATGTAAATAAAAAAAATAAAATGCATTAAAATTCCCACTGGAGGAAACGTTAAAGTTGTTGATTTGATTGAAAGTATTAAATCAAATCATGATTGGATATAAAAGAGCCAGCTTTTAACTACCAACCAGAATCGTTTCTCCTGGATTTGGTCATTTGAAACTGAAGTTCATTTTGAACTGATCTTGAAGAGGCTAAGGATTTGAGCTTTTTTGTGGCTTCAAATTGTCAGGCAATTCTTGGATCAAAGAAGTATATATGCAGAGAGAGTTGATAACAGCGAAACTGATGTCAAGCTGCATTATCTAAACACCTGCATGCAGCAAAGCCGTCCCAAAAAATCTGAATATCAATGCCATTGACACCGTTAAACAAATGTTGATCAAGGCTGAAAACAGGCATGTTGAGTTTGAATAGAATAAACTTGCCATTGGTGCTTGTGTGCATTTCATGACATATACAAAAGTGAACTGAGAATTTATGATGGAGTTTATGAGTACCTGTTGTGCATCATTACCTGGTTTGCATTTCTTGTTAACATGTCAAACAAACAAGGAAATTAGATAAACCAAGTGTTTTAATTAGTCTGCCACATGTGCGTGTATTATATTTGTATTCATACATGCATTGTGTACAAGTTTAAGGAAATGAACTGAACTTGAACCAGTGCGCTCAAATACCTGTTGCAGATTTCTTTGATTCAGTGACACGTATATGGTGGATATAATTAATGTAATCCATCATCAGAACAAATCATATGATTCAAAATGCAATAAAACACTTTTATTAACCTGATAGTTATCAGGGTGACTGGAGATCATGGTCCATAACATACTTGGTCATTAATAGAGTCTCCTGTGATATACTGAGACCATTACGTCCTTCCCCTTGATCTTGTATGGTTTTGTAATATTTGTTGTTATTGAACAATAAATAGATAATAATTGTTATTGATCACTGAAATAAAAAGTATAAATGTTGCATGTTTTTATTTTTATTTTCAGATTAAATTAAATACAGTAAAAACTGCTATGAGCGACCACCTTTCTGTCCACAATCATAATGCACAGATCAATTTTGTTAAATAAACATGCTGTTATGAGCGACCACCTGCTGAACGCTACCAGCAACCGTGATGTCTTGGCAAAATATGCCAGTGCTATGAATGAGGATAAACTCCACTGACCTTTATTTAATCCTTGTGAAAACAACCACTCGTACCATTCTAAATCTTACAAAAAATTAAAATATGCTGGTTACTGTCTGATTTTTTATAGCTATGCCTATAGTCTTTTATAGTTTTTGTCATAAACCACACTAAATTATATGTAGATTATTTCCTAGTCTGGTTCTATGCTTCCTTTTTTGTTCTCCACTGTTCATATAGGGGTTATCAACACAGGGAACCAGGTTAATTATTCCTGCACTTAGCCTGCTCGCCGGCTTTATTGTAGGACCTGGCATCCCTATCAACAGCTGTATTGCAAGAACAGACAGATACCACTGACCTATATGTAATCAGTTGTTACAACGACCACTTTATTAGTAATGATTGTTCTGACAAAAAAAAAAAAACATAAAAGGAATATTAACCCTTTACCTCATGCAAGCGTTTTTGGACACCTCTACTCTATTCACATGGAAGCGCCTTTTGACGCCTCCTATAAACATCAGCCATTTTTAGCTGGTTTTCGTAGCGCCACCTTTGGGGAAAACCCCCATATTGGATACTACATTCATTTCTGCAAATGACAATTATGTCAAATCACGTGGTCGCTATTTATGCACTGGTCGATATCTGCTATTTAAAGTAACTGGGTCGTAATCTCCACTCTCCAAAATGGCGGTCACGGATTTCATTCAGTACTTACAGAAGTTTTCACGATTAGAATCACAACTATGAAAGATCCAATAACTTAGGTAAAGGCTCTGATATTGATATAGGCAGCAATTAGTTTTTATAAATTATCAAATTCAGATGACTTAGTGATGTAGACGCAGACGAAAGACGTGTAAATTTTGAGTATGGGAAATGGCAGCTACGGTTGGTCACATGGCCTCAAAGACATGACGGTGAACGAGTTCGCTCAAGGTTGTAAAGCACATAAAAAATTTATCCATGAAAAATAATTACACAGCTATAACAATCGGACTTTACTCAAATTTTTTCACATATAATACATATAATAGATGTGTACCAAAAATGTAAAATGGTTAAAATTGCTGTTAAACGTAACATACACTACATTGCTTAGGGGGTGCTCACCAATTATTTTGAACTTTTGAGAGAGTGATATAGGTGTGGTGAAGTTGTTTGCATTTGTAACATGCTCAGTGGAGATAATGTTGGCATACCGCTATGTTACTTTTATGTAATGTGGCTGACATTTCTTTGGATACTGTACTTGTGGAAATTGTACATGATCTAAGCACACGGTACAACAAAATGGATGCTCCCCTGTGCTTGACAAATTAACCAGAATTAATCAAAAGTACACTAACTTTAGCAATTATTAAAATAGGGAAAACGAATTTTGCTGAAGTAGACAATAGCATTTACTGAAAGTGCAATGAATCAAGTACAAAATATCTGAGAAGTAAGGCTCTTTTTTCTACAATTTACCTCTCAAGTCCAGGAAGTGAAAATGACCATGCGGAGCTAGCAGTTTTTTTAAACGAGCACATCGTAAGTGAGCCCAAGCTGTATACTCTAGAACCCAAATTACACCCATCAATCATATATCAAAATAAAGGGAATTAAAAGTTCTTTTAACATCACCTAAGATATACAAAGTCTTTATTATATAGCCAGTATAACCAGTGAAGAAATCATGGGAAATTCTTTTTCCTTAAAATTCTAACCCCATGCAAAATACGAAACTGTAGAGTGCCACCTTAACAGTTAACAGGCAGGTCTATGCGTATGCAGTCGACTAGATAACAGGTGTTCTATTTATAGTGCGCTGCACTTTGTCACTATACCCTATGAGGTAAAGGGTTAAAAAAAAAGAGGATTATTGCTACTGGTGATAGATGCTACAGTCTTTAAACCAGGCTATTGTACATGTCATTCATTGCCGTTGTAGTGCCATGTATAATGTTTGTCTATAGAGATAATCTGTAATCATGTTTGTTGTATTTCCCCCCAATGTTAAATGATTACATCCCAATCACAAAGCTGTCGTCTATTCAAGTTGGTGGGACCGGGTTATACACTTTGCTTATAGAGTTAATCCCTATATGTCATCTTTGAATGAAGGCATTGACTTTTGTCTCTGAGTAAATAGTTGTGTTTCTGGATGAGATCATTGTTTCTTTGTTTCATTAATTGTTAGATATGCAATGCACATGTATATATTTTTCCACGGCCCAGTCAAGACCCTCTTTACTTTCAATTATACGATTAAACCTTAACAGTGGATGAACCTTCAACTAAAACGAGACAGATTTTAAGACTGGAGAAGATCATTATTCTAACTGAAAGAAGTGAAAAAGAGCAGACCACTCGCAAAAAAGTGGCTTAATCGTCGGTAAAACAAATTTATGTTGTTATGAAGGAAAACAAGTGATTCAGAAACGATTTCATATGCTAAAATATGTGTTATTCAAATGTAAATGTGATTCCATGTTTAACGATAGAAGTATATCTATATTTCTGTACAATTTTGATTTTAGTTGAATTCATGCAATATTTTAACAACAACTATTAACCCTTTCATCACTAGGTAACTTTGGGAGCATAGAGTCCTCAACACTAAGTAACTTTGGAGTTGTAAAGCAAAATGACTTGTGGATTTTGAAATAACTTTGCCAATTTTAAAGATATCTGGCTGGATTAAACGTCAAAATCAAGGTTTAAAATCACTTTTATTACTAATTGACTAAAATTTGCATATCTGTTACAACTGTTAAAATACAGGTGCAAACAGGTAACACAACAGGTAAAATACAAGTAATTATCTATTTACTTCTTAGAAAACTTATAAAGATCCCAAAACTTGTTCAATTGACCCTAGATGTACTCATGAATAATTCCAGTAGCAACACAGGCTTTCTTTCAGGTATATGACAGGTAGAAATTAAAATTCCATAAAATGCCTTGATTTCATCCAAGGTGAGATCTGTCCACACACCTTTATCACCTTTGGCACGTTTGATTGTCACATTCATATTCGTCAGACAGACAATGTTTCCACAAGCTTCATCTGAACAGAATATTTGAAAATATTCCAACGTTTTCCTGGAGCCATCTAACACTCGGGTAGGTCCAACTCTCTCAGAAAACTGAAACAAATCTTTTTGGTATTCCAACTTCGACCAAATAAAACCACGTGGAGCATACACTTCCTCTGGTTCAAAACCTTCAAAGTCCTCTTCATCGTCAACACTGTCACCCACAAGCACATTCCGTTGCCTCTCCAGCCGCCTTGTCTCATTTTCATCCAACTTTACTAGGTCAAAATCCTCTGATAATTCTAACACTTCACTTTCATCTGATCTTTCTTCGAACTCCACCATTTTGGATACAAATTTCACCATTCAGAAGAGTCATTAAAACTTCCTACTTTGTTCTATATTTCTTGTTTTATACAAGCTAAACTCACGAGATAATCCAAATATAATATTTAAATTACAAGTAGGAAGTTATTAGAGGTACCCCAAAATTTGTATAGACTGGTACTATAACGTTAGAGAAGAACACTGCCCCAAACCGGTAAAGCGGTCCATAGTGTTTGGGGACTTACTTCCCCTGGACTGGTAAACTGGTCCATAGTGTTGAAAGGGTTAAGAAAGTATAGAATATATGTACAGTGATTGTGCTTATTTTTCTTGAAGTTGTTCTGAAACTGGACTTTGAAAACTGGTCCTTTTTGTACAAATCTGCTGAGAGACCACCTGTCTAGATAGACCGCTTTTTGTTGGCAAAAGGGGTGGTCTCTCATAACATGTTTTACTGTATTACTTGTTGTTCTACAATTTAATATTACCACTCTGGTGGCCTAGTGGTTAGACTGTCTGCCTCGGATGCGGAAGGTCATGGGTTCAATCCACAGCTGAATCATACCATGGTGCTAGACATCACAGTAAAATTGTCACACTGCAGACATCATAGCAATATGACTGAAACATTGTTAAAGCTACGTTAAAAATCCAAATCACACACACAATTTAATATATCTTAACCAAATCAATACAGTCCTGATTGTTAAATGCTTAGCACATTAAATGTAATCAAAATCTTCCAGATGAAAATTGTTCATCCTGTTGACTCTTACAGCTACTAATTTGGGTCAAGAAATATTTACAACTGTGAACAAATTCAGCTATGTAAACATTCTGTTTACAACTTTAAAGGAGACTAGAAATCAAAATTTTCCTTTTACGTATGTAATTCTCTACAGATTTTAATTCGATTGCAATGTTTATAAATGAAATATCGAAAGCGGGTAATGATTATATTGCGTGGAAGATACCACGATTCCGTAAATTGCCGAGTTTTTCCGAGTTTTAATGAGACGACAGATCACGTGGTACCGTGACGCTATACTAGCGAGTCCTCGAATACAAACATAAACATTGGCGAGCGAGGCAGACAGGAGACCACATTTGGGTTGCACATTCAAAAGTTGAATCTGCAGTCTGATATAATAGTTTATGTACTGTACTGGTAAGTACTAAAAGAAATTTGTTAGGCACAGGCCCCGGGCTGGTGACTTAAATAAATTAAAGTCCTGAATGAAATTCCACAAGCCCGGACAGTTCATACTTGTCAACTCTCAAGCCGGGAGAAAAACCTCCCGATTTTGGGGGTATTTCCTCATCTACATCCCGATCTCGTAATATCTCTCAATTTTGCGCAGCGAAGTCCCGATTATTACATTATGTCTGTCAATTTTCATTTGTCAGAAGAAAAAACCCAACCCCAATCCATTTTTAAATATAACGTATGCAATCCACAGTCTAAACTGCCACACTGCTGACATCGTAGCGATATGACTGAAAAATTGTTAAAGCTACGTTAAAAATTCAAATCACACGCACACACGTCTAAACCCGGCACTGGACGAAATAATTAATATCATACAACAGTTTTTTTCTTCTTTTTTCTTCTTCAGTAAATAGAACGTGAAGATTAAACATTATTCAAGTAAATTTCAGATTTTTTAAACAACTACAGCAGTACTATAGTAAAAAAAAATAATTTAAAGAATAAAATTGTCACCAATTAGCTTAAATGAATGATCACGTTGAAATTTTCTCTGCAAACAAAATCGCATCTCCATTTCCGCCAAAGAAACTCGGCCAGTTAACACCTGACATTCCTCTACCGTATATGAAAAGTTTAATTACCATGATTAAATTACAAGGAATAAAACAAAATATACCATGCAGTATATGTGGCCCTAAAGAACTAATTCTGAATAAATATTTTAATCAGCAAACAGTGTTACATGCATTAAGACTTAAACCTAAGAAAATAAGGTGGGGCATAAAACTTGAGAAAAACAGTTGCCAGATGTACGGTAACTTGTGACTGCAGATTTGAACTGTTAAAATGAAGTCCATGGCATCGTAAGTAACAACAAAATAGGCATAGTTTATTTGGTAATCAATTGCTGGTGCTTATACATACACACACTGTCGAACATGGTTTCTTGGAAGGATGTCCGAAGGGCAGTCCTTTTCACAAGATCAATGTAAGGATAAGGATTCTATTCATTAGTCACACAGGCTTTATTGTTTGCGTACTTAAATCAAAACTTTAGCTATTTTGCAATTTAGCCAGAACTGACCAGAATATGCAAAAGGAGCTTGTCATGGGGGAATAATAAGGCATTATCACAGCGAGAAAAGGCACGTCAAATGGGCGGTCGCACATTGGGGCAAGGGGGGGGGGTCAATAGTCCCTCCCCCGTTCTATTGTCAGACAGTTAATGTGAAACTTTGACCTTTTTATTTAATCGCTCCTTTTTAAACTGCCCAAGGAATAGTTTTATATCAGTTCCAATTAATACAGATTACCGTTTATGCATACTACATGTATACAATGCATTTTTTTTTTAAATTTAATTTTTATAAGATTACTGAAAATTGTGTTTTCTTGAAACACGACAGGTTTAGAATCTTATTTTTAGCAAAGCTTCGATTTGATTAAAATCAAATCTAAATTTCACCTACGACAGTGGTGATTTGATTTAGATTGTGCCGTGTTAAGGCATGTATGTCAACATCTTGAAAATACATTTACTCATTTCACCAGCGCGATCAAAGTTTCCTCAGGCAAACACTTTTTGTTTCGACAAGCCTGACGGGCACCTCACTTTGAATACAGGATGGGCCGGAACTAAAACCAGAAGGGGCCCAGGGTGTCGGGTTATCAGATTTGTTTTTAGCACTGCTGTTTTAGATAAAAGATATGTGGATTGATTGTTGCATTTTGTGGTCACTTACTCGTCCTTCTGCCCATTTTCGTAACTCACACGTTTAACTCTTTTCCCAGGATTTAAAATGTTCAAAGGTATGTCTGGAACAGCGCCAACTTTTAGTCTAGGCCTAGCATTTGCGTATCTTTGAGCTGCTATTTTTTCATGATCCCTCTCGTAACATTCCTTTGAGAAATGAAACGAGCACATAGTGCTGTATGGTGTTGCTTTGAAATCGACTCATTTGTAATAATGTACCCATTCTTTCATGATGCCTTTACCTTTCGGAAAAGAAAAAAAAGATATGTTTACAGGCTTTTCTTAATGTTCTATTACACCCGTAAGCAACGCAAAACGGTATTGTCTTTTACTCTGGCAACTCCCACTTGGGTTGCCGGAGTCGCTACTATGACGTCACATCCCGAAAGTAACCGAATAGGCGCGGAAATTTTGCATACGAGGTCACGGAAATTCAGCTCCTAGAAGATAGGCCAATATTTAAATATTGGCATTACAGTCGCAGATGATACTTCAGAATAAGGTTTTCTGCTATAGTACTTTTATTATTATTCTATATTTCCATTGGTTTCTGGTCTCCTTTAATATTGATTAAATATACGCAACAACTGTCCTCAAAAAAGATTTATACAATAATACTTTCTTTGCATATTGGTCAGATATGTATATGATACTATAATTAAATTTACATAGGAAGATGTTTTATGAATGACACTCAGCATATGGGTGATGTTAGCTCTATGCCAATTCAATTTACATGCTTTCATTTAACTCATTAACCCCTGAGCCAAATAGCTAGGCATTCCTGTACACCATACAGCATATGTGCAGAGAGATCATCTAGAGCACTGTCAGCCTTATAGTGCCTGTATTCCTGAGACTTGCTGACAGCACTTGCATATTTTTTCAGATGGAGCTACTTGAAATAAATGTTATTTTCTTATTTATGTTCCTTTAATTTGGCACAGCAGTTCTTAATAAAATTACGCACATAATGGTATCAATTTCATCATACATGTAGAAATAAAACTCGTGCATAAAGATGATATAAATGATTTTCTTACCAGTTTGTTTCTCTTGCCATGAATAATCCATAAAAGCCATGATGATTTCACACTGAATAATTAACACTATCAAGACATGAAATTCATTTATGTACACAGAAATTCCACTTGTCATCTTTCTTGTTAACTAACTGCGTGTGAATACTCTGTCAGAGTCTGTTAAGTAAAAGTCTACTCATAATTTTCATCATTTTCTAATCTAAATATTTCCACTATTTTTGCCGCTATCAGAGTCAGTTTTTTTCCCCATTGTTCAGCAATGTTCACTCTGTAAGTTAAAATTGTATTGTTCAAAACACCTGCGTAATTAGGAAATGGTTTGAAATCAACCAATGGTTTGTGGCGATTCAGCTCGTCACACATGTCACTGGTCTAGACTAATACTGCCACTCAGACTCTGCACTCTGGAAACAAGCTGGTAAATTGTGCCATGTTATCATTGCACTCGGGAGATGAGGAATTTAAAGCATGAGAAGTTATATTGGCAGCAGGGGTTAATGAGTTGAGGACATCTATAATGAAGAAATAACATTCAATTTGTACTGCTGTGCTCATTTGTATGCCATCGCTGGTACCATGTGCTGTGCCTTGCACAACTCGTGTGTTTTATTTATTAACTTGTTTCAGAATTATGCACAATCATTCCTTTGAAAACTTGATATAACTTGCACAAGAATTTCCTTACCCCTTAAAGTGCTATATAGTTTTGCAGTACTAGATCCCTCAGTGCTGAATTGTTTGAGAGAAAAAAAAAAAAACTGCACAGTTTTTAAATTGCATGTATTTCAGTCAATATACACAATAGAGACACAAACCCTATATGAAAAATGATGCTGGATAACAAAACTTTAAGATTAGCATCAAGGCACATGAATAAGTTTAACATATTTGCTTGTACAGGTTCAAATGCAGATAAAATGACAAGTTATGATTGTATTTCCTCTGTATTTTTGTTTTTTAATGGAAAACTTCAAATATATCTGAGAAATATTATATTCTTTAGTAGTTCAACTATGTACATGTAATGTCTGTCACAATGTTATATCTAAATTGTGAAAATCACAGGTAAAGTAAAGGTAACAGTTTTGTAAACATCCACTCCATGAATGTCACGGGTAACAGTGTATCCCCCAGGGGTGTAAAACTGAGGGTAAAAAAAATCTTTGGTGTCAGAACTGGGGGTCAAATAAAAAATGGGGGGGTCAAAAATATACTGACAAATTTTCATCCAACTCATACTTCTTCAGCTTGAAATAGGATATTGCAACTTGCACACCATACGCGCGCTGTCTCTCTCTCTCTCCCCCTCTCTCTCTCTCTCTCTCTCTCTCCCTCTCTCTCTCTCTAAATATACCAATAAACCAATATGCACAATTAAATTTAACAAACAAATGCATTGTCCATTCATAAAATAATTTTATTAGTTCATTTTTCTTTTAAAATCGTACTTTTAACAGTCTCCTTATAATCTTTTCGAAGCAGTATTATAGACCAACATATTACCTACAAGCCAATACAAAAAGCCTAATAAATTTTTATAACCGAATGACAGTCAATTTACTGCCTGTCATAAAATGTGTACTGTCATCGGTTTCATTGTACTTCGTCCTGGAACAAATTTATCCAAAAATCAAGGAGGCTAATGATTCATCTTGTTTCTAATAAGTTGCACTTGAACTTTAAGGTCTTTCTTTTATTGCAGCAAAGTTAAAAACCAACAAAATCTGCAATGCCCCCCTGACTGAGTAATCTAAACAAACGCAATTGTCTTTGCAAGTTTGCTGATTTCTTTGTTGTGAAAGAATGTCTTGGGTTATAATGTGTTCTCCATATATCTTGTGGCGAATGAGGGCGGATTTGTTAAAATTCTTAAACCCTGTCACGAAAGGATTATTCACTTATGCAGTCTTCACAATCACGCTATTGTAAGTCACACCGGTAATCCTATGGATGTGCCGTATTCCAGTCAAGGGAATTATTTTCTCCATTTTTTCATTAAAGTTAGATCCACAGTTACTCTATTGTGTTCTGCTTCTTTCACTTTCTTCGCTAATGATTTTTAGTGCTCGACGTTTTAATCTGGAGATCGCTTTCTAGTGCAACAAGTATTGAGGTTAAACATCAAGATGACTACTTGCTTAGCTCAATGGAAATCACGTGAGAGCTCGCGAGATATGGGGAAGCTACTCCGTCATAACATTGCCTATGCTAGTCTGGTTCCTTATTTCGTATGTTCCCTGCGTTCCACTCCGCTATACGAATAGATGATCCCAACACAGGGAGTAAACAAAGCGGGGAACCAGTCAATGCCTATGCTCGAAGTATACACGATGCCACCCTTCGTCCAACACATTGGATATTAAATAAATCCTGATTGCATTATGTGAATCCCTTTGCGTCAAAAAAAACGCACGGCAGCAAAATGTGTGTGTCAATTTTCTCCAGCATGAGTCCCTGATGCACAAATGTGCGTAAAGGGAAACACTGGGGTAAGTTTAGACCCCAAGAGTCAGTAATAAATGTTCATGAAAAATTTTCACTTGTTATTTATTCTAATATATTTGCATTATCTCAATGTCACCTATTGTGTTTATTACCTGTTCATGTGTTATTCTAACTCATCTGAACTACTATATTCACTTTGTAATTTACATATGTGTAAAATAACCTGAAACAATCAGGTACACAAAGTGCCATTTGGCATATCTCATATCTGAAAGATGTTTGCTTTCTTCTGAATCCCTCATGATCCTTTCTTTTATTATTGCAAGCAACACAATCACATGCAGGGTGTGCTCGTTTAGCTCCAGGTGTAGCTGGAATAAATTAAGGGAAATGCCTCCAAATGAGGTGTTGGGTTACTCACCAGCAAATTTTCGTCCTCTCCTAGTAGGTTTAGACACATCTGCTTCCTGAACAATGATTTCACTACTGAAACATGGAAATCATGATGACTTAGTTTCTTCTGCACAGGTGAGAATTTCAGGTACAACTGTTAGGCATTTACAATACACACGTTCAACAGATGAAAAAATATTTTTCTCCACCATTACTTGAATTTCCTTACTACAGGATTATATTGGTTGAATTGGTCACTTAAATCTACTCCTCCCATGTGTTTCACATAATACACAATACGTCTGGGTTTCAGTACCAGTGTGTTTGTTGCAAAATTTGTTTTATTGATCACTGCTACCTTAGTTTCATGAAAACTGGAGATTATATTTACATCTCGTTTGTCATGATATTTCACCAGTAGCATATTGCCCTTTCTGCGAAAAATACACTCACCCTGGTTTAGTTTTTTTTTAAACCTTCATTGTCTCTGCAGCACCTACTCTATTTGTTTGCAAGGTTCCACATGCAGAGGTATTTAGCAACTCAAGTTCGTTAAAAAGTTCAGGTGATGAATAATAGTTATCCATATATACTCTGTGTCTTTTATTGAAAAGACTTCACTTGCAAAGCAAACCAATCAAATTTTTTGTTTTACTCAGCTCATCAGTGTTTAGCTCTAGTTCTTCACAATAATTGTCAAGGTCTCCACCTGTTTTACCAGCATAAATGTGACAGCTAATACAATATCCACTGCTTGCTTCACACCTGGAAAAGCTTTAAGCCAAACTCGTTAGGTTTGGCAGGGTTATGAACTCAAAATTTCAGACGACCTTCTTTCCAAGGGCAGGTTGCCTCATGAAAGCTGAGGTTCATATCTCAGCAAATGCTTCATTTTTTTCAATCATTGTGTGGATCTTGTGTAAAGTGTCACCGTGATTGTTCTCATTGACTGCTAGGTGTAAATTGCTTAGAATAGCTAGAAATCTATTCCATCTCATTGTTTTTGCTGAAGTATGGCGTTGATATTACATCATCAGTAGCCCACTATGAGTTGAGATTAGATTTATGTACCAAACCCATTGCTATAATCGGTGCGAAAGAGTTTTAGCTGCTCAGGTGTGACAGGCTGCCATTTCTTCATGCGACTGCTCTCCTTTAAGTCTGCCCCATGAACTCTGATCTGCATAGCAATTTCTCCTATCAGATGCAAGAACACATAATACAAAAAGTCTTAAATAGTCGATAGGTTCAGTGTTCGCCATCTCAACATTTAATTTTGAAGTACCAGTGAATGGGGGAGTTGACAGACGTGCCATCTTTTATCCTCCAGCCAGCAGGTACATCCGAATCCAGTTCCACGCTGATTTTTGGCTCAAAATCAGTCATAGCTATTTCCATCAACACATCACCAGCTCCAATAATTTCATCCTCCTCAAATCCTTCAAAATCATTGTCATCATCACTATCATATGTCAGTATTTGTTGCAAGAAATCACCGTCATATTCAGCGTCAGCCATTTGAATTTTTTCCAGGTACCACATGCTCAAAAGCGAGTATTTGTAAAACTTCTTTGCTAAATGCTTAGTAAAGTACAATGGAATGCTTGTTGGGGGCCTCTATAAACCAATCAAATATAGTTTTACAAGCAGTCATGGCAGGTTGAAGTAATTGGATGCGTACATTGTTGCCTACCCGGAAAATGACGTAAGTCGCAACAAGCACTACGAGACCTTACATCTAGCACTTTAAGGGTTAATATTGTATTCTTGGAGTTCTAAACTCCACCTCAACAATCTACTATGTTTGTTTTTCATTTTGTTAATACTGAATACAGCAATTGGGGAAAGCGCTGAACTAATATACACTTGAAAATATTGCAAAGCCAGTATCAAAGCCAAGCATTCTTCACAGTTGTTGAATTTTTCTGGTGCTTGTTTTTTTTTTTAATTATTATTATAAAAAAATGTCACACTGGATAATCAACACCGTTTGTCTTCTCGAATTAATACTCCACAAACCCCATCATAACTTGCATTAGCATATAATTTAAATAACTGTCTGAAATTGGAATGAACTGGTCCATTTTGTGTATGGCCTTTACTTCATCAAAAGATCCCTAACCTTTGTCAGATCAATGAAACTTGGATTTCTTACTCAATAAATTTGTTAAAGGTTTAGCAATTATAAACAAATTGGAACATAATTCCCAATTGCATCAGTTGCTTTTTGATAATCGGCAAGGGAATTTAAAGATAGCCTTGCCTTTAACTTCTACAGGTTTAACTTGATCTTGTCCTACAGTCTGTGTTAAAATGTGATAAATTGTACATAATTACCATCAGATTTGCTAGATATCATTGTAGATGTCATTAATAAAAATGTAAAAATTATCTAGACCCGATTTTAAATATTAATTTAATGCTGGAATGTTGCTGTAAAGTTTTTCATTCTGAATAACATCACTTTATACTGATAAAGCCCATCTGGAGTTGCAAATGGCAGAATTTCTTTTGCTCTTTCTGTGAGTTGAATTTGCCAGAATCCTTTTAACACATTAATCCCTGGAGGTTTTTGTCATTTTCGCCTGAAATTCGAGTAGGAAACACATTTTGAAAGCTGTTTCTGAATAGTTCCGAAAACACCAAATCCCAGGTGATCTTTCAGTAACATACTGCCAAGTTGTTAGAAACATTGTTTTTCATTGGCTATTTAGCTCACACATTTTGTAGTACAACTAGAAATTCCAGATTATTTGGTATCATTGTAGAGCTTTTTCTGTCTACCTTTCTATAATGCCACCCACTTTAGTGTATCATGCATGACCATGTCGCTACAGAGCTTAGCAGTAGGCTTCCACCTCGCTAGGGGTTAATGTGTTAAACGGTTAGACTTGGTGACACATTTTCAAATTTTGTTGATCCAGTCATCTATTCTTGTCAATGAAATTCTATGAATCTTTGTTGGGAACACTGTTGACTATTTTTTAATGTCAGTGCACATGCAGAATGTAATGTCGGGTATTAGACACAAAAATACATAATGAAGTTATTTCTGCTTGGTTCAATAAACTTATTCTCCAGTATATATTGAATATCTTTTTTCAAATATTCCTGCTTGAGCATTCATTTCGTAAGGATGCTGTTTCACAGGTGTAGAATCTATAATCATTACATTATGATACATTTTATTTGTTTGTGTTGGAACATCAGGGAACAAGTCCTCATATTCATATGATAGCTGTTTTCGTTCATTCCTTTCCTGTTGTTGTAGATGTGAGAGTTTCTGGTCCAGATTGTTTAATATTTCAAAATTCTGATTTTTGTTTAAACCAGTGTAATAACATTGCATTCCTATGTGGGATAGGTACAGCTTAATTGATTGAATAAATAATTGTGCTGTTTCTATAAACATATTATTTATATGACAAATTTGTTGACATTTCCACCTCCCACTAGTGTTAATGATACGAGTCATTTACTTTTCAATCATACAAGGACCATAAAATTTAGTCCAAAGTGGATTCTGGGGTATAGTGATGAGAGTCAGAACATTTTTCACTGGGCTGAAAACTCCTTTCTTGTGCATTTTCTACCATAACTTAATTTTAATTTGACTGAGTAGACTGAAGATCCGATCTTGCTACTGGAAAAGTTGACACTTTATTTGTTTTATATCAGAGACATGGTCAAGAAAATTTTCATTTGAAAAAAGTTTCTCTTCTAATTATAATGGTCCATGGACAGTATGTCCGAAAACTAGTTCTAAAAAACATAACATAATGACTTTTCAACTGATTCTCAATTGTCAAATGGCAGCAAATGAATAGCCATGTCCAAATCCTTTCCTGTATCAAAACAATATGACTGAATCGTGTTCTTCAAAGTTTGATGAAACCTTTCCAAAGACCCGTGACTTTCAGGGTGATAGGCAGCTGAACTGTTAAATGCCTAATTCGTGTGTAACTTCTTACGAAAATTTCAGGCATAAAATGTGACCCTTGATAAGACTGAACAAATTTGGGAAGGCCAACAAGTGTATATGAAGGAAAAAAAAAGAAAAAAGAATTACCAAAGCTTTTACTACATTTTTCAGTACTAATATTTCTCAAAGGAATTGCCTAAGGTCAGCAAGCATTGGTTGCCTGTTTTGGTCTGAAGTAAGTTACTGACACCATCTACCATCATTCTACTAAATGATTCATAAAATGTAGGAGTAGGTTGCAAATGAGCCTTAGATATCTTCTGATTGAATTTTACTGCCATTTGACAAATGTGACAAGGTCAACAGTGTTTAGAAATATTAGTTGTAATTTTCAATCAGTAAGAATGTTTCAGGATCAAGTGATAAGTCTTATTGATTCCAAAATGGCCAGCACAGGGGTTTCATGGGCTAAGCTAAGAATTTCCTGTCAATATGGCCAAGAAACAAGAATTTGATAGCTCGCAGATCACATGTTACCAGGAGGTACCCACTGCTCTAGTGGCCTAGTGGTTAGAGTGTCTGCCTCGGGTCATACCAGAGACTTAAAAAATGGTACTAACAGCTGCCTCGCTAGGTGCTCAGCATTAAGAGGTTAGTGTTAGGACTGGTTGGCCTGGTGTCATGATAATGTGACTGGGTGGGACATCATGCTACATGTCTGTAGCACGATGCCCCAGTGCTAGACATTCATTCTCTCAGCCTCAGTGCTTCTTGCTAGTCTAACTATAGTGGCAGCAAGATGAGATTCTGTTGGTAAGATTTTGTTGGCAGGGCTTAGCTCCAGCATAAATGTTTTTTAGAATGTTTTTTTCCCATAGTTTAGGATGTTGTCAGATAGATGCACTGTTTTAAAAGAATCTTGTTTAGGATTTTGTGGTGGTGATGCTTCCCTGAATGATAGTTTGTTTGTTTTTTGCAAGTAAGACAGTGTTCACAGAACTCTTGGATACTATGTTGTAGCCAAGACCGTGTTCACAGAACTCTTGGGTACTATTTCGTAGCCAAGACAGTGTTCACTGAACTCTTAGATACTATGTTGTAGCCAAGTCCGTGGTCACAGAACTCTTGGGTACTATTTCGTAGCCAAGACAGTGTTCACAGAACCCTTGGATACTATGGTGTAGCGAAGACAGTGTTCACAAAACTCATCGGTACTATGTTGTAGCCAAAGCAGTGTTCACAAAACTCATGGGTACTATATTGTAGCCAAGACCGTGTTCACAGAACTCTTGGGTACTGTGTTGTAGCCAAGACATCGTCCACAGAACTCTTGGGTACTATTTCATTGCCAAGACCGTGTTCACAGAACTATTGGGTACTATCTTGTGGCCAAGACATCATTCACATAACTCTTGGGTACTATTTCGTAGCCAAGACAGGGTTCAAAGAACTCTTGGGTACTATGTTGTAGCCAAGACAGTATTCACAGAACTATTGTTTAAAAAATTTTATCAAGCCTGTTCACATAACTCTTCTTTAAAAAAATTTAAGCAAGAGTGTGTTCGCAAAACTCTTGTGTATTATGTTATAGGCAAGACAACTTGTTTATGTTTTTTAGGCAGACTTTGTTTGCAGAACTCATGTATTTGATTTGTAGGTAAGCTATTCTTGGCAGAATTTTAGCTTGTGATTTTACAAGCCAAACAAAATGTTCCACAGAACAATTCCTTATGATTTTGAACATAGGATATACTGAATTCTTGTTTATTTCATTGTGTGTTGCAGCTGGTCTCAGTGGAAGAGACCATCTCCAACACTTTCACTCCATGTACTAACTTTCAGGCTCTAGAATGCGATGTCTTGCCTTTAAAATTTTTTAGGGAAGATATAGTGAGCTAATGAGAGACATAGTGTTCCAATGATCTTGTTTATGAATTTGTTGTGTTACAGCTGGTCCCAGCAGACAGTAGCACCTCGGACACTCAGTCACAGTGTACAGACTCACAGGCTGGCGATGTACATGTTCCCACGGAAAGAGTTGGTGGAATAGGGGACAGTCGACCACCTTCTTTTCAGTAAGTGTAACTGTTTATAAGGTTTAGATTGAGCTAAATTTAGCATGTTCACACAACTTTAGCAGCATTCTTTAAACAGTTCAGATGTTGGCATTAGAATTTTTATAAGATGGATGAAAATCAGAAATGGCATTGGAGTCAGTGTGAGTGAGAAGTAAGGGCTGCTTTTTGGCATAGGATCGGATACCCATTCTGTTTTATGTAAGGACATGTGACCATGCATGTAAGGTAGGTTGTTTCCAATGGTTGCAGTGGAATATTTGCAACATCATTTTTAGGCCATATATAGCAGCCAGTATATTAGGTGGATGAAGCACCTGAGAAGAAATACTGACCCATGGGAGGTTACTGGAAATCTTTCTCACATATCCATATTGGTCAAAGAAGGAATGAAACCTACATGGACAGAGATGATGTGTGAGTGATCTGAAAACCTTAGACCTCTCAGCCACCCAGGGCCCCATAAAGTGGAATAGCCAGTCTGCCAGTACATGACTCTTACAATACTGTACCCTTAAAATTCTGACATCTTAATGAATAGCGTTTCCAATTTTCTACTCCAGTAAGTGATATGAATGATCAGTTGATCACTTTATTATCATTGCAAATGGTATATTGATTAAAAAAAATTAAGCATATTTTCCGTAAGAGATTTCTTAATTTATCCATTTTTGTATGATCTTTATTCGTTTGATGCAACATGAATTTTATCAAGACTGATTAACCAGAAAATGTTAAACATTTCCATATATGCTCACTTAAAAATAGGGTCCAACTGCAAACTGCACAGACCCAGAACTGCCACAACATACTGTGCTAGCAGATCTGGTTCTGTGGATTTTATTAAGAGTAGTCATTAAATTAATCAACATATACCCTGATCGGCCAGTGCTTTTTGCAATTGCAGTTCAGGTTCTCGAGGGGAGGGTGCAGTTGAACCCAGCTTAGAAAATGAGTATACAATAGTCCCCCTCTTGAACAGCCCCCTCCCGACCGACCAACAGCCACCCGCTTCTTACAGCCAGAATCCATTGGCACCGACGAGTTTGTGTTCAAATGTACCCCTCACGAAAGGCCATCAGGCTAACGTGACCAATGGCCAGCATATTAGTGCAATAATATAAAATTTACCCCTCACAAGCGGCCGCATTTTATTTTAATATGTATCCAGAACCAGTATTTTATTCATAACGTGTGTTGAGTAATACGATTTCTGTTTCCCGATGACATGTTTTCGTTTTACTGAAAGTGGTGTCAACTAATGTACATGTACCACTAAGGTTAATATAATATCATTTACGCCTTATGAGAAGCCACATTTATTCCATAAAGCCAAGAAAGACTCTAATTTTAATCCATACAAAAGGGTAAGTACATGTAATCCAATTAGACATACTGCTGTGTTATCATAAGATGTCCGGTTTAGTTACTGTGATAATTGTTAAGATTACAATTATTGAACAGTAGTAACAGCTGAGAAGTGGCAGTATCGATGTACGTACACAAGGCAGCAGGAAAATGGTTTGATAGCCGTTATGGCTTCCCTTAGTAAGATGTTGAGCTTGTTCACTTTGATAATTAGTGGCTATTACTACTGACAATAATTGTAAAAATTACAAATCCTAACGGCCGTGAGGGCAAATCTGTGTGATGTTAATGGTACATATCGAATCCGTTTTGGCTTCTCTCACTTAGTGTAAAGAAATGTATAAAAACAATAGGGTACCAGACTGCGACTAACAAGTCACGTGAAAGATCACTGCCTTTAAAAACACTTCAGGTTGTTTAGATGCATAAAAAAATTGTTTTATCAGTATTGTAGTTGGCAACATGAATAACTTACTGCAAAAAGATCAACATGTCATCAAGGAAAAGAAAAATTCTCAGTTTATAAGAGAAAGTGAAAGTAATTCAACTGACTGAGAAGGGGAGGGGGTCGAGGATCCTTGCAGAAAACTAATGTTGGAGAGACTCAGATAAACAATATCGTGAAAGATAAGGAAACAATTCTGCAGAAGTGGGAAGGTGAAATGGACTGAGAAAGGAAGATTGTTTAAACCAGGAGATGTTTGTATCCTGATTTGAATGACAAGAAAAAGCAACAATTTTGTCAGTTGAATTGGGATATGACAACTTTACCGCAAGTAATGGATGGTTGCACCGATATCAAGTGCGACACGGTATTAAGTCTTCTACCTTAGTGGAGAATCAGCTTATGTTAATAATGAATTTGTCGAATATTGGAACAAAAGACTAAACGATATATGCAGGGCATGTGACTGCAATGATACTTTTAATTGTGATGAGACTGGTTTGTTTTTTTTAGACTGTTACCAACAAAGTGACAGATGATGTGATCTGTAACATAATTATAGTTTTAAAACTATATCAATGGTTATTCGTAACGTTCTTTTGAAAATGAAGAAACAGTTTGTTTTACATTTTTTTCACAACATGCATGTGATATTTTAATGAAAATGTTAAATGTTTTACAATTAAATGTACTTGTGACTTTCTTCATATGTATTTATTATTTGCATTTGTCATCCCCCTCTAGAAAGGCCACCCTCATTATAAGGCCACTTCCCTGCTGCAATAGGGGTGGACTTATAAGAGGGGGACTGCTGTATGTGTTAGCTGGAAACATTTAAAGACACCATTCTTGTTTAAATTTTTGTCATGTACCGAATCTATCCATACATCCACCCATCTGTCCATACCCTAGATTATTGTCACTTACAATGGGTTGTTTCCTCTTTTTATAAAAGTTTTTATGTTAAGCTCAATATTAAACATTTTTTTTTCTTCAAGGAAAATAACAGGTTAACTTAAAAATTGCTTGAGTGTTGTAAGTATACTTTGTAAGAAAATATAATGACCATGACAAGTTTTTTGAAAATAAAACTTTGATTGACTACTGTACATGTACTCCATCAATATTTTTGAATACATATAGTTATATTGTGGCTATATATTCTATGTTTACCTACCATTTTAATGGCAGGTTTGCTTACAAGTAGTGTCCACATGTTCTCTGATCGGAATGTTGCCACTCAGTATAAATTGGACTGTTACTCATTTCTCATTACAGTGCCAATGCCTCTGTTGCCAGTCGTGATGATCATTGTGACACATGCACAGAGACAGACTCCGTGCTAAGCTCCAGAAGAGGTAAATCATTGTGATGGATATTTTAAATCTTGGATATCTTAAATCTTGTTTGGATTTGTATACTGCTAGTAACAATCACTTACATCCATGATGCTTGAGGGGATTTAATTTCTGCTAGTTTCCTGTTATTTAATGTCTTTGCCATATTCTAGTGTCGGGGAAATACATATCTCTATCAATACATTCATATCTTAAGGGAATTGTCTATAGATGCTTCCCCATAAGGTCACTAGAAGATGATATTCTGCCTATTTTACCTGGACGATGGGCAACCTGGCAGTTACTCCTATATGTAATCACCAAAATTTACCATTTTTAACAAGGCACACTGAAGCAAAGTCAACTTAATAATCACAAATATAGATACTTCCAAACACCATATAAAGCCAAATTAAATCTGCCCACTGACCACTAATATAGCAACTGATGATGTCATCCGGGATCTATCTATACGCATGCCATAAGAGAGTGTATTATGTTGTGAAGATGTCTGTCCGTATATGCTTATACCCATACCAAACTTTGCAGATGATTTGTACCTGGGGTTTTGTACCTGTCACAGTTTTCTTTACATTATTGGCTTCTTTATCAACTTGTTTACCTTGATAAATTGTGAACCATAACAAAGAGAACAAATATGGTAATGCTACGTGATGCCCATGGTTACATAAATGATTTGATGTAATGTTAACTCTCGGGAATTAATTCAAAATCTGTTTTGTCCATGTGCTTTTACATAAGTGTTTAATGTTATTCAAGGGTTTATACATCGATACATATAATGCTCCAAGAAACCTTGTGCCTAGAGCCAAGTATTACCAGAAAGTTTGATGTGGGCATTCTTGTTAAATATAGGTAGCTACATGGGCCTGTGCAAGATTTTCAAATTCGTTGGACCAAGTATATATTAATATCATCACATGTAGATTTCCTTCACTAGATCATTCTCATCGGAGTTCAAGACACTCTCATAGTTCCAGTAACCGAAGCTGTTGTAGTGATCACCACAGTTGTAGTACATGTAGTTCTGGTCATAGTGGCAGTGGTAAGAATGAATTGGTTTTATGGCTTGTATGCATATTGTTTCAGTGGTATAAAGTTTTGTTGTCAGGCTTACATTGTGGTACCATTTTAGAGCTAGCTCTCTCTGATTTTGGGTAAGAGGTCCAGTGTAAAATTTTCAAAACTTGGTACTAAATTAATGAGTGGCCATAATCTGAAAACTGGATGCCCTGAACATAAATATTGTAATGATTTATAGCTCTGCTTTTAAATTATTTATTGATTATCAAAATATGATTTATTGGTCATCAGAAATCAATGGCATGCTTTTTTTTAACAAGATTAATTATTCTTAGCCAGTGTTACTTTTTGACGAGATGGAGGTTTCCAGCAAGTAAAACATGGCAAAGTTCATATACTCAGACTAAAAATTGATCTATTCTTAATTTACACCTCAGTTAAATGTGACATATTTTTTAATTGAGAAACATCATCATGCGAGCAGACAAGTGCATACTTCAGGTTCATAATCTTTGATTGTCTATATTTGATACAGATATCCAGTGAAATGAATGAAGGTTAAAATAACTGTAAATAATTTAATTTGAAATAGATCATGCAAACAATGCTTGCATTTCATCAGAGTAAATTTTGGGTGTTTAAATCTTTGCTATCACTTTATTAAATGCAGTAATAGGTAATTTATCCGGACTTCCCATGGGAGACTTCAGGGGAGATAACTAGTACATTTGATTGATACATGTACACTTAATTGTGCGTATCCAGGACAATCCATTGGTCCTTATAATAGAGAAGTAAGTAGAAAGCCATATGACTGATATGTGTTTTGAATATTCCTTTTTTTTAATAAATCTTAATTCGTAAAGAGAGGGTAGAAACATGGAACAATATGCCTACCAGTTATAGACTGTCAAAGTTTTTGCTTTTGGAAATGGTGCATGTACACAGTAATGTCTGAATTTGCATGTGCTGACAACTAATCAAATTACTTAATATACTTTTTAATTAGCTGGCTGTAATTTTTTTGTTCACTCTCTTTAATGAATCTGCTTTTGTACGGGAAAAGCTTGTCATTTTACAGTCTTGACTTTAGTTCAGAACTAAATAAAAATTTCTTACATTTAACCAGGTGAAATGCACAACTATTTGCGTTTGCAGTTTTTCACGGAAAATCACAGATTCTGTTATCATTAATCAGATATTGCAAATTTTGTCAGAAATGCATAATTTTTCACCTGTTTTGATAATTATTAAACTCAGATTTTTATACTTTTGACATAAATTAAAGGTGGGCTTGACAGAAGAGAGAGCATTGTTGCTTCAAGCACAAATTAGCTTGTTTGGTTTGGTATTTTATGGTGCAATAAAACAGGTAGGTTCTTGAGTTCTGAAGCTTCTGGATTAAAATGCCATACTAAAGAAGGGACCATGTAGTCAACCCAGGCTGATCAATTAACAGGATTTGATCCTGCACACTTTTAGTCATGTATCTGCCAGGCTAACTACTGAACCATATTGGCTTCAAGAACTGATTTTAAAGAACCAGTCTTTATATCTGCTGTCCCTACTGGATTACCAGTTTTGCTTTTAAGGGTTATATAACACTCTGATTATGGATCATAACAGTAATTCTTTCAAGAGCAAAAAATAATGAAGATGCCATGTGCAATCAATAGGAGCAAAATATCTTATTAAAGATATGTGAGGTAACTCCACTGTAACATGACACCACTGTCCCCAGTCCATGAGTGATGCAGTGTAAATGGGATTGACATCACATTTCTTTTGAACAAAGTATTTAAATGGTAATGACTTGTATGTAAGGATAACAAAAAATGGACAAAATATGACCATTTACATTACGTGTACAATATGATATTTTGAAACCTTAGTTGATTTAAAAAATGTCAGAATAAAAAAGAATTCTTTCATAAATGTAACAACATACATGAAAATTTAAATTGCCCAAATTACAGTGGTCCTTTTCATGAATGACCCCACTGAGCAGCAGCCACCCACTTTTCGTGGTCAGAATCCCTTGGCACCAACGAGTTTGTGTTCAAAAGCACCCCATAAGAAAGGCCACCCCTCTAACAAGACCAGCAGTAAGCATATTAGTGCACAGTGTAAAATTTACCCCATACAAGTGGCTACATTTTATTTTGTGTCCAGAAATATTCATTCATATAATAAGGCTAGTAAACCGATTATCACTACCATGTACCACTAAGGTTAATATTATATCATTAATGCTGTCATTTACAAGAAATTGGGCTTCACACAGCGGTTGGGATATTCTCTTCGATGATTACAACCAGACAAGATCATAACATGGTCAACATAGGCTAAATACAGATTTTGTGGATTAACAGAGAAAAATTAACCTTAAACAAAACGGTACCAGACAGACAGAAAAATCACATGACATTACATGTATAATCCCTTGTATAAACAAGGCATTTTGTCTACTCTGCAAAAGTTTCAACTGCATAATTAAATTGCCGTACTGTACAATTAGCAACATAGGAATAAATCATTACAAATCTTCAACATCATCACGTAAATGGAGAATTAATACTTTAGATGAAAAAGTAAAAGTTAAATGACTTGACGACAGTGGTGAGAATTCAAGAGTTTTTGCCAAAAATATTTTTGTTGGGAAGACAAATAAACAACATCATAACAGATAAAGAGAAAATTCTGCAGCAGTGGGGAAAATGCAGTAAATAGAAAGAGAATTATTTTATATGCCAAGCGGTGTTTATACCAAGATTTAAATGTTTTTGAACGATTTTCAATTGTTGTATATATTTGAATTAATTAAATTGTTTTGAATTTTTTGATTATTACATGTTAAAGTGATGTAATTTTGTTTACTGGAATTTGATATTTCCAGAAATTAGTTTGACCTGCCGAAAGCACCTAAAATTAGAACTTTGTAGAACTTTGTATCCTTATGCTGACCTAGTTCCTGACATTGATTGAGAATCAAGTAAAGAACTTTTTATTATTCATTCATAATGTGGGATTGATAATATAGTGAAATTGAGGCAGACTGGAACTATGTGACTTTGGACATAAATATTTCTACAATGTTTTAGAAATTCTGGTTTTACCGGAGAGTTGACCCTCCTCCTGGCATCTGTTTTGCACATTATTCAGGTTTTATACCGATGTCTATAGAGAATTTAGTCAGTTGGGCTTTTTACCTTGGACACTGAAAAATGTTTCGTTGTGACCAGATGAATCTAAATTTTATTTTTTGGAATTATTAATTCTTTTTCTTGGAAATATTTGAGTGCTCATACCGAATTCTTGGACAAAGACATTTCTTGAAATTTTATTCAGAAATTTACACACTGGAATATTATTGTCTGTGGAACAACAAAGAACTGTAGACACAACAGCACTATACTGGCTATAGTATACGTCATCTTCCATTTTAGATTTTCGTCAGACTAACTAAAACTGATTAGAACATTTCATTACTTTGATTCTAAAATTTAATTCATGGATTATTTTTTAATTTGATTCTTAAAACTAATATAAAAGGTTTATCCCACTTTTGTCATGTTTTTCCAGGAAAATCAATTTTTTTAAAAAAAATTTCAAATTGTGTTTTTTCACGTTTTCTTTATTATTGTTTATAAGAGCCTAAACACATAAGACAGTGCACATGCCAACAATACCCCACTTGCATTTCACGCTTAAGAATAAGAACTGTTAATGTATGTTAGCTTGAAATAAGTCTGTTCTTAAGAGAGAAAAACTTTTAATAATTAATGCTACTTTTAAATGATATTAAATGCTTTGAAGTTGACTGTAGCTTTCTTACTAGATGCACATACTTATACATACACATACTTCACAAACATAGTTCCCCTCTGGAAAGGCCACCTGTCATATTCAGCCACTTTCCCAGTTCAGAAGTGGTGGTGTGTTTGTGTGATTTAGGTTTTTAATGTAGCTTTAACCATTTTTCAGTCATATCGCTACAATGTCTGCATTGTGGCAGTTTATAGTGATGTTTAGCACTGGGGCATCATCCCGCAGACATGTAGCATGTCCCACCCAGTCACATAATCCTGACACCAAGGGGACCAGTTTTTACCAAATCACCATTTTTATTAGTCTTTGGAATGACTCGGCCAGGGTTCATGAGGGATTGCCCTATAAGAGAGAAATTACTGTATGAATATTAATTATGTAAAAAAATTCTTTCAAAAGAAATTTTTGAAGTTGATGATTATTCATTGAAGAGACCAGTTGTGATTTATAATCTTTGCAGGCAAAATTGGTATGAATTCACACCCTTGGAAAGTAGTGATATTCAAGAACTATACAAGTTTGTTTTAAGTCACACATACAAAAAAGTACTCCACGGTATAAAATTTTATTTAGATGCTCACCTTTAAAGTACTTGTTGCAAAATTAATCAAGCTGATAGAAATATTAACTTGACATGACTTTTTTCTAAGCTGTTTACACATCTGGCTTCTTTGGCTTGACTTGAATGGTTGTTAAACTAACTTTGATTGGCACATTGAGTCCCGTAACAAGTATTCTTAGTTTGAACCTTGCATTAAGGAAGGTTTACAGTGTACCTTTATAACACAGGCTGTCTAGAAGATCCAAAATGGCTAAGTCCCATTGTATAGATGACGATTTCGTTCAGCAAATACTGGATAATCATATAGCCCAAGTATAAGAGTTGACATAAATTTAATAAAGAAGAATCAAAAAGTGAAAATTAAGAAGTAAAGATATTTATTTGATCAAAATACATCTGTTTGATCAAGTAGACTATGGCATTAATGGACTTAAAATCCTAACCAGAATTATGGACCAGTAAATCTGGCCTAGTATTCAGTCGAGTGCTAATTGAAGAAAGTTATGTTTGGCAAAGCTTATTTTGGTGAAAATCTTATTTTGAAGCAGAAGTATCCCAGAGAGCTGTGGAAAATTGTACGTAACAACCATAAACCGCTATGGTGATCTAGTGGTTAGACATTCGCAGGAGGTCTTGCGTTCGAGTCCTGACCTAGTCATTCTAAAGGTTTAAAAATGGTACTAAAAGCTGCCTTGCTAGGCATGCAGCATTATGAGGTTAGTGTTAGGACTGGTCAGCCTGGTGTCAGGATGTGACTGGGTGGGACATCATGCTACATGTCTACAGCACAATGCCTCAGTACTAGACATCACTATAAACTACCACACTGCAAACATCATTTGCAGTATGGTTGAAAAATTGTTAAAGCTACATTCAAAATCCAAATCACACACACTCATAAGAATGATAAAAAATAGTTTTCAAACTTGTTCAGCTGGCAGAGTTAGCTATGTGTATGCCCCTTCAGACAGCAGACCTTGAGAGGGGTTCTCAGTACAGAACAATATTCACACACAGATAAGGAAAGGATTAAGCAAAGAAAAAAAATCAACAGACTAATGCTTATTCAACTGGAGGCAATATCTTTTAAAGATTTTGATTTCTGTGGAGGTCTTAAAGAGTGGAGCAGGAAGAAAGAGACATATGGAAGTATTGGGTAGATGTAGCCATTTCCTCCTTTCCCTGCTTTTTTCTTCTACTCCCACTTGTTTTTGTGATATCGAGGGAAGTGCTCCCAAACAATAAAATCCTGGGAGCATTTCAGCTGCTCTTAGTTTTTTAAATAGAATAAGATTGGTTCTTTGGTGTATCTGTTGTTACATAATCACATCATAGGTTGAATATTTTTCAGTGAGGTTAAAAAAATTCTAAGACAAAGATCCCATTGGTTGTTTCATAATGTCTTTTTCTGAATTGAAAGTAAATTTGGGGTGTACAGTGTGTATGAGGAACTATCTCCATTTGTATGGTAATAAATTTTCCTTAATCTGGAGTTTCGAAATTAAGTAACCTGGTGAACTTGAAAAGATATGAAATTTTTGGAAGCCTTTGTCTAAGATGTAATAGGAATTTTATGACTTCCAGTTCCGTACCATTTTCAGTGTATCACTTTTTATATTAAAAAAGCTGATAGCCAAAGGCAACAGCTGAAATGATATCTATGGGTGAGTTATAGCAGTTAAGCTTTATAACCACCAGGAATTTACATGTATGATGTTCACATCTTTCATTCTTGGCAAATTGCAATCATTCTGTGAATAAACTTGAACAGGGCTTTTGCTAGGCTTTGCATTTGTCACCAGATGTGAAAGAATTTTGAAAGTGGCACAGTTTTTTTACTGACTGGCAAAAGTTGCTGGCGATAAACTTTTACTAAGTAAATGTTAAATTTTTTATTGATATAAGCGACTAAGGCCACTTAATGCCCGTTTTCACTAACTGCAGCAGGCAATGCATCATGTCGGTAGATGATGAATGATATCTTATTCGAACATGATTGCAGCTAACTGCAAGCTGTCAGTCGGGTTTGAGAAGCAATTAAATGTGTTTAGTAGGAAATAAGGAATGACTGAGGGATATACTCTGTTGTGTAACAGGTCAGCAGAAAGATTTGGTGTAATTTGCACGTGTTGTTAATTTATGTTCATTGCAAACTGTGAGTGTGAGATGCACTGGGGACTGCTTAGTGTTTCAGGGATTATTTACTTAAATATCACATTTTCTGTGGTCTGAACATAACTGAGTAACACAGGATGCCGGTCATCGACTGTAATGGCTCAAGTCACTTATATCAATGAAAAATTTAAAAATTACTTTATAAAACAAGTCTCTAGCAAGCACAAAGAATACGCCTAATCTAGCTCTGAAAAATAAAGATTTATATCCAGCTGGGTCTGAGGCAGCTACTAGTTTATTTGTTGCTCCTATTTCTACTGCAAATATGGGAGGAGGCAAGTCAGCAGAATCTGATCAAAACAAACTTAGAAAATTCTTTGGGTATATCTACTCTGAAAAATGTAATGAGAATTTCTACTGATGGGCCAAGTTTTGAGAATTTTGATTCAGGAAGGCATTTAAGAATTGAGGCAAATTTTAATGAAGTGACAGTGACATTGTTCATAGTCTAGGCAGTAATTTGTGGTATCAGTTATAAATAAGCATTCTTATTCATAAAGTCTAAGCAGTATTGTGTAGTCTCAGTTATAAAGAAACGTTCTTATTCATTCTTGCTTTTCATATGCTATACATTGAACTTCACGTTTATATAATGGGATCGTTATATTTATTAATAATTAGTCTGTGCTTTGAAATGTAATAAATACATGTACAAACTGTTTTATTGTCATGTTTATATAGATTAAAAATAGGACCAGTATAATATTACACATATATATTTAAGTCTCTGTACCAAGGCATAAAATGGCTCCTTTTGTTGAAAAGTGGCTCCAAATTTTTTAATTTGGCAAATTTCATGGTGAAAAGATATATATATGTATCCAAGTGAGGCCCTGAACTTTAACCATTGTGTTTGTGATTTCAACATTTGTCAGCATCAAAGCTGCTGAGTAGTACTTTAACTGCAGTAGGGTCTTTTTGTTTTGTTATTTTCCCATAGGAGTCTAAATGTTCTTGATGTTTAGCAGTCATGTGTCTGCACAAATATTTGTATGTTGATTTCATTTGGTCATATCCATCTTCTTCTACTTTCATCTTTCTGTCCATCCAGAGAAGCCTGTTAACAAGATTTTTCAGAAATAATCAGGATAGACATGAAAGATTTTATTCTTTACTGTACATGTGTACAGCGCATGGTTGGATTTCAAGCCATTAAAATATATTTGTACACAATTTTTGGACGAAAACATTGTTAGCACAATTTAAATGAAATTTGGTGCACATATTTGTATTCATATATAGAGAACCTGATTTGATTTTCAGACCGATACAGAAATATTTAAATTTCTTGGACTTTTTTAAAACTTTGCAGACTTGTTTGCAAGGACCATGTTGGCACAATGAAAGCAAAAACTACCTCATTAAAGAAATGTGATTTGTGTAGGTGAATTTGTATTACAAGTAAACAACCTGATTAAATTTTCATGCGATTATTTTTTTTTCTCTAGATGTGTTCGACTTTATGGACCTTTATTTTTATCTGCTGCGTGGGCTTTTTCTACAAGGGAGAGAGCATATATATTTTAGGAACTCAGCCCTAGTTTCATGTTTTTTTTCTGTTCCAGCTTAATGTCAAAAGAAAATCCAACATTGTAAAAGCCTAAATTTTTTTATGAATATTGAGTTTCAAAAGGATTGTACTTTGGCACAAGAGAGTCTGAATTTGGTCATCATTCATTTTTCTATTTTGGTAATGTTTTCTAATTTCATGGCGTTTGTTTTTGTAATCATATCATTATGTGTTTTTTCATCTTATAGGTGTTGTCTAATCTTGTAAAGCACTTAGAGCTTCTAAAGATTAGGCGCTATACAAAGTCCTCATTATTATTTTGATGATTATTATGATTATTATTAGTCAGCTTTAAAAAAACACAAATTTGGTTAAATAGAAGTGAGTTAGTTATCCAAAATTAGATTTCAAATGGAATGGTATACCTTTTTGCTCATCTTATAGCCACCGGAGTGCTGCATTAATTTAACCTGTTTTCTGTGGTAATGGAGTGCCTCATTGTATCGTCTTCTGTTGTACTGGAGTGCTATTTTGTTGCATTCAGCGAAAATGAATTTAGAAAGTATAATCTATTTCAAATTGAAGATAATCTTTTTAGGTTAATGCCATACTAACCCAAATAAAAAATTGTCACTCCCAAAATTCTAAATAATTTCACCTGTTATATCCTCTTCCAGCACCACCCCCAAGGATTAACGGTCACGCAAAACATGACCGTCATCGCGATCGCAGAGGACATGGCCATTCATACGAGTCATCAACCGTACTCAGTAGTGACTTGGAAACTACCACATTCTTTGAATCGGAGGATGATACTGGCAGCAGGTATATCCAATTAAACTATAAATGACATGATTTTAACAATAATAGAATTCATGCAAACCTTTGAAGTAAATAGAGGAACATAAAACTATCATTTGCATTTAATTATGGAGTGCTAAATGGGTCACTGGAACTGACAATGATGAGGATCAGGATTTGGGCTGGTGTAATGGCATACCCACCCAACATGTGAACAGTATGGACAGTGAAGCCTCTTTTGTTACAGCCTATATTTATAGTTAGCTGTGTATTAAAATATGCTCATATAATGATCAGAAAGTTGGAATGTCTTTTTTTTTTTTTTTTGGAAGATCTATAGTTAGCTCATTTGCATAACCTTAATCATCCTGAAATTATGTCATTGACAGTGCAATTGCTATGATGGACTTCTTGAAAATCTTTCTGCTGCTTCATCTGAACATAGCTGCCAAGTGTCCTGTTTTTCCAGTTTGTCCCTTATTTTGGACTTGAATATGGGTGTACGTTTTTCTTCCTAAAAATACATTTTTTTTAATATAAAAAAATTACAAATCTTTCAGTTTTCTGTTTAGAACAGGCACTCAATTCCATTCTGATAGAAATGTATTGCATGTATATAGGAATAGAGTTTTAAAATATGATTGGTTCATTTAAAATCAAGGCTACCTTGCCTGTCTTTATCTGCCATTGGATTTCGCAAACAGGTGCTGCTATCACTGTATCTCATTTTCATAATAGCCATAATCGTGTCGAAAAGAAAAGAAGAATAATCAGAATTTTCTGCAGGAAAGAGAAGAAAACAGAACTGGAAGTACAATTGTGCCGTCTTGTTTAGATTTGTGAAAACCATCTAGTAAAGGAGAATACTTTGCGTTTTGCAAATTGTGTGTGATTTTGCTATTGGGCACGGATGCACCCATGACATACAAGAGCATAAAAAAGCTAATAAACATGGGGTTGCTGCTTCATCATCAGCAATTCTGCCTGAACGTACGACGTATATAACCTTGATCTAATTCAATCAAACTTTGGTTTGTAAAATTTCTTATAGAAATGAACGTTCCTCTTTCTCTTACTAGTGTGCTAAAAGTCTATTTCGCACACGTTTTCCAGACAGTAAAATTACAAAGGATTACTTGTGTGCTAGTACGAAAACAGGCCATAAGAAAAACACACAGAATTCAGATCATCAATGAAAGATGGTACATTGGAGATGATAATGATTAAAGAAAAAAAAAACAAGGTGCGGAAAAGGATCATACAAACATCCTGTGTCTGAGTGTGTGTTGCACTCTTGCACCTTCTAAATAGGCACCCAAATGGAACACATAACATCTTTGACATTAAATAATTAAGGCAGGTACTGTCCTATTTTACTGATGGTTGTAGATGTTGTAAATAGTTACATATGCGTTAAAAGAATTTGTTCCTGAAAATCAGTTGTTTTTGTCATAAGCAGTCAGTATTTTTTACTCGGATTGGCAGCTATGTCTGAATTAATGGTCATATTGACACTGGGTTTTCTTGGAAAGACTTCTAATGGTCTTCAGTTGGTCAGACAAAAATGGTGCCTGTTACATCCAATGTGGTCACAGCATCCAGTTTTAAAATCTTGTTATCTCTCAAGAATATCGATGATGATTTCTAATGGAACATCAGTCCACATTTCTCTTTCTGGTCTTTTTTCAGATTCTCATCTGTCACAGATACAACAACCAGATCTTCAAAATATGGTCGACAAAGGAAGCGAAGGAGGAAGCATAGATTACCAGCTATTAGTCGTGTATGTACGCTTTTTTACTGTCTTATTCATTATGGCTTGTACATGTTTTTTAAAAATATTTTATTAGATCTAACCTATACTAAGTTGTATGTCATCCCCCATACGTTTAATGCACCTATAGAATAAACTTTTTGTGTAGATCACTGATACAGAAGATGTATGTTTTCAGCAAAAATCAATGGGTTAAAACATTATATGTACTTTCTTAAAATCATATTGGGGAATATATACTGTTGATAACAAATAGAACTGAATAGGCCACATTTGGAAATTTAATAATTTTATTGGTATTATATATTTAATCAGTGTTATTGATAACTATTTCCTGTTCAAAATCTTTTGTTTACCTGTGATCAGTTCTTGACTTGGCCTACATGGGTGTGAGATGGCTTGACAGTAGCTTCACATGGGTTGGTGGTTCATCTTTGATTTTGCTTTAGAATGTAAATATAAACTGTTACAATCTTGCAAAAAAAATGTTGTCTAATGATCCTTTCCTGTTCCATGGGAGCTGTTTTGGATATCTTCTTTTGAAGACGTCGAATTTGCTTAAACCACAGTATTGGCAAGGAGTGGATGCTTTACACATGGACCAGAAAAATTAACTGGCCTTTATTAAACTGAAATAGATAATTAGAATATTTGTCTACCCTGGCATAAGAATTGAATCATGATTTGTTATTTTAATAAGCCAACATATCTGAGCTGATTTTTCCAGTATTTTTTAACCAATTCAACATTATCATGGCCTACTTGCTCGATATGCAGTCAGCCTTATCCCTGTCCATGTTATTTGTATCCTTTTTGATCCTTTGATTCTAACATCAAGGAAAGTTTAATCCACAAGCTGTTGAATCATTGACCAAGCTGTGCAAGAAATGGGTAAGTATGAAGTCTGGTTTGTAAACTGTACATTTTTCTTTGTTGTCAGCTTATTGTCAGCAAAGTGAATGGTTTTCATCAAATTCTATACTTTCAATAGAGATGTGTTTTTACCTCCCATCCAGGTATAACTGTTCAAATATCTCACACAGAATGAGAAAGGTCAGAGACAACTCGAATTACTATGATTCATGAAACATTCTTTCGAGGAAAAGACTATGTTAATCATTTTGTAAAATCATATTCAGATTATGGGAAAATTTCTGCTTAATTCAAACTTTTTGCAACTTTTGCAGGCAAGGCAAAAAACACCACAAAATTTAACTTTGTGGGAACTAAGGATGTTCACCATTTAAGTGCACCATGTGTTCACGTCATGAAAATTAAGACTTTTCCTGTCTGCATGGGTTCGAGTCTCAGGCCCGGCTAATGTGGGTATGTGAGAAAGCCTGCCAGTAGTTTCTCTTGGGTGGGTGGTTCTTCCCAGGGTTTTTCAGGGTTCTTCCTCCACCAGTTTTACTGGCTGCCATGTATAGCCTATCTTGTGTTGAAAAATGGCGTTAAACATTACAACAACAACAACATATAAAGTATTCTATTTTGCTGACTTTTATTTCGTTGTCATGGTAAAGCAATAACGAGCGGTATAATTTACGTGCAACAGATTTCAAGATCTGATGTAAGCCTTAGAAATTGCATGAATGTCTTATACAGAGTTTATATCTTGTCATGCTAATTTATGTTGAATGTGTTGTTTTGTTTTCAGGCCTCGTCTTTCAGTAGCATAACAGATTCTACAATGTCTCTTAATATTATAACTGTCACCTTGAATATGGGTAAGTAGATAGCAGGTAAGCAAGAACTTTTCATCTCGCCATAGCCAAAGGCTTTGCAAGTTTATAATCAGGTCTTGCATATGTATTTTGTTGTTACAATATTTATTTGCTGAAAACATAGTAACATTTGAAAACTCACTGTTTGTAAATTACAGAATTGATTTTGGAAAATTTCAAAAGGAGAAGCTTTGTATTTGCATATAGAATGTTAGTCCATCACTAAATATGAATTCTGATTTGGAGGAAGAAAAAAAAAAAGTTTTGGATTTCCAAATCAAACACAAGATTGCATAGAGAACTCTTGAATCAAGTTTATCAGGACAGATCATTTCATTATCAGTTAGAAACAGAGATATTCACCAGTAAATGCTACTATTTACCATGAATAGGATGTAAAAATCTATGAGAATTGGTTTGAGGATCAAAATAAAAGTAATTGTGACTATCATATCCATCATTTGTATTGTTTTTAAAATATTTAAATATCTTTTTCCAAAATTTGTTTTTGCATATTTCTTTTCTTTGTTTGTTGTAATTTTAGTTTTTCTTTTTTCAGACACAGTAAATTTTCTAGGGATTAGTATTGTGGGCCAAAGTAACAAAGGAGGAGATGGAGGGATCTACGTCGGTTCTATCATGAAAGGGTTAGTTTGGCTTTGTGTAATTTATATTTTTCAAAGTCATGTCCTTTTAGTGCCATGTGATATCTGGAGCAAATATTACTATTTCCAGTGGGTCCAACTGTCTGTGTGGTAGTTGCCCCAAATACATGCCTGAAACTTTGTACTTTTATTAATAATCATATGTGGTTACCTTGGGGCAGTTTCTGTATGAAAGGAAATGAAGTGGCTGAATGCAGCTCAGAAGGCAGTATCACTTGTTTTGGTTGAATATGTTAGGAGTAATCAAGAAAGTTCCCAAGTTTTTACACCACTGCATCCACCATTAAATATTTCTACTACATCCTGCCAGCTCTCATGATTTTGGCATGAAATTTCACGACTCGCGATAGCGATTCACAAATTCACACCGCTTGCAAAAAAATCATGAATTCCTGAATTCTCAATTGACTAAAATAACTTGATTCATTTAAGTGCTATTCAAGACAGCAGCAGTTGTCACTGATGCAATAACGGTCCTGTATTTGCTAGTGGAGATGTTAGTACAACTATAATTGTTACAGTTTGCCTTGTAGCAAGCATTGTGAAGTATATTGTCTATATTTAGAACAGAAGTTTTACAAATGCTCATGAACAAAACTGAGGCTTAGCTAATTTGTTTTTTTAATGGCACATGAACAGACTCAAAGCAACTAGTTTTTTTAAACAAGCACTAAATGAAGACAGCTTTTTTGAGTGGGGGAATTTTTGAGGTATTGAAAGATTAGCATATATCATAATTTGCTTGATATTTTGCCATGTATTCGCTGACACCACTAATCATTAATCGTTTAACATTTCATCTTTTGAATTAATACCGTTTCGTAATTAAGCTACACTACAGTTAAAATGTTTTCACCTCCAAGGGAAAAGATATTTATTATACAAAAGGTGAAGTATAAATTGGAGTACACAAAAAATTGGCCTTGGATTCAGCCACAAGACATTGTTGGACATTATGCTTTGAGCACATTAGTATGCAACAAATTTTAGAATTGGGAGCGTACACAGGGGCTCGTATCATTGCTTACAATTTACCTGTCATACATGTACTATATAATAATATATATGTGGGCATGTGGCAGAACAATATAAAAAAGCACACTGCTAGCAAAAAGCATATAGATACTGGGAAAATTAAGAGCACCCATAACAGATTTCAGCTCTGGACTACTTGAAGCCACCTACTCAAGACCTGCAAGCTACTAATGCTGAAGCATTGTTTGTGAGTTTTCTTGTTGAATATAACCTGCCTTTCTCAGTTGGAGATCAGCAACAGTGACAGTGAAAGAGTATTTCCTATTGTTTGGAAAAAGAAGAAAAACTTTAGTGCCTCCTTAGGTGCTGAAAATTTGCAACAATTTTAGTCGCCAAGATTAACCAGCAGGCAAGAAGCCTGAACTGTGCTGAAAACAAATTTACCATGGCCTAATTCAGGAAGTTCAAATTTTCCAAAGCATTATATCATATAACAAATAGCATGAAGTTTGTGTATATCAGTAAATTTGACTGCAAATAAATTTGTACATGTGATCAGTGTAAATAATGTTTTAGTTTTATTTTGGGATTTTCATATAATGCAGTATTTACCATCAAGGCTGATGGAGCTAGTGTCATGATATAATTTTTCACTTGTTGTGTTCAGAATTCATAAATGTTTATCACTGTTTTCACTAACTGCAAGTCTGGAGGGTTGGCAGCTCTGCTGCTGTTAACTCATTCAATCCTGACACTGTTGTCAGTATCACTGCTGTTATGCCCAAGCAGTAGTAGGCTGTGCCTAGCTGCTTGTGCTGCTAAGAGCTTTTATCTAATTGGAAAATTGTGTAAACATCGTGCACATTCATTCATTCTTACCTTGATTTCTCTGCTTATTTCCGCACATAAATCCTAGAAATTTTCACCAGTTGTTCCAAAAAAATTTATCTACACAGTCATATATTTTTTGTGTTATTTGTTTAGATTTTGAACAAGTCAGTTTTACTCCGTTATTCACTCGTTTCAAGCAAATATTCTTTTTATCTTATGCTCACATACATTGGCTACCTAAAGTCTGTGACAGAGAATTAGCAGATTTCTTACGGTAATGTCAGCTGTTTACCGTATATGTTCTGCTGTGCTATGTGTACCTGCGCACAAAATTAGTTCCACATCAGATTGATAAAAATTAACTGATATTTCCAGAATAACAAACTACAGTCTCAAGGATAACAGACAGGGATTATTAATAATAAAACAACCACAAGTAATTCATCAATGTATAAGTAGTACACGGACAGAAAATCAAAGGGAGGTAAGTATGTTTTGATCCCAAAAAGTAGTTCCTGTAGTGAACAAATATTATTTTTTCACTACAGTGAAATATCAATATTATTTTAATTAGAAAATCAAGTAATTCACTTCTTAGCATTAAATAAAGAAATTACTGTACTTGCCAATCTGCCTAATAAAGCAAGGGACACAAACTATGATGAGTACTAAAGAAAATCACAATAACATTATCCATGCAGAAAATTTGCAATTTTAAAAATTTATAACAGGGTTCATGCAACATTGAACAATCCTATAATTTTTTTTCAAAACTTAAATTCCTACACTTATTTTAAAAACCTAATCCTTGCAAGTTTGTTAATCCTCTTCATCCCATCTGGAACATAAAGCTGCAGCTACATTCTGCTGTCTAGGTTGGTCTTGAGTAATGGCTTGGGCTGTCCAAGGAGAGTCCCATCTCTTCCAGCTCAGTCATAACTGTCCTCCATATTATCTTTGGCCATCTGCATTTGCACTTACCAGTTGGTGTCGATCTGAGGGCTGCCTTGGCTATCCATTCTTGATGCATCCCTGTTACAAGCCCAAGCCATTGGATTCTGTGCATTTTGATCTCCAGGGAAATGTTGTTAAATCTTGTCTTTTCATATAAATTCACACTGGAGATTTTGTTTGGCCAAGATATGTTGCATATTTTACAGACTCAGCTATTGTGAAATGAATTTACTTTGCTCATGTCTGTCTTCACTACTCTCCAGCACTTGGAGCTGTACAACAGTACCAACTTCACTTTGCTGTTCTGAAGTCTGATCTTTGTCTTGAGGCAATATTGATTTCCATATAGGGTGGAGTCTCCTGAAAGCACCTACATTCTAGACACTGTTCAATGATGTTGCAATGAGTAAATATCTGATCTATGCATCCTCTTCCTTTGTGGAACCTTGCTTGTTCTTGTCTGAGATTGTCATCTATGACGGTGTAAATCCTTCAGAGAAGAATTCTGCAGAAGACTTCACTGGCAAAGAAAAAGTGTTGTCCCTCACCAGTTGTCGCAATTCCTGAGGTCACCATTTTTGGGTAGCTTAATAGTGAGACCTTTAGAACAGTCTTGTGGGACGACATTATTTTCCCATACCTTCCTAAAGAGGTCAGCCAGCACATATGCAGCAGTGGTTATATCAGCTTTTATCAACTTGGCTTTTAGAGAATCAATGCCCCGTGCCTTTCATCTCCTCATAACTTTGATGGCTGCTTTGACCTCACTTGAGTAGGTGGGCTGATATTGATGTCATTAACTCATTCAGCCCCAATCCCGCCTGTAGGCGTGATGACAGCCCCAATCCCGCCTGTAGGCGTGATGAGGCTGTTCCGTATTTCCGAGCTCTGCAGCATTACGGTCATATAAGATACACCAACATGGGTGGTAATATAAAAAAAAAACATACAGCTCTACAGTGATACCAAATAATCTGGAAGTTCTAGTTGGACTACAAAATACAGAGGAAAATCTCATTTTTTGGACCTGTTTTTTATTTGCCCACAATTTTCTCGTGGTCGAAATGGCAAATGACAATTACATCAGATCACGTGATCACTGTTTATGCTCTGCTATTTAAAGTAACTGGGTCGTAATCTCCACTCTTAAAAATGGAGGTCGCGGATTTCATTCATTACTTATGAAGCTTTCATGATTGGAATCACAACTGTGAAAGCTTCAATAACTTAGGTAAAGGCTCTGATATTGATGTAGGCAGCAAATAGTTTTATAAATTATCAAATTCAGATGACTTAGTTATGTAGACGCAGACAATAAACTTTCAAGTATGAGAAATGGCAGCTATGGTTGGTCACGCAGCTTCACTGACTTGGCAATGAACAAGTTTTCACAAGATTTTAAAGCACATACAAAATTATCTGTGAAACAAAATTACACGGCTATAACAATTGGACTTGACTCTTACATTTTTCCACACATAATAGATGTGTACCAAATATGTAAAATGTTTGAAATTGCTGTTAAACGTAACATTACATTGCTTAACAGTTAACAGGCAGGCCTATGGTGTATGGAGTCAAATAGGTAACGGGTGTTCTATTTATAGTGCACTGCACTGGGTAACTTTGCTCTATGAGGTAATAGGTTAAGCTATAAAAGAAAAAAGAACTCCAACTTTTACCCTTCTGCCCATGCACAAGCAAAATAACCAGTGGAAAATTATGTTTCTAATACAATTAGGCTTTAGTCTTATGGAAAATCTTTGAGAGCCGATGTATTCAGAAATAGCCCCCAAAATGTCTTTCTTACTTGCATTTCATGCGAAAACGACACCTCTGGGGCCGAATGAGTTAATGTCATGTAATGGTGGTGAGTCTGCTGGCTCAACAGGTTCTGGCAGTTTTAGTACTTCGAAGTGCTGGACCCATCGCGCAGCCAGCTCCCTTGGCAATGTTATCATTCTTCCCTATTTATCTTAATTTGCATGGAGTGGTTGGATCCTTGTCCACAGCACTGTTTTGCAATTTAGTATACCATATTCAGTTCATCCTTTGCTGCTGCTGTTTCTGCCTCATTTGCTAATTCCTCTACAAAGGTTCTTCAGTGCACCCCTTTTCACTTCTTTCTCCTTCAGCTTATAATGTTTCCATGCTCCTTCAGTCAATCTTGGTGATTTAGCACTCGGCAGTTTGTCTTTGGCTTTTCTCCTTTCTTTTTTTTTTTTACAATTCTCTAATAACCATTTCTTTCTTTTTTCTTTTGATGACCAGTAAATTTCTTTGCTACTTCAGAGTATGTATTTTCAGTGTTAGTCCATTTACTTTCAATTGTGTCATGGTCTTCTCCATCGTCACTGGTTAATGCATTAAAACAATTTATAAGCTCAATGGTAAGATCTCTTTATTTCTGGTGAGCAAATCTTGCTGATGTCAAGCACTTTTTGCTGTTGTAGTATAGTATGTGTTGCCCATAGTTTAGCTTTTTCTTGGTTATCACGAGGTGTTGGTCACTTGACATCGCCTATGATGGACCTTGACATTTTGGAGACCTCTGTGTCACTTTGACTGATATTCTTTTATAGACCTCATATATTTATTTGAAAGACTAGAAGAACTAAAAATTGAATGAAGTATGTCATTTTAAAAGTTGAGAAACCTTCATGTTTTACAGTTTCCAATAATAATTAATTGGTACTAAATGATATAATATTTTATTGATCAGTAGATATGACACCAGCATTTACTAAGTGCAGTAGTTTCCCTTTCCTGTAGTGTCATAGTTGTGTATTATTCTGCCTTTGTACCTGTTTAAGCAGTGATAAGCACATTAAGATGGAGGAAGTTCCTAGCATTTTATAGCATCGCATTACAATCATGGCTGTTATGTAGGGAGGCAGTTCATTTTCTGCGGGAAACAAATACTTACTGAAAACTTTGAGAAGTCCTTAGGAAACAAAAGGCATCATGGCTGTATGCATGAAGTTTAATATAGGATGCATGCATTTCAATGAAACAAGTTATATATGTATACATCTATATGAGCAAATAATATACCAGACCTTAGTGATTGAATTGAATGATCTATCCTTTAAATCTACAGAGAAAAAAACAAAAATAGAATTATACCAAGTATCACTCTTAAGTAGAGTAACAAGTTACGAATAAGCCAAGTTTGGGAAACGAACAAGTTTGTGCCATCTCGGGAATGAATTTGATGTATTGATATTTTAGGCATATAGTTTAGAGGCTTGGTCCAACTAAAAAGCAGGTACTTTTTGTGCGTCTCAGATAGTATTAACTATTTATTTTAACCTGGCTTTGGAATTATGAACACTAAGTTCTTTTATGATCAGTTAATAACACGTACGTACTTACAATAACTCTTAAATACTGTAATGTTTTTGGCAAAGTTTATATGCAGTGGAACCTGTTCTACAACAATACCAGAGAATCTAATGTTCATCTTCTATTGCTCAGTACTTGGTTTTGGTGTATGAAAGATTCCATGTGTTGCTGAGCTCAACTAGTAAAGAGTTGAATAAAGTTTGAATAAATCCTGAAGATACTCTAGTGCAGCTGCATGTATACACAATGTGTGTGCATCAGAGATGGTCATCATCTAAAGATATGCTTACAGTTAATCTTTGTGCTCCAGTGCTTTTGTAAGAGTTATTGCCCATTTTTATTTAAGGGAAAGCATATTAGTTTTCCAGTGATTGTTACAAAACTTTGTATGTATTATGGTTAGAAGAAAAGCATGTTTATCAGTCATATTACTGGTACTATTTTTGGCTGTTGACTTTGTATATTAAGGGGGTAGGAGTGGGATGCAGAGGAGTCAGGGATGTATTTATATTGTGTTAATAGTTATGGTTGATTTTTCACAATTCTTGACATTTTAGTACCTGTTTTGTAATTTGACCAAGTTACAACCACCACCCCCTTGTCATGTTAAAGTGTAGTGTCATCAGCTTAATGGAAACCATTTCCATTACAACTTGAATTTTTATCCCGACAACTAGGCAGACCATGTACTTCCTTTATGTCTTTATATATTTGTTGGTCTGATTGGATAATGTACAAAAATATTTCAATTGGCCAAACTATACAAAGCATCAAACATCAACACTACAGCAGATATAGACATGAAATCTGTATTAATAAAACAAATGATTGGTGAAGTTCAATACAAGAATTTATAATAATAAAATGGGATTCTGAAGAATTATTCTATGCCTTTTATGCCCTCTTTTTTTTTTGGGGGGGGGGGTCCTAATGGCAAGAGGAGCTTTCAAAGGAGGTAAATTCTGCCTTAAAAATATTGCCCCCCCCCATTTAAAGCGACATAAACCAGATTTAGCTATGAGAAGAAATGATTGTGCCTTTTGCTTACCTGCTTCTGCATAGAATCATTTAAATATAAGATGCTCTTAAAAGATGATTGTACAAATATTTTCAGTCATATTTTATAAATGAATTTTTAATTGTAGAAAGAAATTTTTTTTTTACAGTGTTATTTGTATTTGCATACTTAAAAAAAAAATGAGAATGATTATTAATATTTTACAGAATATGTTCATCACTTCGACTATGCTGAATGTGTATTATTTCTCTGAACACTCCGTGCCAGTAATATTTTCAGTACTTTGTTTTTGCTAAAAGTCCACTGTAGATATGGTTGGAGCATACGATGTTTTTCTAACACTCCATTGTAAATATGGTAGTTGCATACAGTGTTTTCTAATACTCTACTCTGAATATGATAGTTGTATCCAATGTTTTTCTAATACTCCACTCTAACTATTGTAGTTGTATCCAATGTTTTTCGAATACTCCACTCTGAATATGGCATTTGTTTACATTGTTTTTCTGTTACTCCACTCTGAATATGGTAGTTGGATACTGTATTTTTCTAATACTCCACTCTGAATATAGTAGTTTTATACAATTTTTTCTAATACTCTACTCTAAATATTACATTGTAACCCTTGGCTGTCCTATTAAGTCATTTTGTTAAGCTCACCTTTCAGACACTGTTGATGTTTATCGCTGTTTAGTTTCATTTTTTTAAACTTTGATTAACAAGTTGTTAAAAAAATTTTAATCACAGCTTTATCACTGATGAAAATTCCCATCCTACATCAAATGTGTGTGTGTGTGTGTGTGTTTAGGATTTTTAGTGGTGCTTTAACAATTTTTCCATCATATCGCTACGATGTCTGCAGTGTGGCAGTTTATAATGATGCTAGCATAGGGGCATCATACCACAAACATGTTGCATGATTTTCCACCCAGTCACATTATCCTGTCACCCGGCCAACCAGTCCTAACACTAACCTCTTAATGCTGAACGCCTCGCCATCAAATGACATAACACTTCAGTTGCATAGAGTTCTTACCACCCAAGCCATTCCCTTTCTCACACTTTTTCCTCATGTAAGTGCAAAAATGAGTACAAGCATATGAAATAGATTTGTCGTAAGGCTGAACTTTGCTTATCACCATCTGATTGCAGGGGTGCTGTTGCACAGGATGGGAAGGTAGAACCAGGGGATATGATCCTTGAGGTGAATGGAATTAGCTTTGAAAACATGAGTAATGATGATGCTGTTCGGACACTTCGGGAAGCTGTTCAAAAACCTGGGTAAGATAGTGCATGTTGAATGTTAAAATAAAGAATATTAACTGAATGAAGAGAAGTGTTTTTAGCTCTCTTTTTCTGTACAAGAAGGATTGGTATTATTTAGCACAAATGATAATGCACATGGTCTGAATATTGGGGCCATTGGTTGTTTCTGTTCAAACATTTGACAGTATCATTGTGTGGCAAGAAAACTATGGCTGTTTACATATTTTTTAAATTATGACCAAGACAGTAAGTTGCATAATAATCAGATCAGTTTCCATCCAGATTGTTAATATTTCAAATAAATTATCAAGACATGATAATAAGCTTGAAATTTATTCTGTGTTTATTGCATTTCCTGTAAATGGCATTACTTTTAGTGGTGATGACTGCATCATCACATCATCGTAATCAAACATTTAGGTTCTTTGTTTTGGAATTTGAACAATAAATTTCAAGGGCCTTGAAAAGTCCAGGAATTTCTGAGAGTGGAGTTCAAAAAATTTATGACTGCTAATTTTGTAGAGTGCCAATCACCAATTTGAAATTGTTTCGAACACGACACATTTGCAGTCAATAAAGCAAGACAGTGTGGTCATTGAGGTTTTTGAAATGGCTCTTGAAAAGTTTTGAAAAGGTAATGGAATTTGCTTTTATAAAGTCACCAGGAACCCTGTTAATGTAGGTAGTACTATTCAACTGTACCCTTATCAGTAAAGATTTTCAGTTTTTGTTATGTAAAGAGACAGCTACAACATTACAACCCCATTCCTAAACTAGACACCTTACTTGGAAGAATGCTTAGGTTCACTGTTGTCCAATACCCTCATCTCTAGATGTGGTAGCCATTTGCTGTTGACCTTGTCGAAATCTCCATTGATGTGTGTCCAAATGCCTGTGCTTTGCACTTTTTATATTTACAAACCCTTCATTTTGTTGGAAAAATGTGTTTTTCATTAGTTTCCTTTGTTGTTAGTTATGTTATGCCCCTTTATCAAACTTAAATTGCCTTTGATTTTTGTATGTTGACATTTATGTAACTCTGCAACTGTGTATTATGATGTTTGTTTTGTAAGGCTTGTCTTGAGTTTTGTTTTCTGTTTTGCAGTAATGTTGATTTTGGATGTATATTTGGGCATTTTAATGTATTTGTAATAAGTAAAAAATATGTTTTGCAGTTGGTATTTAAACTGTGTTGCAGATATAAATGTGTCTATCAGGAGTTATGTTATGTTGTCAGCATTATTTTTTAAGGTTATGTGCTTTGATAAAAATGTTTAACACATATATAGCTACCATTTCTCGTATAGTCTTAGTCAAAAAATGCTGTTGTGGATTTTATCAGCACACTACAAGCTATACATGGCTGCCATTGTAACTGGTGGGAAAAATCCCAGTAAGAACCACCAACCCATGTGATGCTACTGTCAGACTTTCTCAGTACCCACTTTGGCCAAGCGCAAGACACAAACCCACATGAATGGAGGTGAGATGGCAGTGAAGCTTTAGACAACTTGACTGTCCGGGGTACCAGTGAACAAATGTGCATGCAACTTTGAAATATATTTAATAGGAAATGTGACCATTAATTATATCCAGTTTGGTTCTTTTTTGCAAAGTAATATTTTACCTCTCTCCACAGCATGATTTTGAACTTAAAATCACTTTTAGCTCACCTGTACATATTGCCAAGAGAGTTTATGGTATGGCCCTGCTCCCAGCATGTTTTGCCATTTTCAACTTCTCAAAACGCTTTTGGCAAACATTTAGTAATATTTATCAGGATGTGCTCTACCAAAATTGTTTTCATGGTAACTCTTTAGCAATGGTGCAGCATCCATAGCAACCAAAAATGGAAAATCAATTTATTTCTTGTCCAAAATAGCTCAGCTAATTTGATCAAATTTTTAGGAATGCTTACTAGCAGATGCAACTAAATTTTATTCACACTAACTTCCTTATCAATGATGCGGCTTCAATAGCAACCAATTGAAAAACTTAACTTTTTACTTTTAAAGAACAGCTGAGCCACCTTGCAATGGTGTTGTTTCCATAACAATAAAATGGAAAGCCTACATTTAACTTAAGAAGAGTTTTGATCGAACATGGTAGGAGTGTTGTTTAGGACATATTCTTTCAAACTGTATTTGGAGCAACTCACCTAGCAAAAATTTTACTTCCTTAGCAATGTGGTCATAAACCTTTTTTCAACTTCTCATGATTGGCAGAATGAATTTGATCATATTTGGTATGATTGTTTCTTAGAACTTGCTCTATCAAAATCATTTCATGTTTCTGCGTTTTTGGCTGCCATAGCATTGGTTTGGATTTCAGTGCAGATGCAAAGGATATTCTCAACTTCTTCCTCAGAACAACCTTGAAAATTTTCATCAAACATAGTATGATTGTTTCTTAGGACATACTCTATCAAAGCTATGTCCAGGGTGACTCCACTAGAGGTGATGTGGCTTCGTCAAATTCTGGGTGGAAAACCCACAAATAAATATTTATTCCTATCAAGTATGGCTCGTTGCTACTAATACTTTAAAAGCAATCATTGAATGACATTCTTTCCAAAGTTGCCTTATCATATTGGACTATATATGATTTGTAGATTCAAGCATAAACACGATTCACTTTTTTTATAAACATGTCAGTGTATGAATGAGTCCAGTCAAGAGTTGAACACAGTTACACAACTAATTTGTACTAAATAGGTAGAAATTATCCTGAAATGGGTCTGTACAGCTCAAGGCATTTGCTTTATTATTGTATTTCCTTTTAGGCCAATGAATACCAGGTGAGTGATAAAAAAATATATGACTTTTAAGTGATAAAAAGCTTTATTTTGTCTGTTATTTTTCTTATATTATTTATGTCTTGTCACAGTAGAAATGTTTACATAAATAGCTATGTTTACAATTGCCACTCTCATTCTATTTCAGACCAATAACATTGGTTGTTGCCAAGTGTTGGGATCCAAACCCAAAAGGTTATTTCACAGTGCCAAGGCAGGAGCCTGTACGTCCAATTGACCCCTCAGCCTGGGTGGCTCACACAACTGCTATGCGAGCCGAGTACTTAAGCCGCGGTGTGCCTAGTCCCTCCCTCAGTAATATCACATCTACAAGTTCTTCTCTTACAAGCTCCATACCAGAATCTGAACGTAAGTGAAGGTTTATCTAGTACAGTTACCCAAAATGGCTCTTTCTTTTGTCATTTTAGCAGAAGCTTGAAAAAGGAATCATCTTGGTGTCATTATGCATGTCTGTCCCTCCCTCTGTATACACAGAAGCTTAAAGTTAGTGTTCTTGTCTGTCCCTCCCTCCATATATGCAGAAGCTTAAGGTCAGTGTTCATCTCTGTTTAATTAATCTCGGCATTTAACTGTCCAAAAAGGGAGTCTCTTGATTTTTTGCACAAGTCGGTTTGAATGAAAAACAGTATATTCATTACTTGCATCATAAAATCCAAACTTTAGCATTTGCATTGTTTCAGATCAATCCAAGTTCAGCAAGAAGGGTAAAACAGATAGATTTTGAATTAACTGCATTTTCTGCTTGGTTTAAAGCCATATAAAAGCAACTATTGAGGTATTTAATTTTTTGTTTCAGTTACAGCACTTGAAACAAAATTATGTCCAAATGGCGGACCCTTCCTAGCCATTGATAGATTGCTTGTCACATTCACTAACATACATTATGTCCTTTGATGATAAATATTTATCAGTTTTAGGATCCAGTACAGTTTTTGACAAACTTCCAATCACAGGGTTACCCCTTGGTCTATAAGGAAAGAAACTGGATGGTTCGATTATATTCAATAGCCTAGAGAAGGCACAGTTATGAAAATTTTAGTTTTCAGTCTTTTAATTAGTTACTTGATATAAGTTATTTTCCTCTCTTACTGAATACATTTTTGAGTTTAGAGGTCATGTTACCTTGTAGTCACCTATATGGCCGTCTCAGTTTAAAATCATATTACCAAAACACAACATTCTGGTAGTTTCTGCATTCAAGATTCAAGATTTGTTGGACCCATACACTTTGGTACACGTCATGCAAGCTGTGTGCATTTTCATACTTTGAATTTTTTGTGTTCAAAAATGTTCGTCTTGAAATGTAGTCAGTGTGTTTAGTTAGCAGTATATAAATTGACTGTGATAAACCATATAGTTCTAGGACAAGCTGGATAAAAGTTGAGTGTTTACGTAAGTGGGAGACTACTCCAGTGGCCTAGTGGTTAGAGTGTCTGCTTCGGAAGCGGGAGGTTGTGGGTTCGAACCCCAGCCAAGTCATACTAAAGACTTATAAAAATAGTACTAACAGCTGCCTCACTAGGCGCCCAGCATTAAGAGGTTACTGTTAGGACGGGTTAGCATTTTGTCAGGATAATGCGACTAAGTGAGACATCATGCTACATGTCTGCGGAATGATGCCTCAGTGCTAAACATCACTATAAACTGCCACACTGCAGACATCATAGTGATATGACTGAAAAATGGTTAAAGCTACGTTAAAAATCCTAGTCACAGACACACACATAAGTGGGTGAATGAAGGATATATCATCTCTTGATGCTAAGATGAATGACATGGAGATAAGAAGCATGATCAGAATGTTTCTTACTGTGAAGATTGCAAAATTACCAGATACTTAAATAAAATTTATATTTCTTGCTCTGAATGGATAATTGTGGCTCACACAAATTTGTGAGAGATCAGACCTAATTATCCATGACATTGAGAAGACAGACACATGTAAAAGCTAATATTTTATTACAAGATTACATAAATTGTGTTGATTTATCAAATAGCTTTGCTCATCTCGAATAATGAAACACAGAGTTGGGTTGTCAAATGTGGCTTATTTTATATTTTGTCTTTAAGTTTGTGGTTTGGGGCAACAACAAGACCTACAAATATACCTATATAAGTGATACTACAATATTCAGCTTTTCTTCATTTGACCTACATGAACTTTACTCAAATATTGATCACTTGAAGAAAAATATTCCTCAGTTATTTGTGTTAATATTTTTCACAAGCATGTAACTGTTCCGTGCAAATTAAACATTGGAGAGTTGTCTTCCTTGAACTTTAATACTAGATGGTATATATATTTACTTGACTCAGCTATTGACAAAGATTGACAAGATGGTCGCTATCACTTAACTGGCTTGAAGCAGCTGTTCCGTTTATTTTAGTGCCATTTTAATGATATTTGTGCTTGTTGCATGACTTCATCTACGTTATTGTGTTCATTATGTATTGGCTGTTAAATTCATATATGTTTCTTCATCTCCTTCTTTTGGAAATGAGAACAATTAGACTTTTTCTTAGCTGTCTTGCTCCACTGTTTTTGAACAAACTGCGATCATGTGATACTCGCCAGTCAACCCGTTTATGCTACGATGGACCCTCATTAATTGCTTTAAATGACCACTCCTTTGGCTATCTACGCTACATTATGCTCTAGACTAAATGAACTGGGACTACATTCATCATTACCTAAATGTAAACAGAAGCGAAAAAAGAAACGTCGTTTCAAAGCTGGCCAGTGTAGAACAGGAAGAAGAATTCCAGTTATCACCCTTATTTTGGTTAAACAATTTTAAAAAAATTTGACTGTTAATTTAGATAACCTAATTCAAATACCTATTGATTCATCGACCTTTGTGTCAACTATCCAAGAGATACCTCTGCGTATTGCATTATTCAATGCCCAGTCAGTAGGACCACCGGAAAAGTGCACAGAGATAGTTAATTTTATCAACGACCAGAATATTGACGTCTTTTTCCTGACAGAAACATGGCTAAAAATATCAGGCGATGAGCCCAAGTGCACAGATCTAACAGCCACTGATTACTCTATCAAGTCGTTCCCCCATAATTCTAGCGGAGGTGGAATTGTTGACATCACAAGGAACTCCATGATCAAACGTCTTAACCACACCACAACATTCACTTTCAACCACACGTCGTTTGAACTAGTCCAATCCACACTCACTGGAGAAAAGGTTAGTCCATTTTTTCTGCCTATACCGCCCTCCTCCTAATAGAAAAAACAAGCTGGCTGACTCTGTTTTTGGAACAGTTTCTGAATCTCCTGTACATGGAAATTCAATAGGTGGCAACCTGATTATTCTTGGAGAGTTCAACTTTCACTTTGACTGTCCCGGAAACTCAAAATACATCAAAACTCATAGATTCCATTAATGTTTTCAACCTCAAACGGTCAGTTAACCAACCCACCCATAAACATGGTCACATTTTAGACTGGATCCTTCATAGACCTGATGATAACATTCTACAGTCATCCCAGGTATCCCATGAACTTGCATCAGATCATTTCTACATTATATGCCATCTTGACGTATCAGTCCCTAACCCTCCACCTTTATCTGCTACTAAGAGAATCCTCTGTATGATAAATAGAACCAAACTAATGCACAACATCCAAGCTAACCTAACAACTTGCTTACCTCCTACAGCAGAACAACGCGATAACTGCCTGCGTTCATTGCTTTGGCTTTGGCTTTCCACCAGACTCAACTATACTCACAAATCTATGAAGCCGCTAAGAAGAATGTCACAAATATAGTCCATGCAGCGAAATCAGCCCACTACACTACTAAGATCATGGAAAGTTCCAGCTGCAAAGAGCTCTTTGAGATTACTAACAAGCTATGGTCAAGGAACAAATCTACACCACTTCCATCTACCTTCTCTCCAGTCGACCGTCTGGACATGTTTGCAAATTTCTTTCGTGACAAAGTACAAACCATTAGAGATAAGCTTGACACCACAATTTCAATTGACTCATCACCATACAGTTGGGATACCAAATTTTAGCGGCAACCATTTGCAGCATTTGAACCTGTCTCTATGGACTTCATACGTACAATCCTGATGAAGAGTGCACCGAAGTCATGTGAACTTGATCCAATTCCAACATCACTGCTGCTTGAGTGCTTAGATCCAATATTGCCTTCACTAACTGATGTTATTAATACCTCTCTCTCATCCGGGGAATTCCCATCATTTTTCAAAACTGCCATTGTAAAGCCTCTGCTGAAGAAACCGACACTAGACCATAATGTTTTAAAGAACTACCGCCCAGTTTAGAATATCCCATTCATATAAAAAATCTTAGAAAAAGGTTGTTCTATCCCAGCTTGTATCTCATCTAAATTCAAACAGTCTTTTCAGCAATGTACAATCTGCATATCGCCCTTGCCACAGTACTGAAACTACTCTTCCAAAAGTAGTTAATGACATTCTCTCTGCGTTGGATAGCAGAAATCTTACAGTCCTCACCCTCGTTGATTTGTCTGCAGCATTTGACACAATAGACCATGATATATTACTTTACCGTCTCCAGCATGTATTTGGCATTCATGATACAGCCTTACTGTGGTTCAAGACCTACTTGGTCAACAGGACACAAATTGTATCTGCAAATGGAATACACTCCAGCCCAGTTGATCTATGTTGTGGTGTTCCACAGGGGTCTGTTCTTGGACCTGTTCTCTTCGTTATGTACACTCAGTCGCTCTCAAGTGTCGTAGATCATCATCCAGTGTCTCACCAATTGTACACTGATGACACCCAAATATACAAATCTATCCAACCAACTGAAGTTGATGCTACTATCCAAGGTGTAGAGAGGTGCATTTCTGATGTGAAATCATGGATGACATGTAACAAGCTGCAGATGAATGATGATAAAATTGAGGTCATTCTGATCACAACACAAAGACTTTCTCACTCACATCCTTTACCTCAAACAATAAATATCAGCAACACCACCATTAAATTCACTCAATCAGTACGAAACCTAGGTGTTACTCTGGATAGTACTATCACATTGCACGAACATGTCATGAACATTTGCAAGGCTGCATATCTTGAGCTAAGACGCATCAGCTCAGTTCACAAATATCTTTCAGTTGATGACACTAAAACACGTGTTTTCATTAGTACTTTCAAGACTAGACTATTGTAACTCAAGTCTGTCTGGTTCATCTCAATATCTACTCCAGAAACTTCAAAAAGTTCAAAACACAGCTCCTCGGATCATACTTAGAGTACCACGATCAGAGCACATCTCCCCGCTGCTCTGTACCCTACACTGGCTATCCATTCAATCCAGAATCAAACACAAAATTTGTTCTCTGTGCTACGTTTCACTGTCGGACTTGAGTCCAACATACCTCTCCGACCTCACCCATGTGTACACACAAGCAAGATACTTACACTCCTCTTCTGACAATCGTATACTCATTATTCCCACTATGAATACAAAGTCATATGGACAGTGTTCTTTTGCATACCAGGCCCAGCAACGTGGAATGAATTGCCCACTGAACTTAGACACAAGGACAGTGATCACATTCAAGAGTGCTCTCAAAACTCACTTATTTCGACTGCAAGAACAATCTTAAAGACCTGATAATGTTTCCTCCCTTAAAATATTCTCAGCATGTTTTTAATGTTTTTCTAATTTCATGGTGTTTGTTTTTGTAATCATATCATTATATGTTTTTTATCTTATAGGTGTTGTCTAATGTTGTAAAGCGCTTAGAGCTTCTAAAGATTAGGCGCCATACAAATTCCTCATTATTATTATTATTATTGTCACAGATATAAAAAAAATCCAAGTAATCTTTGAAAAATATTTGCAGATGTTTGTAAGAATTTATCTGCTTCAAGTAAAGCAAATTTTAGAGATTTATCTCCCCTTGATTTATGTCCAAGACTAGCGCAAGCATTTCAAAATATACCATTATTGCATGAATGTAGATTTATTTAGCTTTTTAGGTAGCACAGATTTTGAAAGTTCAGAGTTAATTGACTGGTGCTAACATTTATGTTTGTAACAATTTTATGTTTTGTGTTGCAGGTTTCGATGATCTGAATTTAACAGTTAATACTGACATGGCAACAGTTGTAAAAGCCATGGCCCAGCCAGACTCTGGTCTAGAAATACGAGATAGGATGTGGTTGAAAATTACTATACCAAATGCATTCATAGGTAAGCTGTCTTCTCTTCCAGTGATATGCCATATATACCTGCTTATAAGTTGATTCCAAATGCAGTCTGCACAGAACCAGATCTACTGTATTAGTTACTGTGGATCATTTTAGGACCTACATTAAAAATTAATTTCCATTACTGTCTGACCCAACTAAATGTCATGCCACAACTATGGACCCAGATGATTACGTTAATTTAAATTTTATTCATTTGAATTTAGTTTTCATATTCGATTCTGTGGAATTGGTCAGGGAACCAGACTAACTTTTCCTGAATAGTTAGATGTTTTAGACTGTATTTTGTGATGCAAAAAGCCTGCATGATCAGCTGTTGCTCTTTTTATTTATTTATGCCGAAAGAGACGATAAACCTCTTAAAAAGATTTAATAGTGCAGTAGAATGAAATGAATTTTAAGATTCTTGTGGGGAAAAGCAGGAAGGGTAACAGTTAAATTTAGTGGACATCCTTTGCTGATTTGAGTGTATCATGGCAGGAAAGATGAATGTTATTTGTTAATTTTTTATTAAGGATTATGTCAAATAGTGAGAGATCAAGAAGCCATTGAGCTCTATAAGGTTTGGAATTACAGTTTGTGAAACTGTACTGGAGGTAGTTAAGGTAGATGTAAACTTTACAAACTTAAAGAGTTGAACACAATGTTTACTGTTGCTTCATCAGGCTTGAAATCACATTTCTGGACTTTCAAATGCATGTTTTCCAGCTTGACATAACCAGTACACAATAATTTGTTACAACTTTCGGAAAACTGGTTCATCTTGCAGAATAAATCTGATTGCCTTACTGAAAAGGTCATGTTAGAGGTGACATGTCTGAATTAAGAAGACTCTTGAGTAAGACCAAGATACAGTTACAAGCCCATAACTTTTTCGTGTCTCTACTTGTCTGTCTCAAATTATAAATTAAAAAGGCCTTTGAGTCAACATAGATACAGCCACACGCCCATAACTTTTTTCTGTCTCTACTTGTCTGTCTTTACATCTAAATTAAAAAGGCCTTTGAGTCAACATAGATACAGCCACAAGCCCGTAACTTTTTTTCTGTCTCTACTTGTCTGTCTTTACTTCTAAATTAAAAAGGCCTTTGAGTCAACATAGATACAGCCACAAGCCCGTAACTTTTTTCTGTCTCTACTTGTCTGTCTCAAATTATAAATTAAAAAGGCCTTTGAATCGACATAGATACAGCCACAAGCCCATAACTTTTTTTCTGTCTCTACTTTTAAATTAAAAAGGCCTTTGAGTCAACATAGATACAGCCACAAGCCCATAACTTTTTTCTGTCTCTACTTGTCTGTCTCAAATTATAAATTAAAAAGGCCTTTGAGTCACCATAGATACAGCCACAAGCCCATAACTTTTTTCTGTCTCTACTTTTAAATTTAAAAGGCCTTTGAGTCAACATAGATACAGCCACAAGCTCATAACTTTTTTCTGTCTCTACTTGTCTGTCTCAAATTATAAATTAAAAAGGCCTTTGAGCCAACATAGATACAGCCACAAGCTCATAACTTTTTTCTGTCTCTACTTGTCTGTCTCAAATTATAAATTAAAAAGGCCTTTGAGCCAACATAGATACAGCGACAAGCCCATAACTTTTTTCTGTCTCTACTTGTCTGTCTCTACTTCTAAATGAAAAAGGCTCTTGTATAGATACAGCCACAAGCCCATAGTTTTTCCTCTGTCGCTACTTGTCTGTCTCCACTTGTAAATTTAGAAGGCCCTTGAGTAAGCGTAGATAAAGACACAAGCCCATACTGTCTCAACTTTTAAAAAAGTGTTGCATGTGGAGCTAAATTACTGGAGAATTTCCTGCCATTTATCTTTCACCTAGTTAGTTAGAGAATTCGGTAGTGAAAATGTTGATAACTACCATATCTACAGTTCTCTGTAAGGACCTACTTAGACATGGGAGGGGCTTATTTATGCACAACTGTGTCAGAGGTAAAACTTTGTCCTCCATCATAACACTTGCAATTTTGACCTTCCAGCCAGTAAGACACCATGGTTCATTGATATTTTTATTTTGGGGCTTAAAACAGGGTATTTGTTTGCTGAACAGGGAAACAGTTAGCAATTTTGTAATAATTTTATTGACTCTGAAACATAAAAATTAACAACTCTCATAACATGCACATGTGCACACACACATAGAAAAGTACATGTTGGCATAATGTTTGTGTTTTGGCTGTGTCATAAGATCAAGGAGCCCGCTCACTTGTGACTTGTCTAATTTTAAGTACAAGCAAAATATTTAATATAACGGGTCTAAATGCATGTATTATCCTAAATGTATCTAGCTCCTTGTAGACAGTAGTACCTTCATGAAAGTAATACATACTTCTACTTCTACATGTACTTTTACTTTCACTTCATCCCATGGCCTTCATCTAATTTCAGGTTCAGATTTAGTGGAGTGGTTGTTTACACATGTGGAAGGTTTTGCTGATCGGAGGGATGCTAGAAAATACGCATGTAATTTATTAAAAGCAGGCTTTATAAGGCATACTGTCAACAAGATCACGTTCTCGGAACAATGCTATTATGTCTTTGGTGACCTAAGTGGAGGTAAGATACTTATTTAAGCCTTCTGCAATACATTCATCCCATTGTATTTGCATGAGACCTCATCAGTACTGCATTCAGTAAGCAATCCTGTTTCATTCCTTGAAGTATCGATTACCACCTAGCTGTGGACACCATAGTGTGGAACAGTGATTTCTTTATTTGGCATTAGCCCTAAGATCCATGATATTACAGAATTTCCAGATCACTTTGATCTGGATGTTTTCATCACAGCTGAATCATTGAAATGACATGTATCACAAATAAACTCTTTGGTTTTGTTCTTATCCGTTTCTCAGCATATTTGTGGTATGTAGATGTCATTATATTTTGTATTTTTTTGTAAACTTGAGCAGTTAAATGTTGTAGTAAGCTGAGCTTTCTCTTTACTCATTTGTGTTTGAATTCCATGGCAGATATGAGAGTCTCACAGCCCCAGTCTCACCAGCTAAATAAATTGTGCCCCATATGCCTACCTTTTTATTGCTTCAGTCTTAGTTTTTCCTTCTGGACTCAGTTATCACATATGGTTTCAGTGATATGTCATTATATCATGGGAGACGCAATGTTTCCATACAGTTTTTGCACACTTGGGCACTTACAGTAGCACATTTGGGAACATAATAATGGAGTATAAGTAATTCGATTTTCAGTTTTAACTCAACAGAAACCTCCAGATGAGAGCAAATCGGGGGATCCTGAGATGTTTTATAATTTCATGGACATAAGCATTAACATTGAACATTAAAATCAAGAAGTAAAATATTGGTGTGTGCTAAAGGGTCCCCAGCTAGATTACTATATTATCTACCAAACCAAACATCAATTCCCAATTATTTCCTTTCCATCTTTCCAGTTAGATCTTGCATTTCATGCTCGGTTAAATTACTGCCATAGGCATTATTATACCAAACCAGTATGCAATACTTGTTAAATGTAGTGTTTTACATTTATATTTATAAAGAACCTTTGCCTTGAAACATTGGATTTCTGCCATTTAGTCATTACAGGCACGTTTATGAAAAGACAAATCTCAATATATAAAAGATATCCATGTAATACAATCTTAAAATTTGTACCTCTAAGGATGATTCTTTGTTATTATTTTTAAGTGCCTGGGACAAATTTTGACTTGAATATTATATTTTGATATTTTATTGGGGCCTGTTACTTTTATGTGTTGTAAAATGAAGTTGGTAAAGTAACAATCCAAAAATAGGCAAGGACCTTGACAGTGCATTTGCATAAGTGTATGAATATGATTTTCTTTATATAGTGGGAACATTTATTTCAATTGGATTCCAGGAATCTTAAATCCTGATTTCAAACACATGGAAGTAAGCTTGAGAACATAGGTGAAGGTGGTTTGGGTGACATTGATTTTACAAGTTCAGTCAGTCATCTCCATTGCTTCACTGCTTTTATTATTCATCATTGACACATCAATGTTTTTTTGATGGATTTTTTTCCTTCACATTTCATCATGTGCTGTGACTTATTGAGATGTGACAGCTGTTAGACCTTGATTGAATCTGACATTTAGTAAAATGAATAATAATAAAGTAGTACAGAAAGTTCAACTGTCACATCTCATTTATGCTTTATCATTGTTGTAAAAATGTTACATTTGCCTATTCCAGGAGGAATGCCTTACCCAGGTGTGTATTGCTGTCAAACAAGATTGTAGACCAAGAAATCCTCATACAGATTAGACCTTAAGTCTGCTTATAACTGACACTTTTTACATAAAGCTATTTAGTTGATATCCATCACGTGCCAGTTAAAACCCTCATGTAGCAGGCAAAGTTAATTTCTTAAAATTATTAATGATTTTCATTCCCAAATAGAAATCTCTTGTGAAAATTTCTTGGTCTATGAAATTTGCATGTTGTATACATTTCCTTTCTCCACCCCACACACATTTTTTATGCTGTTAACCACATTAGAAAAGGTCTCTTCCCTAGCTAGATGCATTAAACCATGGGGGGGTTAAATGCTAATTTCATCAATTTTCTTGAATATATTTGTGTTATGTTTCTTATATGTGGATAGTTACTTTTCTGTATATATTTAGCTCACCAAGTGATATGTTCAACTGAACTTGTTTGTGTCGTTCAACTATTGCTCCTTATCGATCAGGAGTCCATATTTTTTATCTGATTTCAGTTACACTTGGAATATGGGTTTAAATCATAAGCACCTTAGACGAGTCCAATAATGAGCAAGATCTCAGCATATTGTTGATGTGTCCTTCAGATTAACTGAGCTTGTTACCACACTATAGGTCATATTTCCAATCCACTTTATGAGTGAGCTTGGAATATATGCTTATATTGTTATGATCTGGATGATTTCAACAATGAGCAAGATCCTTAAATACTAATGAGGTGATTGGCTCAGCTTTTTGCCACCCTGAAAGTCATTATTTTTTTTGTGATTTGGATTTGATCAAACTTGGAATATATGCTTACGTCAGAGTTTTTGGACAAGTTGGATAATGAGTGAGATGCATGCATACTAAGGAGGTGATCTTAATTTTATTGGCTGAGCTTGTTTCCACTCTGGAAGCCATATTTCTGATCCTGTTCTGATCAAACTTGGAATATATGCTTATATCATTAGGAATTCAGACAATTTTGATGATGTGCAAGATCCACTCAATAATGAGGTAGTTGCACATCAGATTGACAGAGCCTGTTGCCCAACATTAATTCATATTTCTGATCCAATTTTGATCAAACTAGAAATGAAAGCAAATGTTATCAGGATCTTGGATGGGTTCAATAATGGGTGAGATGCAGATATAATAATGAGATAATTGTTGTCACACTGGAGGCCAGATTTCTGATCTAGTTGTGATCAGATTTGAAATATATGTTTGTCTTTTCAGAGTTTGAATGAGCAAGATCTGTGCATATTAATGATTGACTAAGCTTATTATTACCCTAGGAACCATATTTGAGATCAGACTTGAAATATTGGCTTATATCATCAAGATCTAGGAAGTGTTACATAATGAGTGAAATTTATACATATTAATGATGTAATCCTGCATCTGATTGGCTGAGCTTATTACCACTCTGGAAGCCATAATTTTGATCTGAATTAGGAATATGGGCTTGTATCATAAATATCTTTGGCATTTTCAAAAGTAGGCAGGATTGGCCATGTGTCTGGTTGGCTCATAAAGCCTCATTTTCAAAAGTAGGCAGGATTGGCCATGTGTCTGGTTGGCTCATAAAGCCTCATTTTCAAAAGTAGGCAGGATTGGCCATGTGTCTGGTTGGCTCATAAAGCCTCATTTTTGATGATCTTTATATTATCATTAGGCTCATGGACGACTTTGAATATAAGCAAGAAACTCCATATCGGTTTTACCTTTATCTTTTGAGAGAATTTGATAAATATATGGTAAAAGAGGTCAAATGAACATAAAATAAAGTTTTGGGGATGATTTCTGAAAAGGTATTATGTAAGCCACATGAGAACTATCAGGCCTAGTTTGACCTCTTGTTTTGTTATGATGCCTTTTTACTGTGAAGAAAAAAAATCCACCTTTTTTGAAAGGCTTCTTTAAAAACAAAAATGGAATGTATACATTTTTTTTCTTCATGAGACGGATGTTTACGTTATTGCAATAGTATTCTAAGTCAAGTACGAGTTTCTCATCCCGGACCTTCATCAGTCACCTTTATTAATACTTGTGGTTATTTATTTATTTATTTATTTATTAATGAATTTAAAAATGACAAAAGTCAGATCAGGTTGCACAGTACATAGTGCTGCATCCATACAATTGCGACAGAATCCATATGCTGTTTATAATGAGAATAGGACTGTTGGTGTCAACTTTGACTGCCTTTACTAAAAGTAGAAAAACACTTAAATGATTGCATATATTTAATAAAAAGCCACACAAAACAAATAAAAGACTGACACATTTAGACTAATAGTAAATTTCATAGAAACATCCTAGCATCAGGACCCATCAGCCTACAGTTGAGACTGAATGTTACTAAAATATGAAAACTTTTAAATGACTTGTAATAAACAGCTTAAAAATTTGTCTGAATTTGGCAGAAAGCATTCTGACATATAGTGCTATCAGATTTGTACAAATGATGCCAAGCCACCATCCAATATGGCTGCCATTACTGAAAACAGACAACCTTTTAAAAGGACTTTTATAAAGTTGCTCAATAGAATTTGACCAAAGAAAGTATTCAGGCTTAAAGGGCTTTGAGGTGTATGTAAATAATGTCAAATGCACCATCTTATATGGCCACCATTACTAAAAAAGAGAAAAAGTTAAACAAATTTTCAAAACCTGCACACCAGAGTAAACCAAATTTGACAGAAAGCATCCAGGCTTTAATTGCTTTCATGTTTGTACGGTTGATGACAATCCACCATCAAATAAGACAGCTGTTTATAAAAAAAGAAACTTTTAAGTGTTTTCTTACAAATTGCCAAACTGAATTTCACCAGATTTAACCAAATGCAACCAGGTATTATGAGAGCTCGATTTGACAGAAAGGATAGAAACCACCATCAGATTTGGCCACTGTTGCTAAATTAGTTACAACGTGGATGGGGTTGGGAGGACTCTCAAAAACCAATCAACAGAGTTTTACCAAATTTGACAAAAAGAATGGCTTTTAGATTTATACAAGTCAAATTATTCAAGTTAATTTATACAAGTCTTATTGATCCATTATCAAATATGGCAACCATTACTAAAATTAGAAACACTTTAAACATCTTTATCTCCCCCCATTCAAATAAATTGTTCAGCAGAATTTGACCAACTCTAACGGAAAGCCTCCTGGTATATAAAGGACTTTAAGTTTTGGGAAAATGATGCTGATATAATCAAAGCATGGATAAAGATTTAACAAAATAGAGAATCCTTTAAAAAATTTTTTGACTTATTCAGTTAACAGCGTTGAAAGAAAGTTCACAGGAAGCATCCTGATTACTCAGATTTTTTTGTTCACAGCTCTTGCATTTGGCAGTCAAGCAGCTGTTGACCATGTTATCAATCTCAAACCCACATGGGCCTTTATCACAGCTCTTGCATTTGGCAGTCAGGCAGCCGTCAGCCATGTTATCAATCTCAAACCCACATGGGTCTTTATCACAGCTCTTGCATTTGGCAGTCAGGCAGCTGTCAGCCATTTTATTCATCTCAAACCCACATGGGCCTTTATCCTAGCTCTTGCATTTGGCAGTCAGGCAGCTGTCAGCCATGTTATCAATCTCAAACCCACATGGGTCTTAATCACAGCTCTTGCATTTGGCAGTCAGGCAGCCGTCAGCCATGTTATCAATCTCAAACCCGCATGGACCTTTATCCTAGCTCTTGCATTTGGCAGTCAGGCAGCTGTCAGCCATGTTATCAATCTCAAACCCACATGGGCCTTAATCACAGCTCTTGCATTTGGCAGTCAGGCAGCTGTCGGCCATTTTATCAGTCTCAAACCCACATGGGCCTTTATCCTAGTTCTTGCATTTGGCAGTCAGGCAGCCGTCAGCCATGTTATCAATCTCAAACCCACATGGGCCTTTATCACAGCTCTTGCATTTGGCAGTCAGGCAGCTATCGGCCATATTATCAGTCTCAAACCCACACGGGACTTTATGTGATGGTATGCAATTTTCTATTCATGGCATGTTGGCTGACTTTGATTTACAGTATTCTGCATCATTACTTATGGTCTTGAATTGTCTGAGCCACTTGTATTTGTCTTGACCCGGTAAATCCCTTGAATTGTCCGAGCCACTCGTATTTGTTTTGACCCGGTAAATCCCTTGAATTGTCTGAGCCACTCGTATTTGTTTTGACCCGGTAAATCCCTTGAATTGTCCAAGCCACTCGTATTTGTTTTGACCGGGTAAATCCCTTGGCTAATACAAAATTTCAGCAAAATTATATATGCAGATTTGTATTTATATAACCTTTTATTTTCAGCTTTCTACATTGTCATTTAATGGAGTCATGACTTCTGAATTTTGGACCAATATTTGTTTCAGCACATTTTACTTGAAATTTGCTATGCAGCTTTGTAGTAATGAGACTTCATCTGGGTTTGTGTTTTTCACTGTTCCATGTCATCAGTGTCTTCTTTGACAAATACACCTTATTTCATTTACTATATAATGTTGTCACAAAGCTTCAATCTCCTGTTTGCAATGAAATATGGGGATTATCAATTTCTGATACTTGTTTTTACTAGGGTTTTTCAAAATTGTTTTCACTGTTTGGGCCTTAATTTGTTTGATGAAAACTTTACTGTTTCTTGCCTTTTCAAAGAGAAGATGGAGACATCATATCCACATTTTCATCTGTCCATCTGTCACGCTTTAGTTTCCACTTTATGACTGAAGCTGTTTGTAATTAAGAAATGAAACTTGGTAAACTTTTACATCCTCATTAGTAAGTGCATTGCATGCTACATTATGTATTTTATCTTATTATGAAGGTCCAGATTCTGTATTCTATTTCCATCACCCATTCCATTCTGTTCAATAACTTTCTAGCCACTTGAGATTGAAGTATGAAACTTACTATACAATATATTTGTGTATCACTAAAAGATGTGTCACATGCCATAGTGGGGGTCTTATCTTCAAGTAGATCAGTGTTAGTGCTCAGTATTTTAGGTTTTCATCATACTTTGACATTAACTTCATAACTTGAAAGCTATTTGAGATTTATACCCAGTATTTTAGGAGATTTATACCCAGTATTTTAGGTTTTCATCCTACTTTCACATTAACTCCACAACTTTAAAGATATTTGAGATTTATACCCAGTATTTTAGGTTTTTGTCCTACTTTCACATTAACTCCATAACTTAAAAGCTATTTGAGATTTATACCCAGTGATTTAGGTTTTCATCCTACTTTCATACCAGCGCAATAACCTAAAAGCTATTTGAGATTTATACCCAGTATTTTAGGTTTTCATCCTACTTTCATACCAGCGCAATAACCTAAAAGCTATTTGAGATTTATACCCAGTGATTTAGGTTTTCATCCTACTTTCATACCAGCGCAATAACTTAAAATCTATTTGAGATTTATACCCAGTATTTTAGGTTTTCATCCTACTTTCATACCAGCACAATAACTTAAAAGCTATTTGAGATTTATACCCAGTATTTTAGGTTTTCATCCTACTTTCATACCAGCGCAATAACTTGAAAGCTATTTGAGATTTATACCCAGTATTTTAGGTTTTCATCCTACTTTAATACCAGCGCAATAACTTAAAAGCTATTTGAGATTAATTGATGTAAGATTGTACAGTATGTTCCTGAATCGTCGCAGGAAGGTGTGTTATGTGCTACACTAGCATACGTGCCAACCATTACACTTTTGGCGTAATCATTACGCTTTTTATCACTAAATTACGCCTTACACGTAAACGTATATGGATTATGCTTTTTCGATATATCCACCTTCCAAAACAAAAAAATTGTTTGTTTTCTCATTTTTATTAACATCCCATTAATCCCACAGACCGTATTTTAGAAAAGACAGCTTCTACGTAACTACAGTATAAGAGTACACTTGTCCGTGCACTTTCCTAACAGTATTATGTTCTATTTATAGCAACTATCCTATTACCCAGAAACATGCTGGTTCTACTTTCAAACTTTCGACCTCGTATTCTATTTATAGCAGCTGTATGGCTTAGTGAAGAGAGAACAGACTGGTTTTCTAATTTTTAATTTTTACTCGCAGATTCTTTTTTCTAATTTATATTTAGTACAGAATCAGTCTATAGGTATTTGGCGCTAAAAAGTATAATTTATTTTAGTCGATGCGTGTATGAGAGCAAAAATATCTCCTTTCAAATAATTTCACAAATGGATTAGAAGAAGGCCAAAAATAAACAAAACAAAATATAACAGAATCCTCCAAAGATGAGGACACGAGGGCAGCATCATGTGATGCCTATTGCAGGCCATGTGGAAATAATTTGACTACTTGGCGTTAAAAGTCTTCAGATGTATTCTAGTCGATGTTTGTGTTAGAGCACATATATTTTTTCAAAGAATTTCACAGGTGGATCAGAAAAAGACAAAGAAACGAATCCTTCAAAGATGAATACATGAATGGCATAATACAGCATTCCATTCTCGGGCACAGGGACTTGTATCGTTGCATAAAATTGACCTGTCATACATGTACTATATATAGTACATGTATGACAGGTGAGTTTTAAGCAACAATACGAGTCCCTGTATTCTAGGGCAGTATCATGCTCATTGCAGTCTGTGCAGAAACAATTTTAATATTGTGCATGTTGGTGAATTTTATGTGGAGAAACACTTGAAAACAAAGAAACACATCGAATTAGCTCGTCTTACAAACTCCAATACTAAGGTAACTTCTTATCTGCAGCAGAACTAAACTGCGGACATGAATGTTATAAATGCAGAGGTGTTATTTACAGAGTTATTAATAGAAAGATAATGAAGATCTTGCTATAGGTGTAGAAGCAAGAGAATTAGTAGAACACAATTCTAATCTAGCGGTGAAGGTGTTTTATGATAATTTTAGAGGTTATTATGCTACAGCCTGTGATTACATGCTCCAGAAATTCCCCTATGGAGATGAAGTGCTTTTAAATGCTTCAGTTGCTGATGTAAATGAGAGACATTCAAAAAGCTTCAAAAGTGTTAGATTCTTTGTCAAGAGATATCCCATTCTATTACCATCCTTGTCTACCTTGGATCATCTGGAAGGAGAATTCCTGAAGTATAAAGTTGGGATTCTACCTGACAATATACTTAATGCAGATATAGTTGATGTGCAGTGGCACCTTATTTCCCAGCTAAAAGACACAATCACTGGAAGATATAAATTTCCTCTTCTTTGTCAGGTTATGAAAGGAAAACTGGTTCTTTACCATTCTAATGCTGACTGCGAGAGATTGTTCAGTATTATTATCAAACATAAAAGTGAATTCAGATCCAGGCTCAATAACCCAGTACTTTGTGCTCTACTGGTGTGCAAAACATTCATGGTCTCAGCTGGTACAAAGTGTTTTAAAATGCAACATGAAAATCTGTTGCTTTCTAAAGCTAAAAGTGCTACATATGAAAACTTGAAGCAGTAAAGGATGTTAAAAGACGAGAGGGGCAAATAAATAATTGTTTATTGAATTTTTAGCATGTTATATGTGGATTCCTCTTTTTCTGCTTGGATTCCTCTTTTTGTCTACTTGGATTACACTTTTTCCTCGTCAAGGATTGGCATGTATGCACTAGGGTTCCAATCTTCAATGTCAAGGCTCAGTATATATATTTTCCTACACACCTTTTCAGCTTTGGAACTTGAGAGCTGATGGTGGTAATGTTACGTAGCATTTATTCTTGAAATATCATCAGTGGTTATGGCAAGTACCAAATTGGTACTGTATCTCTAAGATCAAGGTTACATATTTGTGGTTTTGTTTATTCATTTGGGTCTTTGAATTCATAGTTTGCTGCAACAACAAAAACATGGTACTCACTGAATGACAGTGTAGTGCCAGTATGTTCTACTTTTTTGGGAATGAGTACAGAAGTTTAAATACAGAAAAATAGCCTCCTAAACAGGGATTATTGTGTTGAATGTTTTGGCAGAACCTCCTGCTGGCATCTGTCCCTCAGTCAAAATGTCTTGTGATTTTTTTTACCAAAATCCACCTCGGAAATATTTTGCAGTGGTGCAGCATGAAAAGGAGATTGTGGCATGTTGGGATTGTTATGCCGACACTGTGGTAGGTGTGGGGTGGGGTGCTTCCAATTTTATATTTAAATTATTATAGAAGTCCCACCCAGGCTCTATTTTGGCTGGAAGTTAAATTAGTGAAAGAGAGATGTAAATCTCTGAGCCCCCAGTCAGCAATGCCGATGGTTAAATGATTGAATATACAATAAAGTGAAATTCAACTGATAACAATTTTATGACAATTTGATAAATAATTAAAATTTCCCAAGTTCTCTCCTTCCACTTAACCCTGTGATAGCCTATTGCATCATTTCATTTGTTGTGTGAGATAGCTTTCCACCTGTCCTTGTATTCTACTCATCTATATTTTCTTCTCTCCTATTCCTCCAATTCCTTCTCTTCCTTCTGACTTTCTCCAAATTCCTTCTCTCCACTGACTCCTTGATACTCCTCCTCCTTCTCCACTTTCTCCTCCTCAACTTCTTTTCCTCCTCTTCCTCGACTCTCTCCTGACTAGACTCGCTGAACCGGAAGTTCTGTCTCCCAAAAAGCTTCCTGTGAAAACACAAGGACAGAACAATATTTTCTTAAGCCCTCTTATCTCGCGCTTACACCCAGCCTGTCATCATATAATAGCTATTAAATTTCTTCGGTCACACATTCATGCACATCAAAATACTCGTACATTCTTGTATAGTAAAACATCGTAATAAAAGCATGGTAACAATTACTTATCATATATACATCAATAAATTGCATCACATCAGTACATATTCCTAATCCCATTATACTGTACAATATCACAACAATCAGACGCATTTCTTTACATTACAACTCATACAGTGTACACAAATATTCAAATACCCATGCTCTGATCATACATCCATATTAACTAATCTTACACACTTCAAATTCCAAATTCACAATTCAAGCATGTGTAAAATTTAAATTTTAACATATCACATGAACAAATGCACTAGTTTACTAATAAGTAACCTAATAGCGAATTACAAAATTAATTCTGACCACAAGCTAACAATCTACATAATTCTCTACATAATGCTCTAGTCTCAAATACGCATGTAAAGTAAACACTACAAAGGTAATTCTATGTACTGAAAGATCCTATTAAGTATACACCAATCCCTTGATAACTTGCAAACCTGCTTAAAATGCAGGGTCAGGTGTGGATCCCATTTTTTAAACCAGAAAATACCCATAAAAATTGATTCCTATTAGTTGAACTTGAAGAAAATCATGAACAAAACTGGTAATGGAAACTTTTGATGTATCACTCGTTTTATAATCGAAAACAGTAGATAGGACCTGGAAGTTTTATTCAACACTATGAAATATCAAATTTAAAATTAAATTTTTTTTACATTTTCTTTCCAAACGACATACCTAGTACACCACATTTAACGATATGTAAGGAAATTTTGATCGATGAAAATGTTACTTACACCGAGTGGAGGCAGTACTTTAATAAATAAATACAAATTAAATAATTTTTTTATCAACTGAAATTTGTGTTCCATTTCGTTATTTTAATTCCTTTTAAGTGTAATCTTCATAAATGCACTGTGTTCTCTTGTAATTAAACGTAAAATGTGCCAATCTACTGTAACAGCTATGTCCACAAGCATTTCTCTAAGAACCAAATTAAGTGCCAACCGTGTTTTGATAACTGACGTCTGAAAGTATTTGTTGTATTGTTGCACTGAATTAAAAGCTGGCCTCCATTGTATTATCAAGTTATTTATGTCTTTTGTATCAAATAAAGGAGGTGGAATAAAAGAAAAGTTAAAAGGTACGAAAATCCTACAAATTTAAAATCTAGTGGCCCCAGTCGTATGTCGGGTGAATTCACTTCATTTGATCAATCAAACACTTATAAATGTTATTATGTATGTAACATAAACTACCTTAAATTAACTGACATTTTCATAACTATGATCAAAGATAACAAGGCAGCCAAGCGAAATAATACTTTGTAAAAATAAATAACTTGATTTCACAGATATGGACCATTGTAGTTAAGCGAGTTTCAGAGAATTCTTGAACTGGCACTTTGAGATATCCTCAAGGATGATAAGAAGTTTCATTATTAATTCCAATGAAATCATGACACCAATATTGTACTAATTGAACAATACCAAAATTGAGTTTTGATGTATACAATTGTCTCACAAAATAAATGTCACATGATTTTGAATAGAAAGTAATCTTGTTTGGTGGTGTATCAACAGTTAGTCTAGTTCCCTGCTCTGTGGATTCCTGATTTGGCAGGATAATATTAAACACCACTACGTGAACCAGACTCCTCAAGAAAGAAAAAAACAGTGATGTAATGCACAGATTTTTCTCGTACACATGATGGTTGTTGAAACCAGTTGGAATGATTTTTCATATGTTGGACATTTTGATAATAAATGTTATTTAAACAGAATAACGAACAACTTCATTAGAAAAAGCGCATTATTAAAAATTATTATCAGCTTGATTGTAAAATGAGGATTCAGTCAATAAACAGCCCATTTCCCTAACTTTGCTTCACCCCCCACCCCACCCCACCCCGCCCCTCCCGGTCCTTGCAGGTTCCTGTTATCTTTGTAACTCATGTGGGAAGTCGTGCTATCTAATGCCTTACCAGTTAAAGATGTCGGATCTTCTCTCTGGTCACAGAAACCTTGCATAAGAGATTAACTCTAGCTTCTGGCATGTTTAGACAGCAACCATGACTTGTACTAATACCATAGTTTAGATACGACTTATGAACTGGCTGAGCAAACATGATAGAGGAAATCACTAGAAAATGGTAGTAACACAGTCACATGTGCAAGTACACTGGCATTGATGCCAACTATTATGCTCTTTTTTTTTCTCGCCAAATTACGTCTTACACTCGCCTGTGTAAGAATCATGCTTTTCCGGTACATTTTTTTAAAAAAGCAATAAAAGTTGTGTTTGTAATTTGTATTATAATCCTTTTAATTCTGCATTATAAAAGTTTGAGAATATTCTGCAAAGAAAAACCGCTGCATAAGAATATCATAAGAGCTGTGTTCGTTGCTATGTGTACTTTCCTAATTTTCTATTTACAGCAAATGTAATGACCCATTTTCAAGAAAACAGACAAGTTTTCTTAGATTGAAAATTTTGCTTCACAATTTCATCATATTGATAATCAGATTAGTTACATAACCAGTCTACACTTTAAAAATGCCAGATATTAAGTGAAATGGAATTTTAAGGGTTATCTTGAGGACGAATGATCTTTTTAAAAGTTCAAAACTTGTCGGATCAGAAAAAGGACAAAACAGCACCATTTTTACATATTTGTAAAGACGAATATGAGTGATTCAGTAAGTAATCCCATTGAATCTGTGTTCACTTCATGGCAAAAGTTAGTCATGCAGACTAGTTAAAGCGAGTGTTGAATATAAGTAAATTTTTCAGTACATTTTGAAATTGAATTCTGGTTCAAATCCACATGGATTTTGTTCATTTTTGTCATGTCATTTGTCATGCAGATCCAGGTTAGCAGTAAAAATAAATGGAAATTTTTCATACGGTGTATGAAAAAGGTCTATTTATTTGTACTGCTAATTATGGCATGTGATATAACGTCGTAACCTCAGTGAAGTAGGGGTACTAATATTAGTACTAGGAATATATACATTACACTTTTTTAATGCTCAGATTACACTTTTTTGCCACTTATTAGCATAAATTATGTTTATGCCTTTCTTGGGGTTGGCATGTATGCACTTGGCAAAAGAAGTGTCAAAAGATCACGATATCTCTATGAATAATTTGCACGAGTTTAGTAAAGGTGCTCTTGTGAGGTCATGCTTGAAAAAACTTGTAAATGTTTTGGCAAAGACTATGTCATCTTGATCAACTTGTAATGAAGGCTGTGATGGTTTTGTCCTGTGCACATGATGTAATTTGGTAAGCAAGAAACATGTACATGCACCTACAGCTACTGTATTATTTGCAAGGTAGTTTTCCAGTCAGCGGTGGAAAACCTCAGGTTTGTTCAAAATGCGCAGTCCCAATAAACAGCAGTTAGCTTGCATGCCTGATCCTGCTTCTGTACAAAAAAGGAAAAAAATGGTAATGCTAGACTTGAAGTCATCAGAGCAAGGCATAGTGGCATAATTGCTTAATGGATCAAAAATGGGATAATTCAGTCACTTTATCGTAAAAACTGATTACTGAATTTCATTCTCTTTGTCTTTCAGATTTTACTGGACTAAGTTTGGAGGATGTTGATTCAGTGTCAGAAGCAGATCGGGACACATTGGCACCATTACCCCCTCCCCAGTGGAACAATCAGTACCCCTACAGTAGCTCTAGCTACTTGCCACATCTGGGATATATCCCTCCTTATAGTTACACTAGTACAGACTCTCAGAGTTTTGTAGGCAGTTTTGTTGATGGTGCTGACATTCGCAGTAATTACAGTGCAGCAGGAGGAGGGGGAGGTGTTGGGGCAGGGGGTAATAACAGTGCAGGAAGTGTTCATAGTGGATCCGGTAAGAGTGTGTGTGTTACGCATGATCTGCATGTTTATTACTCTTTGTTGGTATATTGTTATCCCTGCTTAACCCACTCTGTTTTGTTCATCAGACTATTGTTGCTGTCATTGTCGGTCTTCATTGTCAGAGGCTAGTAATCAGAGTTTTTGTTTTAGTATTTGGCAGTTTTTAAGAAAGCTGTAGATTTCATTGTCCTAGATAATTGTTCTGTTAATAGCATCACTATAATTTTTCTTTTAACAAAATCAAACACAAGGAGGCTTTTTAGTTTGCTTTTTTAAAGTTAAGAGACTAATTGGCAATAAGACAAAATGCCCACAGACTCTGTAAATGTGGTGAAGTTGAAAGAAATATCTACATTACATTTACAGAACTGTAGACTACAATTTAATAAACTGTTATTTTAATTGAGCTTTTTACAGGTAAATTACTTAAGAGCATTCATATCAAAGGAGGGGTAAAGATAATGCATTTGAGTCTGTCGCGGAGATGGGGGCAAGACGTAAAGGGTACCATGTCACCCCATGTGTATCTGTTACTTGCCCTGTTCCATTTTGATTAGTTTTTAAATGATTTTTTATTGACTGCACATTAATGAATTTTCACATTGTTATGAAAGGTCACTTTTTATTTCATGGTTTTAAGTATGATATAAATACTGTTCTCACCTTATTTTTAGAAAAAAGCAAGACGTTGTGATGCCAATGTGATTGGTGACAGCTTCAAAACAAAGTATTTGTGCAAACCATTGTTAAGGATTTTGTATTCGCAAATAGCTCTGAAAAAAAATGCATAGCAAAGTTTTCTGTTCATTATCCAATGGCAGCTCAAGGTCTTCAGTGTTTATAATTGGAATGGACTTGCAGGCAAGTATATATGGTGCACATACTGTTTATACGCTGTTGTTTATGAGATTTGGTTGGCAAGAAATGTAGGATGTACAAGAATAATACAAACAGGTTGGTATTTTCTTAAAATATTACATTTTGTGTAATGTGGTCATAAAGCATTTGCCCATGATTTTGACAATTTTTAGAGGTTCAAGTGATGTGTACCCTTCTTGTGATTTGTTAAAACTTTTGCAGTAGTTTAAATTATCCTTTCTCGGTTGCATGGGATATTTCTTGCTTTTTAAATATTCAAGTCTTAGCTGTCCTCGTGTCTTAGTTCTGTTTAATCGCATGCCTGCTGTTTGTGTCAGCATCTGTTTTGGTTCTATTTTGCAGTAGCCCAAAAACCTGATTGTGCTTGTATAATGAAAACCTACACCCAATTTCGCAAGCTTTGGGAAAATAAAGACAAACAGGAGTATATGCATCAGCAGAAGCAACAACAACAACAACAACAACAACAGCCTCAGCAACATGTGCCTAATCTTCCTCAGTTCACTAACTCTTATCTAAACTTTGTGGGCAATACAGCCTCAATACCTGTAGACAGAATGCATGCATGTGTAAGAGATTCCAGGGATTCAGGCAGCTGTTCGGGTGTGTAGCTGTTATATTTGCTATGTTGTTTTTGTTAAATGTTTAAGTTATTTGCTTCTTTTCATCATTGTACCCTTGTTTTTATGACGTTCTGCAGACTGAAACTTAACGGAAAGGTCATTCTAAACAGTTTATTTGAGTAGACATCTTTTGTTGATGCTGGCTTGGTTTTTAAGCCAATTTTTAGTGCAATGCTAGGCTATACAGGGTGACTGTTAATGACTGGTGCAGGAAGAACCCATATAAAACCATGGTAAGAATCACCGACCATAGTTTGAATAGTCGAAGAATACTTCTGCTGTGACATCACTACCGGGGTGGCAGCATAAGCTGTGCATTTTCAATCATGACCAAAAAAAAACGAGTGCAACTGATTTATGAATATCATTTAAAAAAATGGTTTTACTGCAAAACCTGAGCATGCTTTTGTATGCTACGTTGGATTTTTTTTAAAGATGGCCTCATTTTTGTTGAACAGAAAATTTGGCCCTCATTTTCCCAGGTCATGAATTCCATATCTTTTCAGCAACAGAAACAGACTGAATTCTTGCATACAAGTATATTTCAACTCCACTGACCTGGGTCTATATTTCATTTTGTCCTTAGAAACCTAAGAAAAGCCTAAAACACTGAAAGAAACTTAAATTTTAAAAAAATAAACATTTGAGGAGAAAAAAATGCATGTCTCTACCCTGACCCCACAAAAAATGCTTTTTAAAAAAAAATTAAATCAGGTAGCTTAGTGGTCCGGAATTTCTTAGCCTTTGAAGGTATTTGTATTTCAATTATTTATTAATTCTCACTTTATTTTCATTTTAGAAGCAAATTCAAAGCATACTTTATCAGATGTTTAATAAATGTAATGTTCATCATGGAGATAATCTTGTAACTGTTTTGTTCAAAATAAATTTAAAACCTTCGAAAAATCTAACAAATTTTAAAATTGCAATTTTACTTCTAACCCTGAGAACAAAGATCCTGATCTGATGGGGTGTATATTGTTTGCGGCTGGACTTGCTTATAAGCAAATATATACTGTAGCCACAGCACCATTTCAGCATAGGTTAGACTGGGTTAATGAAATGGTGGTCAGTTATATTTCCTGGACAGGAGAAGTCCATGTTGCATATTATTTATAACATATAGTATGTAGATGATGTTTTTATATATAATCTCCACACCAGAAGAGAACATGTTTTTGTATTTTTAATAATAATTTGCTTGAGAGAACAGTATTTTCATAGCAGTATGACTGAAATATTTTTTAAAGGTGTGTTAATAATCCAAGACACACACACACACTTCTCATAGTGAATGTTGCTGGCATTAGAGACAGTGGTGTTGCAAAGTTGGTTTGATTACAGTGGCTATAAGCATAGCTGCCAACCCTCACGTATTTGTTGTGAATTTCATGATTTTTTCAAAGATTCACAGATCCACACCTCAAACCAAAAATTCACGAATTCTCCAAACTTCAATTATTTTAAATCTTTAATAAAATAACCGATTTCCTGTTAAGTGCTAGTCGTGATAATTCGCAGTTGCCGAAACGGTCCTGGACTGCTGTTCACGGTATTAGTAGATCTCCAGCCATTTTGTACAGTTGGCCCGGTAGCAAGCATTTTAGCCTATTTTAATCTATATGTATAAGATTACTTCTCCAAATGCTTTTGAGAGAAACTGGGCCCTAACCGGAATTTTGCTTCGCACATGCGTCACCAACACTGATTTGAGTTACCGTTCAGCATCGCATGTAAGATTTTGAAAATGTCTTCACCACCAAGGAAAAAGAAATGTATTACTCAAAAAGTGAAGTTTAATTTGGAATATATCAAAAATTGTTTGCACATTCTGCCATTAAACACTGATATTCGTCATGCCTTTTGCACTCAGTGTGCCATCACAGAGACGTTGTGAGGAAGCATGTCGGTTGAAAAAACCATGTAGAAGTTGGAAAAATTAAGAATTCGCAGATTTCAGCTCTGGAATATTTTAAACCATTGGCGGAAGACCTGCAGGCTACCAACGCTGAAGCATTATTTGTGAGTTTTCTTGTCGAACATAATCTACGTTTATCAGCTGGAGACCATGCTAAACATTTGTTCTGACAAATGTTCCCGAACTCTAAATTCGTTTCCAAATATTCCTTTGGGAGAACCAAAAGTGCTGCAGCACCTGTGCATTCCTCACAGCAACAGTGACAGAGAAAGAGTATTTTCTCTAGTGAGGAAAAATAAGATGAACTTTAGGACCTCCTTAGCTGCAGAAAATTTCCAGCAATTTTAGTTAGCAAGATCAACCAGCAGGCAAAAAGTCTGAACTGTTTAGAAAACAAATTTACGATCAAGCAGTTGAGGAAGTTAAAGTCTGCCACAGTATCATGTCTTGATAAATAAATATTTCTGCATATATGTAGTGTTTTAGTTTATATTGCGAACTTGAAATAGTGTAGTATTTACGGTCAGTGGATGGAGTGGACAGAGTGGATGGAGTTGTTGTCATGGTATTTTTCACTAATTCATGTCCAAATTCACAACTTTTTATCCCTATTTTCACTAATTGTGAGCCTGGAAGGTTGGCAGCTATGTATAAGTTTGACCTGAGACTAGCATATAAACTCTCCCTGATACTACATGTTGAAAATCATTATTAGTGCTTCTGTGCCAGACACAAATAACTATTTGCTTACTACCTGGACACTTCAATGTTCATCACAAATGAGACATGATTTGTTTGTTTGCATGTGATAATTCTAGAGACGTCAATATCATCGCAAATTTGAGTTATTATTTGAAGTTAAGTGTTTATTTTATAATAATATGTCATTCCATCAATATTCTTAGCTGTAGTGTATATAGCACTGCATTGAATAGAAACCAACTTTGTGACATGGCAGATCACATGGAGATACTTTGGTGCTTTTATTTCATTCATATATTTTACCTTTGCAATATAACAGTGCTGAATGCAAAGTAGATAAGTAACAGTAGGCATTACAAAGTTTGAACTGAACATTTCCATCAGTATTCATTTATCCAATTTCATGTACATTATGAAGTTAAATCTATCAGAGAACAAAGTGTGGAAAATTGTATAGACTTTTTCTTTAATTTATGTCATGAATATATTTAGTATATTCGCATATGATATGTAATAAAAGAGCTCTTGTCTTTTGTAGGGAGCAGTGCGGCATCAGGCGGTAGTCGGAAAGAGAAAGATAAATCTGGGAAGAAGTCTTCTAGTCCAGCAAACAGTGGTAGTGACACTGACACAGTGGCGAGTGCACGGCGTGGAGCGCCTAGTGAAAATAGCATAACCGTGGGACGAGATTTGGGCAATGTTCCACCGGACTTAAGTGGGAGTCGGCAGTCTTTCCGAATGGCAATGGGAAATCCTTGTGAGTTCTTTGTGGATGTCATGTGATCATGTGTTGTGTGGCCCTTTTACAGCCAAATGGAACAACCCAACTCGCGATTGCATGCAGCGTATGTGTGTGTATTTATTATTAGTATTATTACTGTAGAGCTGGCTTACTCTACCAGAACTGCAGCGGAATCTGGACCAATAAGTACAGATGAATAATGGACATAATTTTTCAGTTTGTGATTTTTTTACAGGGTGCTCTTCTCCTTATGACAGTTTCATAGCTTAACCAGATTGGCCTGACAGGTTGAGCTTTTACACAGTTATTAATTAGGCTCAGGTTTACTTGATACATGGGTTAATAATGTGTGCATCTAGTGTCCATGTTTTGGCCAGTTGTCAATAATCTGTATGCAAACTGTACTGTATATACTCACTTACAAGTACTGTCCAGCTGCAAACTGCATAGACCCTGATCTGCAGTTGCATAATGGGCTGTAAGATATGAGTTCTGAGTTTATTGGGAGCAACCAGTAGACCAAGCAACATAGACACTAATCTGCAGTCGCATAATGGGCTGGAAGATATGAGTTCTGCAGTTTATTGGGAGCAACCAGTAGACCAAGCAACATACACACTGATCTGCAGTCGCATAATGGGCTGGAAGATACGAGTTCTGCAGTTTATTGGGAGCAATCAGTAGACCAAGCAACATAGACCCTGATCTGCCAGCATATTATGCAGTAGTAGATTAGAGTTGATCTTGTTTGCAGTTGAACCCAACAGAAAAGTGAGTATGTATGGTATGCACACCATGTAACCTGTTGTGAAGTGAAAAGGGTTGTCATGGATATTCCAGTTTAAAATCAAATCCACAGGTCACTTTCATTATGTAAATTGCACATCTAATGGTGATTATTTTTTTTACTTTGCAACAATCATTTAAAAATTTATCATAGGTAGATCACTTGTTATGTAAAGAAATGCATGGATTTCAAATTTTAGTTTGTACCCCATTTTGTATCTTTTTGTTGTTATCAGAAATTTTGATCAAAACATTTTTTTGTAGCAAATGGGTGTGAGTGCATGAAGTCTTTATCACCCCTTGTGTACTTTGTTGATTTACAGCACTGTCAAAACCAGTTAAAAGTAAACAGGTCAGTGATTCTGAGCAGCTGCATTATACATATATCTCTCAAAATGGTAAGCTTTACGTGTGCCAAATAAATTAATAAAACCTGCCAAGAAATGCAGAATTCCCTCTTTTCTCCTTCTAATGCAGAGAGTTATTGTCAGTAGCTACATCTCTAGACCTTATCGGTATAAGAAATTGATCCATTGGGTATATGTTTTATGGACATGTCGATTTTGTGGAAAGATGAAAGTTCTTTTCAGGATTGGAAACATTTAGAAAAATGAATTTCAGGATTGGAAAATTTTAGAAAAAAGTGTGAATTATTGGAAAAACTCTTGGAGGCATATTATATTGACTACTTTAGATTTAAAAATTGCTAAAGAAAAAGAAAATGAATAAAATTGGGATTGGAAAACAGGTAATTGAAAACTTGAATGATAATACTCCCACCATGAGACAGCATATCATGTTATGATTTCCATCTGTTCACTGTTTTCTTTCTGCACCATCTACCGTTATCAAACTTTATTTTAAATAATCACTTGAATTTGGATAAGGAAGAAGTCCATCGCTTTTGGGGTCAAAAGATCAAAGCTGAGGTCACTGACTGAAAGAAAGACATGGTTTCTGCGCAATAGCATTAGTTCTACCTCACACATCTCGTTAAAGGCTGAGGTCACTGACTGAAGAAAAATGTGGTTTCTGCACAATAGTATTATTTCTACCTCACACACTTGGATCAGACTATGTTGATGGCTTGCACTTGGTGCAAGGTAGAAGCCTGTAAATTAGGGGGTAAAAGGTAAGTGGTCAAGGTCACTCTGAAGGCACAACAATGGTTTCTGCACAGTAACTTAAGTTCTACATTTACAGACCCTGACTATTCTTAGTGGGTGACTTGCACTTAGGGTTTAGAAAGAAGCATAGCAATCATGGGATCAAAAGGTCAGAGGACATATACAGAAGATGGTTTCTGCACAAAAACTTTACTTTTTCATGACATTGCTGGACTGAACACTATGGATTGCTACCACTTGGTGTAAGTTAGAAGCCTAATGATTTTGGTGTCAGAAGGTCCAAGGTCAAGGTCACTTGCTGAAAATGAAAATTGAACTGTGTACAATGACCAAAGTATGTGGATGGCTTACATTTAGGGTAATAAAAATGCCCTGTTGATTTGGGGGTTAAAGAAAAGGTAAAAAATCATGGTGACTGACTGAAATAATTAGAATGGTTTTGCATAAAAACTTCATTCTAGGCCACATATCTAGACCTATGATTTTTGGGGTTGTAAAGTCAAAGAGCTGTGTCAATGTTTCTGAATAAATTCCTTGACCAAATGTTGTAGATGACTTGTACTAGGATAGGAAAGAAACCCATAGATTTTGGGGTCAAAAGGTTAGAATTCATTGTCCTGGTGAGTCTGATAAGAAAACTATTTTTTCTGCACAGTAAGTTTAGTTCGACTGCATACCTTACCTTGACAAAAGACCTGGGTTTTTAATTCCCATCAGTATTCTGTATTAGTCAATCATGCTTAAATAGAGGAATATTAAACACATAGCAGGCATATATGTATGCATTTATAATTTACAGCAAATTTTGGGGGTAGAGGGGATGTGGCCAAATGTTTGCAAGTTCATTAAACCCTCATAGCAGCTTTCATGTCTCTTATCAGTTTTTGGTTGAGCCCAGTTTGTGGAAGTTCGACATAGTGGTCACTGTGTAATTAATTAAAGTAATCCATCTAACTAAAGTAATCCATCATCTACAGTTGCAAAACTTTATGTGGATGGTTTGCTCGTGGAGAACCCTACTGAGTTTAGTGTCAGAAGTGCAAAGGATAAGGTTGCTGTGACTGAAAAAAATTGGTTTCTGTACAATAACCTTAATTGTCCACCATCTGCAGTTACCAAACTGTGTGTAAATGATTTGCACTTAGCACAAGGGAAACCCTAATGATCCTGTGTTAAAAAGATCAAAGATTTGGGGCAAGGAAGAACCCTGTTGATTTTGGAATCACTTACCAAGGTTATTGAAAGAAATATTATTTCTGTGCAATAACTTGAATTCTCCATCATCTGTGGCTATCAAACTATGTGAATGGATGGCATTTAGATTAACAAAGAATTTAGATTAACAAAGAACCTATTAATTTTGGGTCCAAAGGACAAGTTCAAGACCTGAAAGGAGAAATAATTTCTGCACAAAACATTAGTTCTACATGACATTCTTAAACTTAACATTTTGCATGACTTGTGCTTGCGGTAAGGTAGATAATAAGTTTTGGTGTCAACAGATTAACGGTCAATATTGCTTTGAAAGAAGAAAAATGATTTCATAAACCTGAATCAAACTTTTTTTGTAACTTGTGCTTGGGGCAAGAAAAAAGCGTATTGGTTTTTGGGGTCAAAGATCAAGGTCACTGACTAAAAGAAAAAACTTTTCTGAACAAAATTTCAGTTATCTATATTAAGGAGTACTAAGCCTGGGGCAGGCGTGTAATATGCCATCCATTGTACTCTTGTTAGGTTGATCTTTTCCTTTCTAGGTAAATAAAAGACAGGTTCTACAAATGAGTCTTTTGCTAAATTGCTCCTGTTATTTGGTTTTACAATTAAGTTATAGAAGTGAAAGGAAATATTTTGTGATTTTGACCAGATGCTGTATCTACATTTTTAAGTCAATTTGCTCTTTTAACTCTGCAGATTGCTTTAAATTTTGACTCATTTTTCTGTTACATATACAACAGAAATATTGATATAAACTTGTGTTTCTGTTACACATACAACAGAAATATTGATATAAACTTGTGTTTCTGTTACAAATACAACAGAAATATTGATATAAACTTGTGTTTCTGTTACAAATACAACAGAAATATTGATATAAACATGCATTATTTGACAGTAACTCCTACATATGGCAGAGCATGACAGTTGTTAATCAAGTTTTTGTTTGCATACATCATTTTATTTAAAGTAGTTGCATTATTTTTCTCATGGCATAAGTTTTTTCCCTTGGCAATATGACTGAAAAGTTCAAAATTTTGAAAATTTCTGAAGATTTTAAAATGTATATATATTTGTATGTGGTGTGGAAATAGGAAAACTCCGGAGATTTTGTCTGTCAAGTTAAACAAAATGGCACTTGGAAGTGAAAACGGCAAGAATTTTACTTAATGAAGAAGTATTGTAGAGCCTTTCTTTTATCTTAAGGTTGGAGATGGGTTGACAAGGAAACAGAGATCAAGGTGGTATTGGTAGATAAACATGAACGAGTTGTGTTCATATCAACTCCACATTTTGGAAATTTTCATGTTCTTTGTATTGATATTTGTATAACTGACTGTTTGGATGGTAACATTTTGAATAAACAAGATTGTACTATACAAATAATTAGGTATTACCACAACTCGTTATGCAAAATTAAATGCAACATTTGAGTTTGTATGTTCCTAATTGTTTTTTGATTGAAATGCACACCCATTTTCAAATATTCATAGAAGTGTTGTTTTTAATACCAAAGTTTTTTCACCTGTTGCCATGTAACTCAAGACACACAAAGATGAATAATTTTGGAGGTTAATCGGCTTTCCGTTTTATGTGTTACATATACTTACATTTGCAGCGGTTATGTTTATTTTTTATGCATACAGATTTTTGATATTTCTATTAAAGATAATATAGTGGCCAGTTGGCTTAACACACAAATTTGGCAATGTCTCTACTTTAGCTTTGCTCATTTCTTAGCTTTCAGTCCGTAGAAGAATTCTGAATACATAATTTGTTGCAAAGTGTTAGGTCTAACTTTTTTTTGGCCAGTAAAAATAAGAAATATTGTTATCGTGCAACCTGGACAAGGTATAGATTAAGCACATAACTGTGTGTTGACCCTATGACTGAAGTTAATAACCCAGGAGAGCCTACAAAAAGCAACATGGACAACTGCAGAACCAACATTTAAAAAACCTGTTTCAACACAGTCAAGTAGGTTGCCAAACACTTTTTCTGAAACAAAATTTTAAAAAATTAAAATTTAAAACTATGAACACTGGCAGTTAAGGGGCTCGGTTAAATGACTTGCAATTTCATTTAGAAGTATGGTTTATCAAAGATGACAGAAAATATGGACATTCTCATACAAATTGGCAATTATTGCATGGCACTGTGGGTAAAATTGGTTGCCAGTTATGCTTTAGCTAGATTGCACACTGTATCAGTGAAAATACTTGCAAATGACATCCTTTTAAAGTATTGAAGATAACACACAAATCTTCAAACCCTTGAATTTGATGTCTGGTCTTGAAAAAAAAAACTAGAAAATTCAAAAAGTGAAGGTCAAGTAAAAGTTCTTAAATATGTATTAACATCCATGTAAATGCCCATGAGTTTTGCTAACATTTGATTTATTACTATAAAGTGTTTTATTTTTGCCTGTTTAATTAATTTTGGGGAAAACCTAGTGTTAACAATCATTCTAATCATTTGTGTTACCACACATTACATGTTTGAGGTTCGGCTAATGTGGGTATGTGAGAAAGCTTGCCAGTAGCTTCTCATGGGTCGGTGGTTCTTTCCGGGGTTTTTCCCGGGTTCTTCCGCCACCAATAATACTGGCCACCATGTATATAGCCTATTCTGTGCTGAAAAATGGCGCTAAACCCTACAACAATAACATGTTTGAGGGGGGTACTGTCTGTAGTTTATCTTAAGGTCAGACTGTGATAAATATTTACTTAACTTTTAAAGCATAGTTTAGGTGTCACTCAGTAAGCCATTCAATTCAAATGATAGACAAAACATTAAGTTGGCCCACTGCTTTAACAATGGGGAGATGCAGATTCAATTGCAAATGGACCACAGATTCCAATTTCTAATTTGAATAGAGAGTTAAAAACGGACAAGTCTGGTGCAGTGCATACATAGAGTAATTGATAAATTTGGGGGATAATGGATTTCCTTGCATATGAGAATTGAAAAATACACATTGTTCAAAGACATTTTGGAATCTTCAGAATCCATATTTTGACCAGATCTCCCTCCCAAGAAATCATAGCTGGTGGATCAGAATCACATTTTTACCATGATCTCCTTCCCATGAAATAACAGATAGTGGATAAGAATCCATATTTTGACCAGATCTCCTTCCCGAGAAATCACAGTTATAGCAACAGTCACAATGCAACTAACATTTACCATTTGGTCGAAATTTGGTAGGGAAATGATCTAAGGAAACAGTCCAGGAGTGAAATAATCTGGAAGAAAAACTGGTACATTTGACTCCCTGTAGAATTGGAACGTACTTATAGGACATAGCTTTCAACTGGAAATCACAATGATTTGACAAAATTACACGTGCAGCTGGAAAATTAGTAATGACATTAACTTGTGTTGACAGTCCCATTATTGTGTATATGTTGATGTTTCTATTTCAAGAAATAAACTTTACACACTTTATTTTGTAACTTGGAAGATGGACTCAAGAAGTATTGACTTTAAAATTGGGTAAGATAATTTAAACAAGCCAGCATACCAAGCCTTCGGGAAGTCCTTAAATTTGGTCCTGAGTTTGCTATAAGAACCTGCACAATAACCTGCAAAGCTAAAGTTGATTTGTACTGAATTACCGTTGTGTAGGCCATCATATGAAAAAAGTCTTGTTTCTTACTGACAATGCCATTAAAAAATGGAAGAATGTACCATCTATACTTGTGTACAAATAGGGTCCAGCTGCATACAACATAGACCCTGATCTGCCATGCATAATGTGCCAGCAGATCAGGGTCTTTGTTGTTGTACTAACAAATTGCATAGACTTGGATCTGCTGGTATATTATACAATGGCAGTTTAGGCGGTACTTTTTTGACCAAATTGAACTGAAGTTTAACAGCGTGTATAGCGTGTGTCCCATTCTAAGCTACATTTACCTTGAGCTGCTGGATTTTATGTCAAAATATGGATTACATTTTTTGCCATCAAACATGCATTGTACACAGACAAATACCATATAGCCCATACATTTTGTTGATCAGTGTTTTATGCAGTTTAAATTGCATGTAATAATCAGTGGATTTGGCATAGATTTATTTTATGCAGGAGAATATTGGTTCCCAAATCTAATTATTCCTCAGACTGAGTTTGCAGATACTTTTCTGTTGTGCACTTGCACTTTTAGAGGTGACATTTTTTTGCGGCATTCATAATTGTTTTATGGTCTTACATGTGTCATTTGAATTGAAAATAATGTTGGTTTGAAAAAGTATGGTATATTATATTCTCATGACGGATCAATGAATAAGTGGTAACAGTTGCAAGCTGTGTACAAAATATGCTTGTGAGCTGTTTTCAACTCGATTGTGGTGTCCAATGCATATACTGTACAGGCCTGTTTAGTTTGCATTTTTGTAAATGCATGATATGTCTTGTGTTTATGTTTAGATAATGTAAACAATCAGTCATTTTTTAAATAAAGTCCAGACAAGAAATTTCAGAGCCTCTGGTCTTTGAATTTTGCTAGTATTATTCCATGACAGAAAATGTGTGATATCCATTGAAATCAACAGAACCCTCACTGCCTTGGCCTGAACAGTTTTTCTCCAGATCATTTGTTTATCTGAACCTAGAATATGTTTGCCATACACATCTAAATATTGATCGTTATTTATGAGCATTAATCAACATTTTACAATGTAATCCTAAGCTGCTACTTTTTGTTTCTTCCTTTCATTTGTAAATAAGGAGTCATACCACAGCACATTTGAAGTCCTATGTGTAATGCTTTAGTGCCACTGTCATGAAAAAGGTCAGGATGGCTTCCTCAGAAGAGTTACAGTTGACATGGTAACAATCTAAGAGTTGAAAAACACAAACCTGCATTAGGAACTAAAAATCTTGAATATAGCACCTTTTCATAAATTGTATTCCATCATTGCACAATATTCTGATAGTTACATTGTGAAACCTTGTGAAGGCAACTACCTAGAAACAAAAGAAATTTAAAATCTTGATGTATTCAAGATTCCGATTACATGACCATACACGATTGTAAGTTCTTTATTCCTGTTCATGACATTTTTTTGTCTTCGACGAAATGCATTTGATGCTATGTTAACTAGTCTGACAGTTTCGTATATCATCGGCTTTTGTCCTTAATGTTCTCATTAAGAACTGTCTGTCAGTGACAGAATAAATTTCCAATTTATGTAGCTACTTTGCACACTATCAATTCAACATTGTCATTGCAATTCATCAGCAATTGCGTGAAAAATATGTGGCAAACCTGCTGGGGGAAATGGAGACATTTGACTTTCCATTGATGAGATAAAAATAGACAACAATTTCCATGATTTTTCTGTACAGTATGTGGTTAATTTTATATTTGTTTTAGTGCCAACTGCAAATTGCAGATACATCTGCCATCATATAATGTACAAGCAGATCTGGGTCTGTGTAATTTGTTAGGGATAATCAGCAGAGCAGACCTCATGGACTCATATCTGCTGTCACATTATACAGTGGCAGATCAGGGTATATGTTGTATGCAGTTTTTGGACATGGCTTGTAAGCAAGTATTTAATGTAAATTTCATTAGCGTTAAGAAAAGAATATGGGGAGGCAACAATCTCATCCCTCCCCCATCCCCAACCCCTTGAGTAGATATAGGTTTTTATTATGGAAAGTGGCATGATAATAAAAAGTTATAAAAAGTTTATAATTAAAGAAAATAATTGAAAAATAAATACTTAGAAAATGTATATAAAATCAATATGGCTAACTTGTGCAGTGAAAAAAATGTAAGATGGAAGAATAGTCATTAGATAAATTTGCACAATATTTAAAAAAAACAATAAATAGTATAAACACTAAATAGCAAAGTGATCCCAAAAATGAAATTTTTTTTCCATGAAAGATATTGATTTTGAAAGGTTTTATTTCTGCAGAAAAATGCAAAAGAAATAAAATCAGATAATTTCAGGTGACAATCAGAATGTATTTGTACACCCACTATGATGTGTAATGTATTATGTTACTATGTCTGTTGGTGTGTCTGTTGCCAGTTTCATTTGTGGACTATAACTTCTGTTGTAAGCAGCTTTAGTTCTCAAACTTTGTGAATGGTTTTCATGTTTGGTTAGGAAGAGCCAGATCGATTGCAGGAATGACTCAAAGATTATGATCACTGACTGAAAGAAGAAAAATGTTTTTCACAGAATATTGAGAGTTCAGCACCATCAGCAGTCATCAGATCTTTGTGGCTGGTATATACTTGAACCTATCAAGAACTTGGTTGATTTTAGGGTCAAAAAAATCAATTGTTAAAGTTACTGACAAGGAAAAACTTGTCATACAGTAAGCGGAGTTCTCCACCATCTACAGTTACCAAACTTTGTGGATGACTTGGGGTAAGGAAGAATTTTTTATTTTGAAGCCAAAAGGTCACTGTGACTGAAAGAGGAAGAATACAAATGGTTTCCGTACAATAACTTAAGTTCTTCACCGTCTACAGATACAAAGCATTGTTAATTTTGGAGTCAGAGGTAAATTTGGACAAAAGATGCTCTCCAAACAATAAATATTAGTTCTACATCACATACCTGAACTTTGCTAATAGCTTGCCCTTTTGGTAAGGAAGAACCCTATTGTTTGATCAAGTCCATATGACGAGGTCACTGTGTCTGAAAAAAGAAAAAAGTTCTCTACACAGTAAGGTTCTGCTGTAGTTGCATACTTTGCATAAGGTTTGACTTTTCAAAAAAAAATTTTTTATCAGATTTTGCTCACTGGTTGTATTCATGGTTTAAAAAAATACCATATTATTTTAAAGAAAACCTAAGATGATATTTTATTCCTTTTATTTTGGTTATTTTGGCATTTGATTGATGGGTGTACATGTAATTTGGTCTGCGGAGTATACAGCTTGGCCTTAATTCAGATGTGTACCTATCAAAAAATCTGCTAGCTCCTCATGGTCAGTTTCTCTTCCATGACTTCAGAACTAGCTGTTTTCATTTTTGTGTGGATTTTAATAATTTATTACTTGTATATTGGTCATTCAAAAGTTACTATTGTCTACTTTGGCAAAATTCATTGTTTTTCAAAAAATGGCCAAATGTTTTGCATTTTAGACTTGTAGGTTTATTCCTCGAGTCCACGGGGGCAGCCATTTCAATCAGCTGTCTGCTTCAGGTAATTCATTGTTTCCCTGATACCACTTGGAAGGAAAATTCAGTCGCAGTACTTGATCATAGCATAGAAGTATACTAGCATTCCTTCCACTGTGCATGTTGCAAATGCACATAACTTCAACTTGTACCTGTCCCACTTTAATAACTGTTGAGTTGAACCATTAACTTGAGTTCTCTACCATCTCCAGTTTCTGAATTTAAGTATGGCTTGCTCTTGGGGTAGGTAAGAAACTTAGTGATTTTGAGTTTACATGTCAAGGTTATTGTTACTAAAAGAAGAAGAAAAAATGTTTTCTTCAAAATAACAATAGCTGTATGTCACAGACCTGGATCAAACATTGCAGCTGTCTTGCACTTGCAGTAAGTAGCCTATCAATATTTTGAGCAAAAGGTCAGATGTCAAGGTCACTGACTGAAAAAAGAAACGTTCTTTTCTACTAACATTTCAGTTATTACATAGAGGACAATTGAACGTGGGGCAGGCATATAATGTGATGTCTGTGGTACTCTTGCAGATGTGATCATGGAAAACCTTTACAAAGAAGTCAGATCTTTTTTTCTTATTTACCCCATGCAGTTTGTACCTTAATTTTAAAAAAATTAAAACAAAAATTAAAATTGGAAAACAATAAAAAAAATGTACCCAAAACAAACAAAAAAATTAGAAGAAAACATCCTCAAAGAAAACAGGTTCTTTTCCCCATCTGAATAGACATAATTGATTCCAAATAATCAGGTCACATCTTTAAAATATATATTGTTAATTCCTTATGAATATTTACCAGAAAATTTTAAAGAATATCTACATGACCAAAAACAAACAACCACACTTTGCAAAAACTGGACCATTTTATTACTTAATCTTTTATATCATATATGGGTGATCAGTCTTTCATTGATTTCTTTGTTATTAAAGACATACAGAATCAGTGAGTTTACCTACCAACAAAATTTGACATATTATGGTGAACCACAAAAAAGTTGATATCCACAATAAAAATGTACCATATATTCTTGCTTATACGTCTACTCCAACTGCAAACAACATTAATCATGATCTGCCATAGCATAATGCACCTTCAGATCAGGGTCTGTGTTGTTTGTTTTATTGATTACTCCTAACAAACTGCACAGATCCAGATCTGCCTACTGGGTCTGTACAGTTTGCAGTTGGACTCATAAGCTAGTATATATTGTAATCACAAAATTGGTCACTGCTGGTAGTTTGATGGATGAAGATGAAATCATGCACTATATATATATATATATATATATATATATATATATATATATATATATATATATATATATATATATATATATATAAAAACCCAACTCAGATAAATGGATATGATGTTAATTGATGCCACTCATTTCTTCTCATAGATATAATGTGTTCCCTCACTAGAAAATCCAGCAGTATAACTCTCCCTCTTGCATAACACAAATATGTCTATGAATTTTAAAGAAGGTATCACTTTGAAAAAGCACATTTATGTTTATGCTGAAAAATATGTAACTTTTTACAATTTTTAATTTGTATGTCCTACCACAAAAATAATAGGTTCCAGTTAGAGCTGGGTACCACAATTTTTTTTTTTTGTAATGTGCTATATCATTGTAATCCTAAACATACAGTGATGTGTACCATGATATACTGTTTTAAGCTAAAAGAAACAATCAGTTCAAAAGAAAATTGCATGTGTCCCATTAAATGGTCAGTTCCTTACAGCAGATGAATTTGCTGACTGTTTGTTAATTGTTGTCAGTGTTTTGATCTAAATACTATAACTAAAGGGGGATGATAAAGCTTACAGTAGAAATTGTGCTGACATTGAGAGCTTATAAATAAACATTGGAAGCATTTTCACTGAAGCCTACAATTTACTATCTATAATATATATATATATATAATAGGCAGGGAAACTTTAGGATACCAACACCCAGGCAAGATATTTATCAGAAATGGCCAGTAAACACAAAAGGCATGAACACCATAAATGAGAAAATATTTAGTGGATTTTAGAAATTTTAAAAAAAAAAGGTGTTTTCCTGAAAAGCTTAGGATTATTCACTATCTTAAAAAATAATACATATGCTTAACATGTTAAATTACGCTTGTAAATAAAAAAATTATGAAATCTGTTTAAACCCAGAAGTTGTATTTGGGCATAAAGTCTTTCACAATATCCCATTTGATCGTCACATTAGTATAAGCGACACAAGTAAAACGTGATTTAAGGGTCATAAATATAATGATATTTGTAATATTCATAATTTGTGACAAATTTACAACTGTTTTTGTATAAAAAGTAATACATTTTTAATGATTTTGTCAAGAAAAATGAAAACATACTCTTACTATTCAGTTTGTAATTTGTAACACGATTATTTGGGAATTCCTGCACATTTCTTACTAATGGAAACTCTGAAGTAATGGTGTATTGAAAAAGTTCAATAGCATCTACCAGTGGAAAAACAGTATACCAGTAATGCTGCAATCCATCTGTCTGTCATACCTTAATTAAGTTTGGCAGTGAGTACATTTCAAGGTGTTGTGGTGTGGCATCCATACTCCATGATCAGGTTTCTAGTTTAATACTTTGGAAAGCTTTTGTCGTAGGAATTCATTTTGTCCTCTCTTTTTAAAAATGCATATACTAATAGGTTCATTTCCACATTTCTCAAGCTTTTGTGTAACAGATGTATTGTTATATCATTTTTACTCATTGAATATTTTAACATATTTTACAGCTATGGATTCTTTTAAACTGAAATAAATGAAGACAAGATATGGACAGGAACTTGTAAATTTTATCTTCACTCTTTATTACTCTACTTCTGCTAGGTTGTAACACCATCATTAGCTATTTAAAAAAAAAAACATACCACTCAGATTTATTTGTGCTTGAATTACTGTTATGGAAATTGATGAAGAGTTGTGACAAAATCATGTCAATCAACAAAGTGTACATTTTAAAACTACCATGTATGCTCGCTTGGAGTTGAATCCTATTGCAAACAACATTGTTCCTGTTCTGCCATCACATATTGTGCCAGCAGATTGGGGACTTTATTGTTTCTTCTACCAAGTACTCCTTACAGCTGCATAAACCCATATTTGCCAGTGTGATGGCAAATCTGGGTCTGCATATTTTGCATTTCGACACAACTTGTATGCGAGTATATCTGGCAACAGGTCACCTGTATGAACTAAAAAGATTTGTCTAATACTAAGATTTAGACATTTTTAGGTGATGAATTGCTTGTGCATGAATTAGACTGTAACAACATGTTTGATGCTCTGTGTGTGTGTGTGTGTGTGTGTGTGTGTGTGTGTGATGCCTCATGGAAATATGAATATATATTGAAATATGTATCCAGCCAGTATACAGACTGTGATGGACTTGGATCGTATCACATCTAACTGCATGTTGTAGACTTAAATATGTCTTTATTTAATCTATCACAGGTGACTCTGTAATGGACTCTGCTTTGCATTGACCTTCACCTTTCAACAATGACTTGGCCTGACCCTCATCTTTTTATGCCAGTAGTTTCCATGATGAGATCTTCACTGACCCTATGTACATGCAGCCCCAAGATGTTAATTTCACCAGTGAAGTCTCGATCGACAGTAGATAACAGAATTGTTAGGGTTGACAGTTGAAAATAGTTTCATTAGGGTTGGCAGTTTAAAAGAGAGTTATTGAAGAAATTTTTTATCATTTGCCTCTTTTCTGTGATTTATGCAGACTGCACTGCCTTTGTTCTCTTTTGCCATTTGGTTGAATCATTTTCCTCTGCTTTTATCGTATCAGTTTTTTGTTTTGTTTCTCGTGTTTATTTGGTGTCTCTCTTTCATGATGTTGCTATTTGCATGCGTTAACCAGCATCAAAGCTGAACTTACTGTGATTAACTGGCATCAACGTTCATATACATACTTCTGACATATTTTCATGGTCACTTAAAATTGTCAGCATAATTTATTCAGTAACTTCAAATTGCAAGTGTAATTTATTTCACTTCAGACTGCACTTGTGATTAATAAATGTCTTTCATATGTTCTTTCATATGTGTCTTTCATATGTTCTAATTTAAGTGTTATGGTTGTGATGAATTTAATAATATTGAATCTTATTTCTGGCTTGGACATGATTCAGTTTTTGAATTTGTGGAATTTAGCTTAATATTTTCAACAAGAAAAAAATTATGGTGAAACTGCCTTTGAAACATATCTCATTTTTGAAATCAAGTATCCATTTTGTAGGTTCTTATATACAGGATTGTACATCAATCTTGCAATTTGAATTTAGGAAACCAAATACGCCTTTGTCATACCTTTTCATTAGTGACCCCATGTGGTTCAGTGGTCAAAAAAGTTGGTCTTTACCAGTGATTGAATCACTGCCATCTCTCCACGTTTATTTTGATTTGTAGTCTTGGCCTGTGTGGGTATATGCGAGAAAACTTTGCCTGCAGCTTCGCTGTGAGTGGTTCTTCCAGGTTTTCTTCCAGAGTTCTTCCTCCAACTGTTATACAGACCACAACGTATATGTGCTGAAAAATGGCATAAAGCCCAAAACAACAACAACAACCTTATCATCCATATCATCTTTATTCTGTGTCAAAACATTCAGCAATAATGTCAGGTTCTTGTTAAAGCCAGAATTAATTACTTGCCAAAAGTATTTGAACAAGACATGTTTGTCATGTACCCTTTGCGTCAGTTGTCACAAGTTTGTTTTTCATTCTTAAGTTTCTTGTGCTTTCTTTTGCAAAATTCAGTATACTGCACATTTTCTGGTGTCCTAGTCTTTCATCTATGATTCTTTTTTCATAGCTTGCTTTTCTAAAGTGGTTACAGATTTTTCCTTGCAACCCATTCACCTTTCTCCCCATCGCCGGAGCATGTTTTCGTATGCATTCTTTTACTGCCAGTCAGAAACATTTTATTACTCATTTAATTCAAACTGCATTTCATTTTACATGATGTATTTAGAACCAATTATACTGTAACGTTCTCTAATAATTTTTGGAAGAATTAAAACACATGAAGGAAACTGGCTTTTTCTTCATTTGCATTTTGTAAGCGATGATAAAATCTGTATTGAAAAAAGTTGGCTTGCAAAAGGAAATTAGACTCGATACAGGAATGGCAACGGTATGCTCTACAAAGGTAAGAAAATAAATGGACTGTTAAGTAAATGAATGGATAATTCATGTAAAATTTAATTTCCAGAATAATTATTGTTTCTTTATATTAAATAGTTCATGGGAGTTTATATTATGAGGGGACTAGTCACTCTGTACTGTTGTAAATTAGCTGTTTTACCGCTTCCGCCTATGGCTTATTACCAGAGTGGGAAGCGAAACAGCAGTAATTTATCTAGCAGTGGCATTTATGTTGACAAGTAGTTTTAGGTTCGAATTGAGATTTTTAATGTGCATCCATTTTCTAAACCCTTTTACGGTTACAACATTTACACGTGTAAACTGCATAGTTTACTACTTGAAATTGTTTACATTATCAGAAAACGACTAAACGAACACGCATATGGCTGTCATTGATACTGGAACTTCCCATTCCAATTCAATTATGTATTTGTACATCTCTGTTTAAGATAGTTATTTATTCGAATTTTTCTTTTAATTCTTTTCTTGTGCGTTATCTTAATTGTTTTATTGAATTTGGCATCCTTAGAAAAAGCAAAGTTAACGAGAATAGGTTATATCACTAATTACCCAATATTACAGATCAGGTTGATTTACTGAACAAGAAATTCGTCCAAATGTAGTATTTACCTTTGAACAACTATCTTTTTTAAAGACATATCGATTCAGGTTCATTTGTCCAGTGCATCAAGGCACTATGTCCTGTTCCATTATCAATATTTTCATCATGTACGGTAACTAGGAAACACTATCACGATAATAATATGGCTGTATTTTGAAACTATCGTATATTTAATAAGGACGTTTCTTGTTATAATAAGAGGTAAAAGTTGTGCAGCAATTTAAACAATTCACACAGTAATTGAGGTACAGTTTGCACATTATGGTAGGTGTCAGATGTTAAGTAAGCGGGACTTGGAAGTTTATAGTCATTTCGATGAAACAGCATCGTATGGCTTTATTGTCAACCCTGGAACGGATTGTTACCGTGTCGGTAACGGCTACATGCATGTTCGTTTGCCGATTTTTTAGACGTTTAGAAGTAGTAAATATAAACTAAGACTTTTTACATGTGTAAATGTTGCAGCCTTTAAAGAAATATGCATTTTGTTTTAATATCATGCATTGAAGCGTTTTTGTTACTAATAAGATGCATGCTATCCTAATGCTCCCCCAGTCAAAACGCATGAATGGCATGTAACAGAGTTTGTCGAGTGACAATTAAAGCATGTCCAAAAGGAAGCTTTACAAACTAGGCTTAAATTTCGCCACCTTACACAAATCTTCTAGTTACATCCGAGTTTGGCAAATGTGATCAGTCAGAATTAGTGAATTATGTTTTCTGTGTAAACCAGATCTTGGGATGGCTAAGGCCACACAGACTTGAGTTTTGTCCTCGTGTTTAGAATGCCTGTACATGCATATGTCCGTATTCTTTTCTCCTTGTGTTTATAATGCCCTTACATGAATATGGCCGTATTCTTTTCTCTGCATCGAAAGGAAAGTTCTTCAACTTTAGATTGGCCGCTGAACTGTCAGATGTGTAAAGATCGTCGCCTAGGGTTTAGAAAAGAAAATCGCCCGAATAATAGCGGAACGTACACTTTCTTATTGACATTACAGAACTACTGTGTGGCTTGCATTTTGGACATTAAAGAACTGTAATTTCAGTCAGCGTTCATCTGGTATGGTTAACATCAAAAGCGGAAATAAGAGGAAAATGTGGTTAGTGTTGTATAGATCAACCATCTTAAAACTAAATCTTTATATACCATATTTGCCAGCTTTAAGCCAAACATCTTACTTTCAGAATGACACTCTTCTGTCAGTAGTTCTGGGGTTTTGTGTGATACTTCCACGTAAACATGTCAAAGCTAGTCCAACCATAGACGTTCATCTTTTGGGTCGTTTTTAGTTCTACTGGACATAGACCAAAGAGCGTTTGGGATGGTCTTTCGTCTGTTATAGTCGTCCGTCCCTCAGCACAAGTTTGCTATCGTTACTTTAAACTAATTTGAAGATTGCCATGAAACTTTAGATACACTTTCATCCCATCGTTTAGTTGGGCGTAAATAGAGATTTGCTGCTCAGACATTCAATATGGCCGTCGCATGGGGCTATCTTTAAAACTTTGTTATTGCTATTCCTGAGTGAATGGTCATATCAAGATGGGGTTGTCACTAAACGGCTTGTGTTGTCTTGAAAATCGTGTCACTACTACTCCTGAACGGAAATCTTATAAAAATCGTGTTTTCACCTGAAAAAATGTTATGATGTCTAGTTATTCCTAAATGAAAATGGTTCTGAGCTTACTTTAAATATGGCCACCATATTGGCTATCTGGAAACTAATACCTATACTTACCCCAAAGGGACGACTATATTAACACGGGGTTTTCTTTCACCAGTAGACTTTTTATGATACATAGTTTGTCCTAAATGCAGATGATGCCAGTCGTACATCCATTATTACAACGACCGTCTTAAAAATCTTGTTTGTCCCCCCCCCCCCCCCAATAACAACAACAACAAAATAATGGAAGAGCATTGTGATACAGGGTTTTCACCAACAAAATGTCTAATCTGCTTTAAATGAAATGGTGCCAGGCTGATATACAATATGCCTACTACAGCAAATCATGTTATCGATGAAGAATACCAGCTCTGGCTTTAACAATCCGTAGTTGAAAGAAAGAAATTGTCTTATCTTGAATTCTTAGGGAAACAAATTCGCCTTAATAGAGCATCAGTCCCTTCGATGGACTTTTGTTTAGCTCATAGACCAGAAAAGCATATATGATGATGTCGTCTGTCTGTTTTAGAGCAAGTTTGTTATCGCTGCTATTAAACTTCATGAAGAATTGACATGAAACTGTATATACGTACATCCCATGATCTAGTTGGTTTTACGTGAAAATACTGCCCCTGAGACATCCGGTATGGTCGTCCAAATGTCGTCTTAAATATCTTGCTGTTGCTACTATTCCTGAGTGATTCTCATATCAACATTGGGTTTTTCCTAAAGGATTTTTTATGATGCCTAGTAATTCCTAAATGAAAATCGTGCCGATCCGAAACTCAATATGGCCACCAAGACATACGTCTTGAAAATCATGCTATCGCTATTTCACCAGACCGGAAACTCGTATTGAGACTGAGTATTTACCAGATGGCATCTTATGTCGTGTTGCTCATTTCCAATATGGATGCCACAGTGGTAATCATAAAAATCCTGCTATTCTCCCAGAATATATGATCGTATCAACATGCGTGTTTTAGGGAAAGGTATTTTTTTATGTTTTGTCGGTCCTAAATGAAAATACTGCTGCTCAGACGGCAATCTTGAAAGTTTTATCACTACTTATCCTGAATGAATTGTCATAATGGTTCTCACCGAAAGACTTCTTATGATCTTTTGTTAGTCGTAAATGAAAAATGGCGCTATCTGACCGCGGATTTGGTCATCACAACGGTCATCATGAAACCCTTGTAGATACTTCTAGATGTCTGGTCATATCAACATTTAGTTTTCACCAGAAGATTACTTACGATGTCTCGTTCGTTCAAATGGAAGATGTGCGAATCTGATATTCAGTATGGCAGCCATCTTGTAAATATTTTTTTTGTTACTCCTACAAAACGAAAATTCATTCAATGGGAGGTACCATAAGACGTTTTATAATGTCATGTTAGACATGAATTCAAAGGATCTGATCACCAGTATATCCTTCATGATGGCAGTCTTGAAAATCTTCTCTTCTGTACCTAAATTGAAAATTGTTGTGACATGGGCCTTTCATCAGAGGAGTTCTTACGATGTCTACTTCCGAAATTAAATGATGCAAGCTTACCCTCAATGTGATAAAAGTATCAACATGCGTGTTTTAAACTTTTATTAGGGAAAGGCATTTTTTCAAAATATTATCTCGATGGCTATTTCAACATGCGGTTTTCACTAGTAGACTTCTTATGATACTTAGTTGGGCCTAAATAAAAATGGTGCCAATCTGAAATCCAATGTGTCAATAGCAGCAGCTTATTTAAAAGTGGTTGTTGAAGAATATCAGAGATGGTTTCAACACTAAGCAGATAAAAGGAAGAAATGATGTTGCATATAATTACTGGGAATTATATAAACCCACTAGAAGAGCGTCAGTCCCTTCATGGGACTCTTGTATGTAATAGGAGCACGTGTCCATGACCAAAATGTCATTATCTGACCGCATCTGTTTTGTTAATATTAACATGAGAATCACTCTTCGGTGTCGTTGACTGTCCGTTCTTCCAGGCGTTTTCAAAACGCAGTCATTATTGCAACGGCATGCTGTGATACAGCAGAAATAAGCAGAAGTTATAGCAAAATAATAGGTAACACTCGGCATTGTGCGCAGTTTAATGGAGTATTTTTCCTCTAGCTTAGCATCTGCACTGGAAAGAAATTGACAAAAACTTTTGTTATTAATGGTCTCCATTTTTAAAATGTGCAGTGGCCTCATAGTTAATAAGATTCTGCTTATATGTATGAACATAACGAAATTTCCGTTACCGCCAACCTTTCTGAGGCTATAGTATATGGAACAAAAGGATTTGATGGTGACCGTTATTCCAAAAACAGAACGTTGGTGGTCGCGACCTGATTGCTACAGGACGGGCGTGATCATGTGAAGAAAAAGAAATAAAATACAAAATATTGTTGACGTCTGTTGCAGATGCATTGTGGTTGCGACCGCCACTAATGCATAATATAGTTCGTAAAGTTAAGCTACAAGTACATAAATGACAATGTCACCATATACGGTAAACCTCTCAAATATAACGATTTTAAAGCATTTTTCATCAAGACTGCGGGCGCCAGGAACGCCAAAGTACGCAGACTTTCAGCCGATAACCTTTGAATATTTGTTTCCATATTTACGAAGAACTGAATACAGTTAGGTATGTCCAAGCTCGACGAGTCGATACTTGATCGAAAGTCGGAGAGAGTTCCTTAAAATAATTTCTGATGTTTCTTCCAATCTATTTGGAAGTGTGTTTTGCACCATATGAATAGCTGAAGTTGATTGGGGTAACAGGGAGAGACAAGTATGTCAAACTGGCTCAAAAGCGTCTGATGCGGCTCAAAATACCTCTCAACGACTTGCACAACACTTTGGGGACATCGTTAATACTAAACAGGACTCTGAAAGAAATGAGAAATTATACATTTTAGTAGATACCTCATATCACGTAACTCGCAATTTTGTTTGCTTAAAATTTTAAATAATATTTAAAATTGTTTGTTTCTTTTCCAAGGAGAACGCTTGCACAAATATCCTGTGATAGGAAATCTTCAATGAAAATGCTTTTCCTGACACTACAGGTAACACCAGTAGCTCTAAAGACGTCCAGGTGCTAAAGCTGATTAAGCCTTATCTGGATGACCAGAACATTGAGAGTGTTGGCCTTAGCTTGAACTAATGTTTTTTTTTTTTTTTTTTGGGGGGGGGGGGTCACACCTTGTTCAGTTTCTTTTTTGCTGTACTCTTTTTTTTTTACGCTCTTGTTGACCGAAATATTTGGCTGCCGTAATTAATGACGTTTTCTCTAAATCGAATGCATAGATTTTGACTATTCTTGGTTACATGTATCCTGGCATGAGACAATTACTGATTTTGTTTTACAAATTATGGCGATCCAGCATCAAATATAAAAAGTGAAAATATTTCTCAGAAATCGCCAAACCGATATTGACCAAAGTTTGTCCTTAAAATCTCATGGTTTTGATGAGCTTGACAATTTTTTCAAATCGTAGAAAAAAAGAAATGATAAAAGTAGAAAACATGTTCGCAACTTATCTAACATAAACTGCTGCACAGAAATTTGGGGCTATTTTGACACCTGAATTGTTTAGCTTATCACCACTCTGAAATCCACATTTGATTTTGGTTAAACTTAGAATATATGCTTAAACCATCAAGCTCTTGGATGAGTTCAATAATGAGCAGAGCCATGCATTTTACTGATGTGATCTTGCATGTGATTGGCTGAGTTTTATTAGTATCCTAGACGTCATAAATCTGATCCGAGTTTAATGCATATTAATGGTGTGATCTTGCATGTGATTGGCTGAGATTTGTTAGTAAATCTGATCCGAGTTTGATCAAACTTAGAATATATGCTTATATCATCCAGCTCTTGGATAAATTCGATAATGAAGGAGATCCATGCATAGTAATCACGTGATCTTGTATAGAAATGGGGTGATCTGCTTGTAAACAATTCATACAGCATATTTCTGTAAGCTTGTATCATCACGATTTCTGATGAGTTCGATTATAAACGACATCCACGCATATTAATGCGATGATTTTCCATTTGATTGGGTGAGCTTGTTAACACGCTTAAGGCCATATGTTTTAGATTATGTTGGTAGGCTTATATCACTGTGATCTTGAACCATATACACCTATCTACTGAGCTTTTCATCACTCTAATCACTATATATATCTGATAAATTTTAAACTGATCTGAGATGTACACGTATAACAATTGAGACATTTGAAGAGTTCAGTTATGAACGGTATCCAAACATATTAATGAGGTGCTTTTGAATCGGATTGGAAGAGCATGTCAACACTCTAAAGACAACACGTCTGATGAGATTTTGGTCGAGTTTCGTATGTAAGTTTGTATCGTCAATATTTCACACGAGTTCGATAACGAGCGAGGTCATCATATAATTCAGGAGGAATTCGGCTGATAGTAGGAATCGAACATGCAACTTTCTGGTCACGAGTCCAACGTCTTAAATACTAAATGACCGACTGATCCAGTGGTCTAGTGGTTAGAGCGTCCGCATCAAAAGTGGGAGGTCGTGGGTTCGAACCCCGGCCGAGTCATACCAAAGACTGACAAAATGGTACTAACAGCTGCCTCGCTAGGCGTTCAGCATTCAGAGGTTAATGTTAGGACTAGTCGGCCTGGTGTCGGAATAATGCGACTGGGTGGAACATCATGCTACATGTCAGCGGCATGATGTCCCAGTGCTAGTCATCACTATAAACTGCCCCACTGCAGACATCGTAGCGATATGACTGAAAAATTGTTACAGCTACGTTAACCTAGTCACACACACACAATGACCGCAGCTGCCTTTCATGGGGATTTCAGTGGTTTCCAAGTTTTGATTATAGGGTTGGTGCCGCAGGAGGGTAAGGGCACAGCTAATACTTTATTTTGAATGTACAGATTAATTTCGCCTTATAATATCAAGTAAGTGCAAGTATTTTAAGTGTGTCGCTTTGAACAATTTCTAATTTATGAATCACGGTCTAGCTCCCAGGGGCATAACGAGATACAGGGGAGAATGCTAGTTGCATAAATGGCATGTCCCTTCTTTGTTGAGTAAATGATCCGTATGGTCTATGAAAGAATGTAAATGACACCAACATTAATAGAAAATTTAGCCAGTATGTTCTTTAAGCTTTTCTTTCCCCAAGGCATTTTCAGTACATTTGTATACGTACATGCCACCTCAGTTCTCCATGTGTGATGTTTAAAGCAACACACACAATAATGGGCCACATTTTTCTATATTGTGTTTCTGTATTTTGTTTTCCATTATTGCTAATAATTAAAACAGTATAACAAAAATACGTTGAAAATACATAGTAACATTCCACATAAAAGAAACACTGCCCGAGCACAGTAAGAAAGAGAACGCAGCCAGAACGAACAAAATATTATACCACTCCATAAAAAAGCATGAAAACGAATTAAAACCCACATTTTCAGAAGACACACATTAAAAAGTCTGTTAAAACACTCATTTGTGAAAAACAAATTTAAAAGCACACCGTAAAACGATTGACAAATCATTTTAAAAACGCAAAACACATTCAGTTAACAACTAGCAGCATACATTTGTTAAAATACTGAGAAAGACACATTTATAAAACATTAGAAAAAATCGCACATTTTAAAATACATTTCAAAAGGTACACTAAAAACAACAATTACAACCACACAACTTCCCTGAAAGCAACGAAAACTAGCATTCTAAGATGAAAATAAAATATATCAAAAATCGTCAAAATGATCAAGAGTTGTTGACAATTCCTTGTTCATCGATTCTAGAAATAAAAAATGTGCACAAGAAAACGAAACAGTGAGCTAATAAAAATAGAACAAAATCTGCTACAAAAACATAAGAGAGAGAGAGAGAAGAAGAAGAAGTAAACAAGCAAACAACACAAAGCCAACTTTTATTATTTACAGATGCTAATGCGGATTGCACCAAAACGATGTTTAGACTTACCAAAAGGGAGAAGAGAAAAGGGTCCAGACATAAATAATAGATGCTTATAGAAAGAAAGAAAAAAAAGAACAACACACAAACAAAAAACACACACAAGTGGGTTTGGTAGGAGCGAACATGAAATAAACTTATTTACTGTACAATATAACATTTTGCAATCCAGTAAATCTACTACATAACGGGGAAAGAAAAATTGGGTGATATTTTCTGCGTATATGTTTTATTCATTAGGCATGATAAATTGAATAGCATCAAATCTTTAACATATATAAGAGTACGACGTAAGAACCTTTTGTTCGCTATTTGGTTTGTCTTCACGATTTCTTCTTCTTGCAACAAGTCCAGATATGTCGTCTTCTGATTGTTCGTTATCATTTATCTGATTCTTCGTTTATATTAACTACTTTTATCTTTACTGTGTTTATTTGGTCAGTTATTAACATGGAAGGTTTGTTTATAAATATCCCCCATTAAAATGAACACATTTCCCGATAATGATTTTAAAATTTACTTTTTTATATTTCTTCTCAAAGTTTCAACATTCTTTTAATTTATTTCGATCAATTTTGGAACTTTTACAAATGTTGTTGCTTTTTTATGTCTTCTATTCCATGTTTACCAACAATATGTTTGTTTGGACAGAAATTACGATTCGGTGTATTATTGTAATTATAGAAGGCTTTGGAAGTCCTTTTTTTTAAAAAATAAAAACAGGACATGCTAAGAGATACTAATAGGAACTATTAGTTAAGTATGTATTCTTTACCTAGGTACATCTAAAAATAGTTCTTTAAACTCCACTTTGCCATAAGGAACCTAACAGTTGATAAATTGTTTTTTTTTTCTTTCTCCCTCTTTATTATTCTTGCTGCTCTGTTTTTCGTTTTATTTATTTATTTATTTATTTATTTATTTATTTATTCCTTTTAGATTTGGGTATTTTTCATTTGGTTGCTATTTATTTTAGTTCTCAAGTAACCTTTCTCTTTGTTGGAGGGGGGTAATTTTTATTTTAATTTTTAATACGTTTGTTTTGTTATGTGTGTTTCTTGCTTTGTTTTGTTTTGGGTTGTTTAATTGTTATATTGTTTCGTCTTGTTTTCGAGTTCTCTATTTTTGACATTAAGTATACATTCATTCCAGTGTATAATTTGCCCTAAATGAAAAGGGCGATGTTCGCACATCCACTAGGGCTGATACAGTTGCCATTTTGAAACTCTTGTTATCGCTACTTCTCCTGATTGGATAGTCTTGTCAACATAAGATTTTCACTGAAAGACTTATGTTGATATCTAGTTGGTACTAAATAAAATGGTACCGATCTGAAATCCAGTATGGCCACAACGGCATCCGTGTTAAAAAATCTTCCCACTGCAACTCCTTCTGAAGAGAAGGTTATATTTGACGTCTGGTTTTCTACCCCCAAACAACTTTTATGATGTTCAGTTGATCCAAGTCGTACATCCAACATGTCTGCCACTACGACTGTCTGAAAAATCTTGTTATCACTACTCTTCCCTGTATGGATGATTGTTATGATGCGAGGTTTTTAACGAAAGACTTCTAATGATGTCTAATTTGTTCTAAATGAAAGTGGTGCCACTCTGGCATCCAATATGTGTACTACAGCGGCTAAATTGGAAATCTTGATGTCGCTAAAGAATATCAGAGATTGTTTAAGCACTCGACAACGAAAATGAAGAAACGGTCTTGAATTCCTGGAAATTCCTTTCGCCCAGTAGAGCGTCAGTCCCCTCGAGGATTCTTGTTATGATGTATGTTTTATACTGTGCACTTTATAAATGAGTTCTTTTATGTTTCTATAAATGTATTTTAGTATCGTGTCTTCTATTTGTGATTTATTCGTGTTGGATTTTGTGTTTTTTAGTTGAACGTTTTTAGTGTTTGCGTTGTGGGTTTTTAAAAAAAAATATGTTTCAAGATGTATTCTCTCTTAAAAAAATAAATTAATGTTTTTGCGTGTTTTTTATTGTTATTTTAAAACGTGTGTTGTATAATGTACTTTACTAATTTCTTTAATATTGTTTTGTTAATGTCCTTTGATTTTATATATCATAAATTTGCTTTTAAAAATGTTTACAAGGATTTCATAATGTTTGTTCTCTAAGTTGTAGTGTTTATAATGCTATTTATATGTCTCATTTTATTAGATGCACTAATGATAAAATTATACAGAAATAAAATAATGTAATAAGGGATCAATTATATTTTATGTCTTTGTTAGAAACTACAGTGGTGGGAAAAATGTGTTCAAGAAATGAAGCAGTAAATTGGTCCAGTACTTTTTTGTGTAATATTTAAATGCAATAGTGAAAATTCCTCTTGTCTTATTACAATTCTACTATGAATTTTGATTTATTTTACGAAGTAACAGTCGTCAAATATTTAAACAAAAAACATAATTGTGACAGCTGCAAACGTTCAGCGGGGTAAAAAAATAATCTTTAAATTTTAAACCATCCCGTAAAACGATTCTTTTATACGTTTGTATTTCTACATCTTTTGCACTAGAATCCGTTTTAAACAGACTTAAGACAAACCACAATAATAAACGTTAAAAAAAAAACAATATAAAAAACACATGGAAAAAACACTCACATGGAAACACACTAATACTCAAAAGGAATATTGCGTAAAAGAAACAAGAAAATACATTATATGTAACAATTTCAAACAAAATATATTTAAAAAATGATTTAGAAACATTTTAAAAGCAAATTTGAAATTCAAAATAAAATATCACACCAAAATAACACACTTAAAAAAATCGCATACATCTTCTCTTGAAAACAATTGTGTATGTCCTTAGTGCGATATCATATTGAATTCAGTTTGTTTTCATATTATCAAAGGATGCATATTGATTTGCTGCTGTCCGTGCGTACTTGTATGGGTCTGTGAAGATGAACTGAATCATTTGTATAGTGATTGTACAAAAGCTATTAAACGTGTAGCTATGAAGCTGTATACACTCTATTGTGCTCATAAATGGATGGCTAGGTTTGATATTCAAGCCATTATTTCGATTAAATACTTATAAACTCCTTAACCACTGGACATTTTTGTCATTTTTGCCTGAAATGAGAGTAGAAAATGCATTTTGGGAGTACTTCTGAATACATCCAAATACATGTTTTCAAGAGATTTCATTGAATCTGATGCCCAGCTGTGTTTCGTTCGCTATTTCGCTCACGCATGTGCAGAAGGGTATCAAAACTTTTTAAAAATAACATTATTTATTTATTTATTTATTTATTTATTTATTTATTTAACCGTTCCTGTTTTACTGTGAATTATCGGCTACTTCCTAAAACAGAATCCTGCAACCAAAGAAGATAACTGGATATAAATTGCTGAAATCTTTTATAAAGAAAGAAACTTTGCATGCAATATACAGCTTGACAATATCGACTGTTTGTTGTATTTAAATTTGGTGAGAGAAAAATTCTGAAAAAGACTTTCTAAAGCGAGAAAGCGTACAGTTAATATACATTAACCAATCAATATTTTAGTTTCTTTTTTCATCTGACATAAATGCGCGAGTGCGCATGCGCGGCAATACAGCCGCTACACACAGTACCAACTTTGTGCAAGATGTTTTCAAATCAGGTTATCATTAAAGGAACCCTACATAGGTTGCTGTACGCAGACGTTTTCAGGAGTACAAGTAAAGACTTATTAGTCTTGAATTCAATTTCTTTCGGGGCCCAGATTGGTTGAGTGGTCTAAAGCTCCCACCGATCCGGATCACTGCCATCTCACCTCTGTCTGCGTGGGTTCGAGTCTCAGGCTTGGCTAATGTGAGTACATGAGAAAGCCTGCCAGTAGTTTCTCGTGGGTCGGTGGATCTTTCCAAGATTCTTCCCCCACCAGTTGTATTGGCCCCCGTGTATAGCCTGTATTGTGCTGAAAATATCGTTAAACCTTACAACAACATCGACTTCTAGAATTCGCTCGTGTTTGTGTGAATGTTTTCAAATGGCACAACGTGTATGGTTGATTTTCTAACATGATCAGATTATAAGTACATGTATATGAATTGTATACCAAACGTAGCTGTCCCTGTTATAAAGGTTTTATTTCATGAGAGGCCAACCCTAAACTATATGTTTTACTATTTGAGGGGACACGCTGTTAAAGGCTTTCACTGCAGAAAATGTACAATAGGGCCTACAAAATCTGGATTGGGGTGGGGGTGGTTTACACAAAACAAGTGCAGTTCATTTATATGAGTACGGCTGATCTTAAAACACCTCCAAAAGCGGCCTGAGCACGTAACAATTAAAGATTTTACTCTGGCTGTTAACATGCTTGTCATATTGGAGTATTTCGCAGCTTCTATTTGATAATATCCACGATCAGCATTTTGCCCGATATAATCAATTATTGTGTGTGTGTGTTGCAATAGTTTTACATCGTATCTGCTCTGTTCTGGCTATTTTCCCGGGCATATATATATATATATATATATATATATATATATATATATATATATATATATATATATATATATGGATGTTATAAATGTCTTTGTCGGACAAGAGAATTGTCACGCCGGGTTGTTTGATTGATTGACATGTCTGAAGTCCTTTACACGGTGTTGCTAGTGACAAGCTACCAGTGACAGCCTGTCAACATACCTTTAACACGTCATACTTATGGAGACAGAAGGAAATATCAAAGCCGTTCCATGACAGCTCTATTTATTCTCCACATACTAATTTCATTATGTTGGTATGCTCTTTGCTTGCCTGCCCCGTCTCTCTCTCTCTCTCTCTCTCTCTCTCAGCCGAAGAAGCCACACGTTTTGCATAGTGATTGTGGGGTTATTAAAATAAAAAGATACACGTCGGCAAGGTGATTCGATTGTTTTATACAGAGCAGCATGCATAGAGAAATATTTAAATGTACTATTATCTGTCAGCACAGGATCTAACATTTGCAATAACGGGCCACTCATTTCTAAATGACAAACAAAACAGGGTATTGTTTACATGTGAGCGAAAAGTTGGTTTTAAATATATCTGCAAAAAGTTACTCTTAAATCATAATTGTCACCTACTCTGCGCTTCTGTCGGCTGTGTGTTGTTTGTACGAGAATTTAGGACAGACTCTTGTTAGCACACATCCGGAGTCTTTCTTTACACCATATACCCACATGCGCTGGCATACTATCTTGATTTTTTTATTATTCCGATTGTTGTTTTTTTTTAAATTAAAAACTAAATCTTTCGTGCGAGATAGCTTGCACCTTTTGTTTTCAGAAAAGAGAAATAAAACAATACATTTTTTGTCACGGCAATTTTAACGTGTTATTTGTAGAGAAACCGTTTTAGTCATGTCAATAAAACTCTTGTTTCCTTTTGTGTGATCGGGCCAGCATATTTCCATATCTCGATTGGAAATGTATAAGTCGTTCCTTGCCATGGATGTCAATAGAAGCATGTATGCTTACAAATGTCGTTTTAATACTTGTGTACAAAAACTAGCGTCTTGCATCCTACAGACGCAAGATAGTGTTGAATTCAGTTCCACTCCCACCCCTATCTTACCATGATAACGTATAATACTTTTGGTTTATAGCATTTAAGATAGCAACATTAATAATTTAATTCATTCTTTTTGATTATTTATTTATCATTTCTGGTAACAAATGAGGTGAAATATACGTATGTCATTTAATCTCTTTGTTACATGAAACGGTTGACTCGATTTTATTGTCTGAGCAAATGATCTAGTACATTTTTTGTTAAATGCTCCATTTATAAGTTGGGTTCTCCTGAAAGGCGAGTTTCATAACTGGATGACAGTTTGTATTTTTTGTGATCAATTTGGCCATATATTCATGCTGACGATTCTTTTTTTCTTCTTCTTTCTTCAGGTAACTACTTGATTGCTGACATCTAATGGAAATGAATGCAGATCAACATCTCATCTACATTTCTAAATTCTCATTGACAGCATTTTGTGTAAGATGAAGGTGCCGATGACTAAGGAATAATAAAAATAACAATAATAATAATAATAAAAAGAAAAATATCATTATTATCAATTAATTAATTCGTTTTTTTATATAAAAAAATATCATATAAAACTTAAGTTAGGAGTCATGTGTTGGATATTGTTGTAATCTTCTTGGTCACAAATTGTCTTGTACTTGAAATCGGGAACTTTCTAGCTTTTTTTGTTAATTATACCTCAAACATTTAATATTGTATTACTGTACTATGTGCTTCGTACCGTTGTGTGTGTGTGTGTGTGTGCGTGTGTTTGTGTGTGTGTGCGTGCGTGTGTGTTTGTGTGAATGTAGACATCAATAACTGTTATGACAGACTCGAGTTGTGCTTATGACTAGTTACGTGTTTCTTTAAAACATTAAAATATAATTACCTTTTCAAATTTTGATTGTATTTTAGCACTTCAATGCAATTAGAATCAGAACCTGATTCATGTAAAGGTATGAACTTTACTTGGTTATTTGGTGTCTGATTTTATATATATATATATTTCAACAATCACCTCCTTGTACCTTGTCCCAATGGTAATATTGCGAATCTCAACAGCCAGGAATTAAAGTACTAAGCGTGGTAGGATGTAATATGAAAGAAAATACGGAAAGATATATATATATATATATATATATATATATATATATATATATATATATATATATATATATATATACACACACACACACAACACAGACGCCGATAAATGTTTGCATATACATAAATAAATAGCACTTACTGCACTACAAGCTGCATATTCGAAGTGCATGTTAAATACAGCTGTATCTGACGCTGACATAACTTCCTTGATAAAGTTACGTATAGATATATAAACAATACCATGCTAACATTAATTAATTTTCCGTGCGAAACCGTCTATACACATTCAAGCATCATCCTCACTGCTATTGAATAGGATTTGATCTCAATTGGAATTTGTATTTTTGTTGTTATTCATCAGTTTTCTCCCCATAATTGTATTAAAGAGTTTGAACTCGAGTGGAATTCATATTTGTGTTGTTATTTATTTGTATTTTCCGACTGTTATTTAAAGAATTTGAACTCGAGTGGAAATCGTATTTAAACAATAGTGAGTAGGAGCGATCATCGGGCATGGACATTACGCGCATAAATTAAATTACGTAACGTTGTCATGGTGGTTTTATAAATATTTATGTAACGTTGTCAAGAAAGTTGGTATAAGCGTCATATACATCTGCGATGTATTAGGCACATGAAAAGGGCATACGTGCCGAAACGTGGTGTTTAATTATATGTGTACAGCAAGGGATCTTGAAAATCAATTAAAACATCTGTCAACTTTTGGCATATTTGGCTCACAGGAAGATGGATAATGGAGCTATTCTTTTCCTCTTAATTTTTAAATTAAAGGCATCCCTACATTTGTAGGATATTGAAACAAATGATGGTAAGTTTTCAAAAGGTACATTTTTTCTCTCTCATAAAGGATACACAAGTTAAATTTTCATACGTTTATTTGTATTTAGCTTAAAATAATTTATAATTTTAAAAAAAAAACAAGAAAGAAAAACAAAACTAAAGTTGTGCTCATAGACAGCTAACTGACGTATATTTCTTTCATACATAATCCTGGATGGAAGAGGGATACACGTGTTCCCACACAAGGTGTGTAGTTGTGTACGTTGCTACTTCGTCCGAGTTGTCGTGTATAAATTAAGAGTGACTTTATTTTGTGTATCTATTTTAAATCTATGCAAGGACACTGTACTCAATACTGCTTAGAAGGTTGATTAAACAAGAGGGAGATTGAAATAAAGATTTTCATAATATTTCCTCTCATAATGTTTCATCTTGTTCTTCCATATTTACTGTAACTTTGAAAAAGCTGGTCTCTTAAAGATGTGGTGGCTCAACGCTTTTTCTAAAGCATAGTACGTGATGCATATATGACATAGACAATACTTGAGTATCCATAACACATGTACTGAACCGTACAAACCTGCTAATTCATGTCTCTTGCACATGTACTGATCTGTACAACACGATAATGACTGTCTCTTCCACATGTGCTGATCTTTACTAACATGCAAATGACTGTCTCTTACACGTGTACAGATTTGCACAAACTTGCTAATGACTGTCTCTTACACATGTACTGATCTGTGCAAACATGCTAATGACCGTCTCTTACATGTGTACCGATTTGCACAAACGTGCTAATGACTGCCTCATACACGTGTACAGATTTACACAAACTTGCTAATGACTGTCTCTTACACATGTACTGATATGTACAAACATGCCAATTAGTATCTCTGTTTCATAAAAATAAGAGGCAATCACGCATTTAACAATATTTTTATGCAAAAAAGCGCAATTCAAATAATATTTTCAATGATCTAAACCACTTTATTTCGATGATAAACGCTCTTCACATTTCATTCAAGATTTGAGAAGAGATTTTATAACGAAACATTAAAATCGTTTTATGGGATGGATCTTTATAGAGTTTTAATGGCATTACTAACATGCAAATGACTCTTAAACGTATACAGATTTGCACAAACTTGCTAATGCCTGTCTCTTACACCTGTACCGATTTGCACAAACATGCTAATGACTGTCTCTTACACATGTGCAGATTTGCACAAACATGCTAATGACTGTCTCTTACACCTGTACCGATTTGCACAAACATGTTAATGAATGTCTTTTACACGTGTACAGATTTGCACAAACATGCTAATGACTGTCTCTTACACGTGTACAGATTTGCACAAACATGCTAATGCTGCCTCTTACACGTGTACAGATTTGCACAAACTTGCTAATGACTGTCTCTTACACATGTACTGATCTGTACAAACATGCCAATTATTATATCTGTTTCACAAAAATACGAGGCAATCACGCATTTAACAATATTTTTGATGCGAAAAAGCGCAATTCAAATGATAATATTCTTCAATGACCTAAACCACTTTATTTCGATGATAAACCGCTCTTTACATTTCATTTAAGATTTGAGAAGACATTTTATAACGAAACATTAAAATTGATTTTATGGGATGGATCTTGATAGAGTTTTAATGGCATTAATAACGGGGACTGGGTGGGGTGGATGGATGACAAGTTATGTGATATGAATAATGTATCGAGGGGATTGTATGGAATGAGAAGTTGACCAGTCTTTATCTCCACAGGTATGTCCGCCAATGTGTATAACTTATCGGCATGACATAATAATAGTATGCAGACCGAACACTTGTCCAAACAGTAAACAGCTTGTTTTGTTTTTCCACGACGAAACTTGGCTAAGATGACAGGTGTCAGATTTATCTTACAGAACATGATTTATTAACCCGTTCTATTGTTTTCTTATTTATTTAACTTTTGGAAATTCCTGCTGTCATCCTTAGTTATGAAATGTCATGTGACATGTATTCATACACAAATTTTTAATGAATGCCACTTGACATTGAATTTTGTCATTTTTTTAAAAATATTTATATACCAACACGTCCGTGGACTGTAATAAACATCGGTGCTGTCTTGCTCAATAATATGCAGAAAAGTCAACCAGATTAAACTTGACAGTAATTTTTGCAATTTTAAATCTCTTCTCATCAACGAGAACATGTTTGGACCACTGATATTCATGTTTTAAAAAATCCCAGGTCTATGGATCGTAATCGATGATATTTTGCACAATAATGTTCGTTAGGGTTACAATATTCATTCGGACTCCCGCCTTTAAATATGAACACATTAAGAATGTGTGTGTGTGTGTGTGTGTGTGTGTGTGTGTGTGTGTGCGTGAAAATAATTTAGGAGGGAGCTGATAATATGTACTAAGAGACTGACATGTGCAAGATTAGGTTGTTTGTATCTGCAACGTGCATAGAGGTGTAGTCATGGATCTAACATGAATGTCTGCAATAGGAAATGGGGCTTCTATCGTCGTGGCAAGTAGCAGAGTTCCGATGTAACTGCCCATATAGAAAAAAATTTATCGACAGTGAGATAAGCATTTTGCAAAAAGAAACGTATGATAAGAGTTACAAGTTGATAAGTGTTACAAGTTGATGAGAGTTACAAGATGATGGGAGTTACAAGTTGATAAGTGTTACTAATATATAAGGGTCACAAGCTGATAAGAGTTACATGTTGATAAGAGTTACAAGTTGATGAGAGTTACAAGTTGATAAGAGTTACAAGTTGATAAGAGTTACAAGTTGATGAGAGTTACAAGCTGATAAGTGTTACAAGTTGATGAGAGTTACAAGTTGATAAGTGTTACAATTTGATAAGTGTTACCAATATATAAGGGTCACAAGCTGATAAGAGTTACAAGTTGATGAGAGTTACAAGTTGATAAGTGTTACAAGTTGATGAGAGTTACAAGTTGATAAGTGTTGCAAGTTGATAAGAGTTACAAGTTGATGAGAGTTACAAGTTGATAAGTGTTACAAGTTGATAAGAATTACAAGTTGATGAGAGTTACAAGTTGATAAGTGTTACAAGTTGATGAGAGTTACAAGTTGATAAGTGTTACAAGTTGATGAGAATTACAAGTTGATGAGAGTTACAAGTTGATAAGTGTTACAAGTTGATGAGAGTTACAAGTTGATAAGTGTTACAAGGTGATAAGAGTTACACGTTGATGAGAGTTACAAGTTGATAAGTGTTACAAGTGGATGAGAGTTACAAGTTGATAAGTGTTACAAGTTGATGAGAGTTACAAGTTGATAAGTGTTGCAAGTTGATAAGAGTTACAAGTTGATGAGAGTTACAAGTTGATAAGTGTTACAAGTTGATAAGAATTACAAGTTGATGAGAGTTACAAGTTGATAAGTGTTACAAGTTGATGAGAGTTACAAGTTGATAAGTGTTACAAGTTGATGAGAATTACAAGTTGATGAGAGTTACAAGTTGATAAGTGTTACAAGTTGATGAGAGTTACAAGTTGATAAGTGTTACAAGGTGATAAGAGTTACACGTTGATGAGAGTTACAAGTTGATAAGTGTTACAAGTGGATGAGAGTTACAATTTGATAAGAGTTAGAAGTTAAAATGTTTAATCCAAATTGAAATAATGAAAGTGAAATAAGTCAAATTAATGAAATGCATACTGAAATGTTTATACATGTATCGATACAAATGAAGACTTCTTTAATCGAGGAGGTAACATAAAAACAAATTAGAAACATTTCACAAGCAGTAAAATACATGCTTCGACAAAAACATAGATATATGTGTACGTTCACACAAAACAAAATCAGAACGAAAGACGTATACATCCTTATAAGAAAATTTAACTGCAGTAACAGATGAGATTTGTATAAGCCATATTTAAAATCGGTTGAAAAAACTCTATTAGGCTTCATGATTAGACATGGAAGAATACCAAACCACAAAATCTAACGAGTTGAGTATAAAAAGTTTTACAACAAGCCACGCTTTCTACGTACGTTGATCACAGATAGGATTGATAACGTAACAAATCTGGACATAAACTAAGCGGAAGTGCAAAAAGAATATTTGACAGAATTTAATACTAAAGATATAAGTTATAAGAGAAAAAATTACATCAATCATGTTAGAATAACTAAAATTGAGGGAAAAACTGAAATGCCAACATTCTATTTGTACTTGGATAAGCTGGTCCTCATGATTACAAAGACGGTAGGTACCGTTAATTTTGGGACAAATATTGTCAAATTGATGGCATCAGAAATACATGGACATCAGTGGCAGAAATACAGCTGTACAAAATGCTCAAATATTGTCAAAAACCCAGGACATATACCAGAACGCAATGAACTAAGATTTAATCCAGATAACTCAGCTTAAAAATTTCCGACAAGTGTTTTGTTTTGTTGTTGCGAAATTGAAAAGCTATCGGGATCAATTTAAAGCTCCGTACCTTATTTATTCCGAAGTTAATAGTATAATTGGTGAAAGATTTTTTCCTTAAAAATCTAACCCTATGCAAAATACGAAACTGAAGAGCACCACGGAAATATGTGATGATGCGATTGGTACAATTGCAAAATTAATTTACAAAGAAGGATTTTACGTCTGTGTAATAAGTCTCCTTGTATGGAGTAGTTGTATCGATAATAGAGCAGTTCCTACATTCAGCTTCTATTATATTCAAAGCAAGAAAATTCGTTCCACATTTAGCCACACCACAGATTAATATGTTCAAGTAAAACTCCGTTGTGCTCCAAACCAATGACATTATTCATATATGCCTAAATAATACGTTTGAATGTTCACCCGAACAATATACATAAAATAAGAATACATTTTGTGAGCATCTGCATTAGTTCGATGATGGTTTTGAAACTGAATACATTGTTGACTCTCAGTTAATTTATGGCTACAGCATTCTAATATTTTATCGTGTGTATTTCTTCAGTCGAACCAGATTCCAGGTTATCATTGTACATTTTTAATACGCAATTATAATTTGTGTATGGCTGTATGCTTTTGTTTAATCATTAACTACTTGTCTCATTTAGAAACTCATGGAATAAAATATATTTGTCAAGACCTTCTGTTGTAAGAAAGAAGAGTTATGTTGCTTAGTTTTCAAGCTTACCGAGATTACTTTCTGCACCCGTTTTGTACAATACCAAAACACCAATCAAGTAATAGAGTAACGTATTTACCGAATGTTGTCGTGTTTACTATTAGTCATGTAACAATACTTGTAAGGGGCATATATTATATCACCCATCACCCATCACAAGCGCAAAGAATATGTACTTGTATTTTATATTAATATCAGAAAGTTGGTAAAATATTACAAAGTTTTGGTAAAATTGTGGAACATTGACAGCTTTTTATATAAAAATGTATTCAGCTATCAAAAACCGGAATGATAATTCTTGTTTCTACAAAGAACTGTAAATTTCAACAATGCAGATTGCAGCATACGTCATCTTTTTCCATCTTGGATTCTTCGTCGGGATTCGAACATGAAATCAGTAGAACATTTTCTTATTAGGACTTTTAAAAAATTATTCTTGGAATAGTTTTGGATTTGATTCTATATAACCGTAAGCTCATATTTTTTCATTTTTACAGAATTTTTCCAGGGAAATAAATTATTGTATTTTTTCAAAATTTGTTGTTTTCACTCTTTCTTGTGTTACTGTTTATTTGAGTCTAAACAAGTGACATACGAATAACATTTAAATTAGCATGACATTATTAACATGTCTGCAAATGTACCTGCTGTGATTGGAGAATACTGTAGTCTTCCAGTAATATTTTGAAAACATTTTCTCTATTCCGTTCTTCCAAGTTTGTGTCTCATAATACACCCTCCGCTCTCTTGGTTGCAATATTGTACAATGGTAGGTGTCGTATCTGCTCCTTCCTCGACTATTTGCAGAGTTTGTGCGAACTATATCAACGATTGTCTAACTGAACAATTTACATAAAAGCTAAAAGACATTTTCTGTCCCCATCAACCTGTTTACGTAATACTTAGATTCTGATACTTTTCCATACCAGCTGAGTAATACTAATATTATAGAGACCATGCCATCACTATTTGCCTGGGCCTGCTTTCTGGGGATCCCCCTCCCCAATCCGCCATCCCCTCAGTCTCATACTTTGTCTAAAATAACTCTAATAATTATAAAGTTATAAAGAATAGTTTAACGAATAACGAATGTTTTCGTGGTGTATTTGTAGATATATAAGGGCCGCAATACATTCAGTGCCCTGGGCCACTCAAGCCTTAATCCGGCCCTTTTATTTGTTATTATCAGATTTTAACACCCACCCATCTAGGGACAAGTTTTAACGAAGACAATACACTAGAAATGTTAGAAAGAAAGTGGTAAAGATCATCGGCTGCCATTTACATTCTGTCTACTCCTTTGCTATTGTACATTTAGTTGGAAACCATCTAGATAGCTACCTAATGGAGTAACTATTAACGATATTGTCTTGCAAGGTTCTGTTACAATCGAAGATTTAAGATCTTAGCCTTATGTGCCAAATAACACCTCCTATTAGAGACCACATCGTGGACTTTTTAGACTGCCCAGATATTAAATTAAGGAACACTTAAAGAAATTCACAAGCTTTAAAACACCTATGGAAAAGACTAGAAGGAGTTATTTATAATAACTTGGAAAAACCTTTCAGCGAAATAGAGGTATTCATACAAGGTGGACCCTGTTGTGCTGTTAACATTTTAGAACAAAATTAACGCTAGGCGGCAAACTACAAACTTCTTGCTTAGTCTGCAATAAAAACAAATGTTACATTATGCATATTGGACAAACCTGATAACTGAAACAATAACCAGAAAAGAGCGAAAATAAAAATGTGTACACAGTTTCCTTGATTTGCTTTTAGTAACAATATAATATATACAAATATTAAACCCTAAGGCTTGCATTGAAATGGATAAAACATATTTACTCAGGAATATGACCTTATTTATATGCCAGCTCTAACATTGTTTTCCACAGTCAGAACAACTCTCGAATTTTATTATGTCTAGAGTGTCTAAAAATAGAGTTATGTCAGTGGCATAATTCAAACAGGAACTAAAAATCCATAATTAACGGATGAGCATAATTACCATTTCTGGAATAAATAAAATATGCACAAGTACAATGAACTGTTAACTTCTAGTAATAAGAAAATAATGTGCTTGCTAGCGAGATTCGTTCGATGGAGCGTTTAAAATAAGAGATAGATTATTATTTCTATAGTAATGTATTTAAAAAGATTGTGTATAATTGTCAAGTTCCTTCCTTTCCAGGTTTTGACGAGTTTCATTTTGAGTTTCTGTTTAAATTTGACTACAGATTTAAATATGTAGTCTATAATCTACTCATGAACTAATGAACTGTTTTTCATATATGTCAAAACAGAAGCTCGTATTTCTCATCAAGTTCACAATATCTCGCCTGCGACACCACCTCAGGCCTTTTTTTTTGTACAAGTCCTGATTACAATGTTCATCGTCGATTCGAAAACCACAAGGAAACGTGTCATTCATATGTGATGTCTGTGTCAATACATAGCTGCATCACGACATACCAGAATAGACTGGGACACGACCTTATGTTTCAACTCGAGGCACGTCGTGACATACGAGTACAGTTTTTAGACATCGATAGAAATTTTACCAGACGCATTCGAAAGAGACGTTGGAATGCATTAGCGGCAAAATGTATATTATCCTTTATTCGGTCACAAAAGGAATTTATCTTTTATTCGATAACAAAAAATGTCAAAGCCGCCTCACAAGATAATAATAAGAACGCAAGAAAAAACCCACCCTCATAAAAACAAAAAACTAAAAACAAACATCAACAAACCAAACAAAACAATCAAACCAAACGAAAAACAAGATTGAAACAGGATACAGGTGGATGGAGTAAAAACCAAAAAATGCTTTATTACAAATTAAAACAAAGACACACAGATTCAAAATTAAGGAAAAAGTGAAATGGGAAGGGGGAAAGAAATGGTGGATAGAGAGAAACATACAGCATGTTTCATAAATATTACGGCAGCATAGCGGGTCCAAATGAAGCAGAAAAAACTCACATGAACGGAAATCACACACACGCACACGCACGCAAACACGCACGTACACACAGACGACGTATAAATGCTGATTTAGTGAAACTGTGTGAGAAGAAGAAACAGAAGATCAAGAAATTTAGCATTACAATAATAATAATAATAATAATAATAATTTCCAAGTGCTATCTTTTATAACTTTCCATTCGCATGGCACGAAGTTGAACATAAGTACAGTAGCTTTTGGATTATGTTATGGAGTTTGAGAACACGAGAATTAATCCGGTTTTTTATTGGAAAGGGCTGTTATATTCAGGCGGAATTCAACAATATACACGGTGGATGCCGTAAACATTATCTTGTACGTGCTGTACTAGAGTGTTGAGCTCCATACTCTGGCAAATTAAGTTGACCTTTATAATACAGGTCCAGCTATTTGGTTAGATAAATACTGCTATTCGCTTTATACTCCAGAGTCTAGATGTATGTGTAAATTACAAAGTTTAAATGCATTTAAATCACAGTACACGTGCTACGATCTAAAACAATTCGAGTAGTGAACATTTTTATACAATACGTCCCATTTATGTAGTCAGTGTCGTTTGCTGGCCAGATGTCAAAAAGGTTTAAAACTTTATAAAACTTTCGAAATTATATAACACCACAAGAAAGTGCTTTAAATATGATCACCAATACAGTGTTTTATTTACAACACATTGAGTGATGTTATCGAAGTAAGTAAGATAATTACTGTGTGTAAGTAAGTAAAAGTTTGTACATTTATAGCCAAACACAGCTACTTTATTTTTGTATGTTTATTTTATCGGCTAAGTCTGAACGTAATGTAATAATAAAATAAATAGTCTTAACATTTGTAAAGATTGATTCTCTGCAAAATATATGAGAATGATACTTAAAATGTCATCTGTATTCCATTCAAGTGTTAACTTATTTTATTACAATTTTTTCAGTTCAGTCAAGTGTTACAATATTTTTTACAATCAAGTGTTACAATAAGTTTAGTACAATAAAGTGTTACAATGAGTTTAGTACAATCAAGTGTGTGTTATAATAATTATATTACAACCAAGTTTTATAACAATTTTATTACCGGCAAGTTTTATAACATTACTTTAGAAACAACTTCTCTTGTTGAAATTATTTGAAAACGGCAACATAATCTGTTGTCGAAAAGAAACAAACAAAAATAGAAAGAATTCAGAATTAGGGCATATTGAAGACGAAACGCTAGAACGAATATTAAATAAGTTAGAAATAAAAAGAAAGTAATAATAAAGGAACATGTGTGTCATTTTGGGGATAAATGAAGTACCATCTATGCTCACTCGTAAGTACGGTACAACCGCAAACAATTTTGTTTCTTATACTGATTACTCGAAACAAACTGCATAGACCCAAATCTACCGGCACAGTATACGACAGAAGATCTGAGTAAGTGTTGTTTACAGCTGGAGTCGACTTCTATAGAGGCAAGTACGGACGATAAAAAAAAAAATGTTACAATTAAAATATCCCGGGTAAAAAGAGGAAAAGGAAAGTGACAAACCGTGTTGGTATCTTAGCATGCATCTAGCCATGGTGCTCTTCACGTGTCTGACAACAAATTGCATTTCAAGATGTGCTAATCCACTTCACAGACTATCTGAATGGGTATCCACTTCAAAGACTATCTGAATGGGTATCCACTTCAAAGACTATCTGAATGGGTATCCACTTTACAATCTGAATGATAATAATAATAATAATAATAATAATAATAATAATTATTATTATTATTATTATTATTATTATTATTATTATTATTATTATTATAATAAAGACTTTATTTAGAGAAGGTAAGTCAATTAGTTAGAGAACTAATCTACCTTGAGGCCTTTTATCTTTTATGTACAATATATACAGTATATACAACATGATGTGAAGAATCTGGCTTGACATAAATAATTGAGTGATTTTAAAAGTCAAAGTATCAAGCATGGAATACATGCACAGGCATCCGTGAACACATAAACATATATAAAATAACAAATATCATCCTGCATTGAAAAATTAAACTGTAAAAAACGTTGCGAAATTACAGAAAAACAGGCGGTAGCCTATTTATTGTACTAGAACTGTTCAATAGTCTAAAGATTTCATCCATTTGAGACATTGATTATGAAAAGAAGAAATGCTAGGAGCCTGCCTTATGTCACGGGGAATGTTGTTCCATACCAGTGGACCAGTATGTTGAAAACGTTTTTTTTTTAAAAAAAAAACAATTCCTTCTTTGGTATAATGTAATTTTTACTTCTTATGGGCCTTAAATTTGGAGTACCATCAGCATCTCTTTGGTGAAAGATATTGCTTAGATAGGTAGGAATGGCTTTTCTGTATACTTTATACATCAATTTGGCCTTTCTAAGAAATATTCTTTAATGTATTGTTAAAATTTTTATATTATTCATTGCATCCTGAAAATTGTCTATACACTGATTTAGAATTAAATAGAAAACCTTCTTTTAAAGTCCTAAAAGTGTTGTTATGTTTGAATTAGAGGTATTACCCCAAATAGCATTACAGTAGTCCAAATATGGCTGAATAGAACGTTTATAAAAGATGACCTTATACTGAAGAGGAATGTATGTTTTGATTTTCCTCAGTATCCAAAGATAAGAATTAACCAGTTTTGAAACGTGTTTAATGTGAATAGACCAAGTAAGATTGTTACGTACGAGTAAACCAAGAATTTTATCACGAGAGGTCATATTAAGGCTCACATTGTCGAAAATAAACTGGAGTGTGTCGTTATCTCGCCTTGCTCATTTTTGTAGCGTGAATGAGTATACATTTCAGAAATACGTAGGATGAAGAGTATGCAGGCTGCATACACGATACATGCTGTGAAAACGTTGTAATACCATCAATGCAAAGAACATAATGATTATTTTTCAAGCGTAGAATGAATTTACAAATCTTCTGATGGTAAAGTTTAGTCCCTTTGGTCTAGCTATATACATCGTGATCCGGACATAAATAGACTTTGCTACACTACCAGTTAAAATTTGAACGATATGAAAGAGAGTCCCGTTTAAAATCACCAAATAGTTGTCTATATATATATATATATATATATATATATATATATATATATATATATATATATATATATATATATATATGTGTGTGTGTGTGTGTGTGTGTGTGTGTGTGTTTTATTATTTCAAAGAGAGATTGTATTAACAGTTGTCGACCGAATTCTTGGGTATTTTCTAAACGTTCCTTGACGTGGATTGCACATAGACTTTTAGCAGATTTAACGATGCTTTATAGACGGCTCAAATATTTGCAAGATGTAACGTTTCTTTAAAACAAATACCTCCCACAAAGGAGCCTGGATACAAACCTTTGCTAAATTTTCAGGTTAATTCGGGTCTAGCTTAAAAGGACAGGTGTCAAACGTCACTGTAGCATAACGGATTATCTGCCTTGACACTGACCCTGAGAGGCGACGACCAAATTTTTCCGGTATCAGAGGCAAGGTTCTAAGCACATACAAAGAAAACATGTTGGTTTTCAAGACCTCTTCAAGGTCAACATCAGTAGTTCGTTTCTTTATTCATAACGTTCAAGACAAATAAATCAGTTACATTTTCCAATTACATCGAGGCAACTCACAAAATAAGTAATGTATCCCAACGATGTCGAGGCAATTCGCATTTAACACTCTTGTGCTGTAGAGAGGAAGTTGGCTTTCTACTGGTTCAACCAGCTCAGAATATTTGTCATAAAATGGACTTATATTGGATGAAAAAGTTGGCAGACCAAAAATTAACCCGGGCGCGAGCGGGATGTAAAGGTTACGATGTACATCTTCTAATTAATTGCTGAGCATGACAAAACAGATCCAACTTCCCAAAATAATGAATGGTTGAAGCCCCCCCCCCCCATTCCATGTCCGGAAGCCATATTTTCAGTGATAGTATCGTACGTGCTCAATCGTGTAAGGGGGTGGAGAAGCAACGGTGTAGATTTAAATAATTACCCAGCGTGCTGTCGCTTATTGTGGGGAAAGAATGCGATTGACACCGCGACCGCGACTTTTGACAAGATGGAGACAAGATGAATTAAAATAATGTATATTAATTTTATTTATAGCTCAAGATGCCGAAACGCACAAAGTTCACCTCGAAATTCTCTCTCTCTCTCTCTCTCTCTCTCTCTCTCTCCAACTATCAAGCTGATTGTTGTAGATCTATTTGTAAAGAAATCATGAACCCGTTAGTGTTTTGCTTCGATATTTTTGCTGCACTTCCAACTATTTTCTGAGAACATCTGTACTTTCTAGTGACTCTGCATACATAATCATTGGGTAAAATATAATGAATTGTCATTGAGCATTTCAAGCTTTAAATATTTCTAGTAATTTGACAGAAACGACACCAGGTTACACAGTCACATAACCCCTCTCTCTCTCCGTCCTCTTAGTCCACTCCACTTAGATAGTATACATGTTCTTAACTGAGAGTTTGTTCCTCAGAAAAATCACACATCTTCAAGATCAAAGCTCTCTCACCGCCTTCTGGCAAATCGACTTAAATCGTGTTAGTTCATTAATAAAACGCATCCTCGTGAAATAGGTTAATTGCTTTTTCAAAAACAGTTAGTCTTTAAAAGATTTATCACAGTACGTAACAGTAAGGCCGGATATATACATTTTGTAACACACGACTGCCATTATAAAATGTAACCCTTAAATGATGGGATTACTCCAGTTGGAAGCAGGTCAATCAGTTGTTATTATCAGACTTTGCCACCAACAGTACCGGCAGTTCATGGCGGCCTTTCCCATACTGTATAAAAAACCAATCGAAATGTCCTCTGCTATTTTTGCGAGAGAAAAATATGGCTCAGCAACGCCGAAATTTTCAGAAAAAAACATAAATTTTGTTCGAAGTAAAATTTCGCCGCAAAAAATAAACTGTAATCTATTCGGACTGTCGTTGCTATTTCTGCGATTTGTTTAATTGTATGATTGACCGAGAAGTTATGAATGAAAAAAAAATATGCATTCGCAACTTTTCGGCCAGTCTTTGTTTCATATATAGCCGAAGTGGTCCAAATGGCTAACGGCATAAATTCGAGATATAATCAGTAAGACTGACATCGAAGTTGCGGATGATATAAAACGTATGACAGATTTCTACATGAGACAGTCTGACACTGCTTGTTGCACCATTTCGTTCGTAACTTCTGACATTTAAATACCGAATTATATGTGGGACCGGTTGAAACAAAAGATAGTATATTTCCCTCTCTCAACACAATCTAGTAAGATCGACTCTAATATGATCATTCCGGTAATACAACATGGTAACGCCGAATAAACAGGTCATAATACGAGTTACAAGAACGGGTTTAATAAGTATACTTTCGAGGATAAAAAGATATCATCGTATACATGTTTAGCCTGTTAACGAGAGAAAAGATGTGACGGGACGTGGAATAAATGTGCCGTGTTCTGTATGACACTTTTGGGATAAAAAATAATAATGCATTAGCTCAGTCTGCTTAAGGCGGATGTCAGTCACATCACGGTCGAGGTTAGGTCACATAAACGTGTTGTATAATGTCAGCCTCCGATGAATCTGTGTATCACTTTGCGACGTCTCACCTGTAAAATATTCCTACCTTCGACCTTACAAGATGTAATAATTTGTTAGGTATCAAAAGGCTATCGTGTCATCATCATGTGTAATAAAAATTTGCTAGATAATTTAACCCCAATTTAGCCTACCTAATTCTTCTGTTGGTTAAGATGCCAGTCTTCGACCGACAAAAATTACACGTGGTTTAAAATGGGTTTCTCCATTGCCAAATATATGAATCATTCTCTATGCAAGAGCCGCGATGACAACCGCAGACTGATTTAGTTCTTAAATAGATTTATTGAAAATTTGGTTTAAAAACAACAATTTAATATTCACCAAGAAGCTTATAAAGTGAAGTTTGTCAAAAAAGGAAAACAAAAAATGCGTGATGTATAATTAGCGTGAAATTTATGCAGTTTTAGTTTCCACTTGTTAATGACTTGATGTACGATATGCCATTCTTATAGATACTTCGAGAAAGTAAATAAGGGATATAACTGTGACCTAACATGAATTAAATGTCACTCTAATTAGGTCAAAAAAATGTCTTTTTTAACAGTAATTTGCTTCAAGATGCTTTCAATCACTGACTGTAGAAATAAACTTGAGCAACACCGAACCTCTCTTTAGGGGTCACATTTCTCACTTGGCAGAGCAGCTGCTGACGACAGGTTTGACCGCAATTTTATCCTTTGCTTATCATTTTTTATTGTAAAGGTTACATTCTTGTGTATTTTGGCACGAAATACCCAAGAGCAAGTACTTTGCATTTTCGCCGCGCCATATATTTGCGTGCAAAAATTATAGCATGACTATTGACATTACGTGATTTAACATAACCTATTTTCACCTCACATTGAGATTTTACAATGTTTTGTTTACTTCAAATCTTATAAACAATATTGTCGGAGGAAGACGTGCTGGAAAGAGAAGAAGAAAAAAAAAACTCTTTTAAATTGTTACGTTTACGACATGGTAATATATCTATTCTTGAAAAATTCCCCAAAGTAAATGACATTCTCAACATCTTTTAGGCATAAGACTATTCTGCTTTTAAACAAAATTTTAAATTTTTTGAAAGCATTTGAGTCACGAATGTGAAAGTAAATAATTGTTATAAACCATAAAAATAAGGATTTTTCAAAATATATATTTCCAGTCCAAAATTATATAATTTTTTGTGTGACAGTCTGGTTAGGTTCCTATTATGATTTGACATATTTATGACGTTGACATGTTGGAAACTATTTTAAATCGCTATGATATGTTATGAATTTTTTTTATAGCTTGAGAAAAGTATAAAACAGTGAGGTTTTTTTTATTGTTGTTGAGAAAATGACAAAACAGTGAGTTTGGTTGTCTTTTTGTGCGTTAGGTACCACACTTGTTTCAAACAGTAGCAATAGTCAAAGATGTGTTTTCTTTTTCTTGTAGAAGACGGCACAATGTGGTGATAACGGTAAACACACACTTTTAAAAGGTATTTGATTTAAAATAAAATCTGCGTCGCACATTCAGAATCATTTGAATCGACCATGGCTCAGGCTAAAAATAAATAACCCGAAAGTGTATTTCGTAGTTACAAATTTGACAGTTGTCTCTTTGCATTTCCAGTAAAGGCCAAGGCTCGAGGTCAGAATTTTTTAAAATTATTATTAATTTTTCTTTCAAATCTTGTTTTGTTTCATGAGGAAGAGAAGAAAGAAAATCAAAACATAAGTAAAATAGACCCTGATTGGCTTTATTATTGGGTGGGTCTCAACCCAATCTCAAAAATGTTTGCAATTTCTTATGTAATTTCTTGCACAAATGTCTTTTTATATTATGTTTGCTTCTGATTAGTATAAAAGTACGATTAAATAGACCCATTTATTTCATATTATAAAGAGACGACCTATTTTACGGACAAAATCTATGACCCACCCACCTCCAATTTTCCCGGATAATTGACGTTTTCGCTGCACCAGCGTCTGGGAAATGAATGTTATTATGACTGTATTTTAATCCTTAATGCTTGCATAACCTCAAGTGAGACAAAATTTAATTCCAAACCAAGCTATATGAAAGATGTTGAAAAATCTCAGTTTGAGAAAACTAGTGCCAGGCATCTGTGCTGTAAATATTGAACATCAGGCCATCGATCTCTTTCACTAAAGACCTTGACCTAACTGGATATTACACGGATGTATCATTAAAATAAGTTTTGATTACATATGCAAGTAAAATCAATATTTTCTAAGTAAGTAAATAAAACTTTCACAAGTATGAGAGCTATTTAAAATCACCGTGTGAAGTAGAAAATATCATTTAAGAATTTATGAGTAATATACAGTTTTTATTAATTGATAATAGTTTTCTTAGACAGATTTTTGTCGCCAGGAATTCGTTAAGGTGTTGTGTAAATTACGGTAGAATATATTGGCACTGTATAATTAATTTTTTTCACAAGACAATTGCATTTAATGTCTTCTTAGTCTACAAGATGTTCGAGAAAAAAACCCAGACTGAAATTTGAAATAACCGACTGAATGTCCGTCACGAAGTTACGCACAGAACCCAGCATTTATTTGCCGTTAGTTAATTTAAGGTTTACAAATATTTTACTCCACCTAATCCCCCAGAAAAATTTATGCGATGGTTTGAGTGACAGTAGATTGATAAAAACCAGTGACAGTTAATGTTTCATATGCATACAAAACCTTTAACGTAATTGATTGATTTGCATAATTCATATGCAGACAGCTACTTTGAATTGCATCGTGTTTATCTCTTCCAATAAGACTTTAAGACCTTTATTCCCCCAAAGGACAAATTTAATAAATTGTTTTGTTGTTGTTGCTATTGTTTTTGTTGCCCATTTTCATACAATAAATTGGATCTACTGACTGGTTTTAATGCTCAAGTAATTTAATCAAATACACATATATCCTGGATCTGGTGTGGTTATTACTTATTCAAACATTTACGACTATTTAAGACATGAAATATTATCAAGGTGTTGTAACAGTTATTCTATGATACACTGCCATAGACCTTCTTCGGGACAAATCGTGACAGTGAATCAGCAACTCTGGGATTTTATTTTATTTCTGCTCCAGGCATCATCTTTGTCCAATATGTTTATTCTTTTATTTATGCAAGCTGCAAGGCATATCTGTAAGAGATGGGGCGGGACAGACATGGTGACATATTTGACCCCCTGTTTTTTGTATTTAATCCAGACCATGCAAGACACAGTATTTAAGTACTTCAAAGTGAGATACATCAACCAAATAAACTAAGTGACTTTTATTAGTGTTGCCTCATTCATCGTCGATCTACGACTACAATTATAACTTGTACAACATTTCACGCAAGTTAAATGAGTCAATATATAGTCACTCACTACGCAAAAAATTGTTGTTTTTTTGTGATTTTAGTTGAAGTAAGCTGTTTACATCTGCTTGCTGCTAATCGTTAAAAATAATATTTATGATGTAAATACTACTTATATTTTTCACAAACATTTAACAAGTTTTTTCACTTTTTCTCGGCATTTTTTATTTAAGTATATTCCTTTAACAAATGGAGCACGTGACGTATGTAATGAGAATCACGCAACTGCTAATGGTATTCTTCAATGTACCATGACTTTAACAACAGGTTTGGATTTGAAGGGACAGGTCATTCGTGAATGGACACTAGATGTACATCTTATAGCAAAAATTGGTCCCATGTTTAGCCATAAATGATTTTTAATTATGTCTCATTCTGATTTTTTTAAACCTTCTTGATAAAGTCTCATGTCTTATGATACCGCCTTGGTTGAACAATGTTTCATTTTATACCATTTGTTGTGTGATTTAGTGATTTAACGCGTGACTTTGGTGACTTAGGCCTGGCGTGTGAAACTTGGTAACCAAAACGTCGTTTGCATCAAAAGGCTTGATTCGAGTTATTACGCAGCAGAAAATGCGAAGCTGACACGATAAACTAGGCTGGTGCTCAGCTAAAGGTCTGCACTTTTGTTTCTGTAGAGGTTTCCTCCAAGAGTAGTTGGCATAGCCTCGGCCAGTAATGACAAAGCAATCAATGTTATAGCTGAAAGAGGAAACATTCTGTATAAAAGGGATAATGTAACTGGAATATTTGTTTAAAGTTATCATTCAGGCAAAAACTCCCCATGTGTTTTGAATTGTAGTTTCTAGTGTTCTTCTTTTCGCCTGCATTGCATGTCGGTCCACCCCAGGTTTGATTCATTCGGTAACACCTCGAGAGACTCGATTGACTGTCCATTTGAACCGTATCGGTTGACGATATACTGAAGCAAGTTCAATTTAAAGTTAATTTGTGTGTGTGTGTGTGTGTGTGTGTGTGTGTGTGTGCAGTGTGACAGTTTATAGTGATATCTAGCACTTCGGCATCATGCCACAGACGTGTCGCATCATGTCCCACCCAGTTACATTATCCTGACACCAGACTGACCAGTACTAATACTAACCTTTTGTGCTGAGCACCAAGCGATGCAGCTGCTAATAACATTTTTATAAGTTTTTGATCAATATGGCAAATTCAGATCTCCGCTGTCCTACGTGAAGATCTGGTTCAGACCGCTTAAGTTCCATATTCTGGTGACCATTGAATTAACCAATGAAAATACAGTTTATAAAAGAATCAAATCGTTTGGTACTCACTGATTCTTCTCATCCACATACTTTATCTGATTGGTTGATAAAATTAGCCATTATGGTAAAGACATAGGTTACCAGAACATGACCCCTAAGCGGTCGCTGTCAGATCTTCATGTAGAACAGCGGAGAGATGATTTTAATCAGACTATGTCCTTTGTATGACTCGACCGGGGTTCGAACCAGCGACCTCCCGCATCCGAGGCGGACCCTCTAGCCACTTAGGCCACCGGAGTGGTCAGCTTTAAGTTGATCATTCTTCTCTTTAAAACTTGAATTTGCATAAACATAATATCTCATTACAAATATATAGATTATTGCCCTATGTACTCGCTTATAATTCAGTCCAACTGCAAAAGGCATGGACCCTGTACCTGAGATTGTATACATGGCTCTGCAAAGCAGTGTCTATTTTGTTTGTTTTACTGAATACTGCTAACAAACAGCGTATACCCTTATCTGCCGGCAGATGGACTGAACTTATAAGCGAGTAGACACGGTATGGGTTCAACGCCACATTTCAGCACATGATCGGCTAAACACAGTATATTTGATGGAGAAAGAAACCTGGAGAACCTCGGGAAGAACCACTGACTCACGGGCATCTACTCTCAAGCTTTCTCACATATCTATCTTGGACGAGCCCGATACTCGAACCCACGCTAACAGAAGAGAAATGCCATTGGCCTGTAATGACGAGCGTCTTAGAATACTTGACCACCGGATGTCTCAGAATTGTCTGGTTTAGTAAGTAGAATATGGCAAAAATTTCGTATTACTATATCGCGTAATAATTTTGTTTTACTGTATATAATCCGCCGTCAGATTTGTGTCTATGCAATTTGTTAGGAGTAATAGGTGCAAAAAACAAACATAGAGCATGATCTGCCAGCGCATTATGCGACGACAAATCAGATTTATGTTGTTTGCAGTTGGATTATACGTATAAGCGAGTATAGAAGGTACATAGTCTGCTTTGCTTTACATATGCTTGAATCTTTGTAAATGTATATGAACGCCATGTTGGAATGACAGTAAAAATTAAAGGAAATGCTAATCGTACAAGAAAAAAGTCGCTTGCAATTACTAAAGCTTTCTACGCTCTAAATACACAGTATGTCCATGAACTCACAACATGTCCATGAACTTTCATGAAATCAAAACATGTCCATGAACTCACAGTATCTCCATGAACTCACAACGTGTCGACGAACACACATCATGTCCACGAACACTCTACCGGAGCACACGGCTAAACTGAAGCTACTTGGGTAAAGTGACTGTGTTACGTTTGTGACAAAATACAGTAACTTTTACATGGAATTGTCCATGAAGCTGTCTATGTAGTGGAATGTGCATCAGAATTAATGCATAATTTAACTTAAGCTGAATCAAGTTTTAGATTAAGCAAAACTAATCTATCTTTAGGAAAAAACTCGTGTTGCAAACTTTGTTTCCTTAACTGTTTGCTTATGCCATATTAGCTTAGCTTAAAAATAAATCGAATGTAACTTAAAGTCAAATTTAGTTTAATACAATTTGTTGTTCAAAATTATTTTAAAATAAACTTCAGCTTAACCTAGTCTGTTTAATTTTGACACACATTGTACACTCTAAATGATGTGTTTGATCCCAACATTATTATTAGATCGGTTGCTATGACAATGAATTGTACCAATCATGTCTATTTTTCTCAGGATAAAGGGCTAGATTTTATATGTTTTCATCAACATAAATAGAAGTTGTATTAATTATGACCCACGGCTAAAAATAGACTAAAATGCAATTGTTCGAGTACACGTGCACTATCCGCATATTGGTATTTGGACAAAGGCTCTATAGAAGTGTTGATTAATGACACTGTATGGTTAAAGTGTTGTTTAAACTGAGTTAAACAAATAAAGTTACAAACACAACCGGTTGTTCGAAAATTGTCTGACTAAATTAATCTTATCCTATACAATTTGAATTTTGAGGATTTGAATTGAGCAATACATAAGATAATTTATGATATAGTAGTTGTTAAATATGGCGATATCACTTTTAGCGCCACAGTGGCGATATAAGTTTTAGCGCCACAGTGGTGATATAAGTTTAGCGCCAAAGTGGTGATATAAGTTTTAGCGCCACAGTGGTGACATCACTTTAGTGTCACAATGGCGATATAACTTTTAGCGCCATAGTGGCGATATCACTTTATGAACTACTTTATTTTTCCTGTAAGGAAGTATATTTGCTCTAATGCTTATTATTCAGATCCGTATGTCTATATTTCGGCCTATTTCATTTTTCTTCTTTTTCTGCTCCTTCTCTCTTACACGCCCTCACTATCCCTCTCTCCCTCGAAATCATGTCTAGTTTTAAAATGTGTAAAATGTATGCTAACTAACTAGAGTACATATATGCAGTCAGTGTCGTGCCATCAAGAAGTGCCTAAAACGCACTACAAACATTAAAATATAGACTTTAAGTATTAACTTTTTGATAATTAGTTTTCGACAGGAATTATGGAGGCTGTCAGTGACTGAATTTACATCACCTGTTGTCAGGTGTCACCTATATTGTATTCTATACCTGTAATACTCTTTCGACAAATGGTACACATTATTGGGGGGGGGGAACAACTCGTGATTAAATATAATAATACAATTATTAAGCTAAGAATTTTTACTCCCATTACAATTCTGCTTGAAATGATGGATAAATCAGTCGTTGATTGCAAAACGAAATTAAGAGACAAATTGTATAGGGTCTGCTACCGAGCTGGCCAACATGATTGCTGAAGTCGCACATAATTTACGTTTAATTGCATAAATAAATAACACAAAGACTGAAAATCCCTTTAAGTAAACTCACAATCACTCAGATATATGTTTAAAGATGCTACTCTGTGAAGACTTCCAGATAAAATCGCTATGTTACTTTTCTCGTTACCGCATCTCAACAGTATCAAGCCTCGCATGACATGCGTCATTGAATATTGTCTTCGTTTTCGTACAAAAAATCATTATTAAGAAAAAATGTACAAATTAATATATGTATGTACAAGTTAAGTTTGTACAAAATCGCTGCCCACAAAATATTGTAAAACTTTAGGAACTTCGTTTTATCAATGTTATAATGTAGCTGTTTATTACGTTGACACAAAAATGCAGAAAGCCATTGTAAATTTACGGCGTTTGCCTTGAGAGAAAAAAAAAAATATAACAAAGGTGACTCTACATTTTGGAGTACTCATCACTTAATATTAACTTTGATTCCATGAAATATAATTGTATAGTTTATAAAAGCTATGAAAAAAACCCACATTCAAAGCCATTGAAAACCATTAAAAACTCGTAAACAATATGGTATATGGTATGAACCTCGTTTTCATTACGCAGTTGGTATTTGTAGAAAAATCGATCATTTTATAAAAAGTCAATTCCATAAAATTTTATCTATTTTGTGTTTTCAAGCAAAGATGCTATACTATGGTTCTTTTGTTTTGCTACTACTACTATAAAATAGTTGCATCATCACCATCATTATCGTCATAGTCGTATTCGTAAATTCTACCACCACCACCACTATCATCATCAACATCATCATCATCATCGTCATCATCTACAACAGCACCATCTTCATTCAGATATAGATTGATAAGTAAATTTGAATACTTTCTTCAATAAAAATATTAAACAAACATATTGATAATGATGATGATGATAACTAAAGGTGTGCCAAAGAATATGTAAAGAAAACTATTTATAAGTCGTGTGATCATGCTATTTTTCGATTCAGTAATTCTTCATTTTTAAGATTTTTAAATCCGGTAACTTTAAATCATTAAAATTTACATTCTTACATATTTAAATAATGTATATGTATTGTTTTATTTTCATGATGACGATTCATTTATTTCCTTGATAGTATTGACGTTGATCAGTGTTGTGTCTGTGTTTAGTGTTTTTATGATCTCACACCATCTTTTTCAATGGTAGATGGAGAATGAGTTGAATTGGAGTGGAGAATTTTATTGAGATGTACACTTGTGAGGAACGACACCTGTGACTAATGCTTAAACCCAAGGGGGTGGGGTGGGGCAATCAATCAATAAACTTGTCAATCAGTACATATGTTGTAGACAGTACGTGATATTGCTTAATAGGGGTCGACACGTACTAGATCGTTTATCATGTAGTCGATGAATGGAAACCTGGAAACAATAATTCCCTCAAGTCATGGTTCATGCAACTACTACCATCACGATCACTGCAGCCACTAACAACCAAATCAATCACTATAATTTTAGCAACTTAAGACAATTAAAGTTAACATCTTTCCAATTACACCCAAACCCCCCCCCCCCCCAACTCTGTTGCTTGCTAGCAAGTGAGAAGAAGAAGAAGAAAACGTATGTCAGAGTTGGAATTGGTACGTTTGACATTCTTCAAATTCGGGTGTAAAAGTAAACGGATCATGGGGTGTTTTTATTACACAAAATTAGTATTATTCGCAAATTACAAAACAAAAGCAAAGAAAAATCCCCAAGACATGTGCTTATATATGATGAGAGACACACCCCTTTGAATGAATGGTCGTAAAAGCTGGAAGATAACGTACATTGATCAATGATTCGGAACTCACGCAACCCAGAAGTATCAAGGTGACATGACATCTTTTTTGCAATAAGTACGTCAAAAAAAGATTGACGACAATAACATATTATCACGCATAAAATTACATACAGGAATATCTGTTCCACACAGCTGGAGCGTTGCGTACATAGCAATAAATTAGTCAAATCCTGAGGTATGACTCAGGACATTAATGTCACCTTATTACTACACGTACAGTTTTAAAAAAATTGGAGGGATGGGGGCGGATTTTTGTGAGGACTCAAAAGTCAAAGCAAAATTTATCTTTGAAACCAAGTAACAGATTCGTGAATATTGCTAACGCTACTGGCAATACTATTACATTAAAGCATTTCTCGAAATCATTATTAAATTAATGATACATTGCAGTTTCACTTGAAATCATTCTTAAACTAATGATGTATTACAGTTTTATCCAAATATAATTATTAAATTAATGCTGTATTATACATTTACCCAAATATCATTATTAAATTAATGCTGTATTACAGTTTTATTCAGTATCGATATTAAATTATTGGTGTATTATCATTATCATATTAATGCTTTATTACAGTTTTACATGACATCATAATTAACTTAATGCCGTATTGAAGTTTTACCTCATTATGACAGTAATGCATTGCCGGATTACCCTTTAACCACAGTAAGCACGTGTTTAGGGCACCAGCCCAACAGGGACTCCAGAAACAAATAGTCCCTATAACCAGTGAGGAAAACTGGGGAAATTCTTTTCCTTAAAATTCTAACCCTATGCAATGTACGAAACTGTATAGACCACTATAATTATCATATATTGAAGAGTAATCAATATCAATAAATCAATACTAAGAATGCGTTAATCGAACTCATAAATCACCAAAATGAGAGAGGAGAAAGTATTCAAATAATAAAATAGGACTACATTCGTAGGTACTGATCGGGAAGCAATACTTGTGACCCGAGTCCATATGACTCAACCGAAGGGAAGCAAATATGGCAGTGTTCCGTCTAAGTCAAGCTCCCGTATTATATTGCCAGTGTAGATAAGTGTGTAAAAGTGCATTTGCAAGCATTTGATACAAGACGCTCACTAATAAAGATCATTTGCAAATGCCACTTTGGGTATTTGAAGATGCAAAATGCCACTTTGGGTATTTGAAGATGCAAAATGCTATGAGAAGTACATATTTATTTTTCATAGCTTTTGAGTTAAATTTTTGTAACAATAGTAACGATTGAAAAGCCCGATGATATTCTTAGTCCATTGAAATATCTTTTGACGGATACCAGACATATAAGACAAGTCATATTATTATATTTTTTTAATTATATTTTTTTTTATTTTACATTAATTTGTTTTAACATTACCGATTACAAAAACTGAGGACCACATGGCAGATGGGTCAGCCATGACCAAATGTGTTATCCTCGTTAAACTTTATTATTATTATTATTATTATAAATTCCTATTTTCACTTTCGTGAAACACTATTTAAAAAGTTATTTTACATATGTGTAAAAATAATTTAAAACACTGAAATAAAGGCTTCATTTATATATGTAAAACAAATCATTCATTTCACTTACTATTTTAGATATGTTAGTTGACATGTGTACAATAAAGTTAAACTATTTTACTTTTTTATCAAAACGAATTATACATGTAGAACCAATGTATATTTTACATACGCGTAAATCTTTTTCTCGCATGAGGAATTATTTTTGACACATGTAACAGCCTTTTCTATATATGTAAAATAAATAATTTATTTTACGTATATTTAAAACAACGTTATATGAAACAGTCGTTATCTACCTCGAGATTCCTTTTACATACACATTTTTTTTCTTCAGCTATGTGCTTATTTATTTCCCAAGTATGAAAAAGTATTTTCGATGCTCAAATTTCAGCACATTTAAAACAATGTCCAACATATTGCACATAAGTGCATTTATTGCAGATGTGAAAAAGTTACGCATGCATATAAGAAAGCATCAAGTGAACTGCGACCCGGTTAAAGTCAAAACAATTGCAACACAAAGGCCGATAATTTCGCGTCTTGATCAATGTACAGCTAAACCCTGAACTTTACATTTTGTTTTACTGATGACCATTTTCTTAGTGTATTCACAATTAGAAGGTTTAACGCCATTTTTAGCACAAGATAGGCTATACATGACGGCCAGTATAAATGGTGTAGGAAGAAACCGTGAAAACCCCGGAAAAAACCACCGACCTACGAAAAGCTACCGGCAAGTTTTCTCACATACCCACATTAGCCAAACCAGAGACTCGAACCCACGCAGAGCTAGGTGAGATGGCAATGATCCGTAACGGTGAACGCTTTAGACTACTAGGCCACTCAGGCCCCGAATAGCATTGCTAACTTCGGTTACATTTTTTCTCGAAATATTATTAAGTTCCCTTTCAAATATCTAAGGTAACATTGCTATGACAAGTAGTTGTAAAAAAACAAAGTATGCGAGAATATTTTCAGTTATTTAAATTTTAAAATGTTCGTTAGGAAATGGTTTGTAGCATTAATTTAACAATGACTGCAGATTAAACTGTAATGTGACTGTACTTCAATAATTCTTTCAGGTAAAAGTGTAATACAGCAGACATCGTAGCGATATGACTGAAAAATTGTTAAAGCTACGTTAAGAATCCAAATCTCTCTCTCTCTCTCTCTCTCTCTCTCTCTCTCTCTCTCTCACACACACACACACACACACAGAGGATTATATTAGATAAACATATTTTTTGGGTGGGGGTTGAACACTGGAAAGTTCGCAACTGATAAAAATGTAGGGATTATATAGAAAGAAAAGAAGAAAAAAAATGATCAGATACCAGATCTTCACATTTTTGACAGTTAAATCCACCGAGTATACTCCACTTTGATAGCTACCGCCATGCATTGAACTGAAACGTAATTGTTTAATGTGCTAAATGCCGCCTTGAAAAAGATGCATTTTCTAATATAAGAGGAACGGAAGTTTACATATGATGACATTCTGATTCGTTTTAATATTAACCTGTCATTAGTAACATGAAATACATATAACAGATAAACATTAACCTGTCATTAGTAACATGAAATACATATAACAGATGCATATTACATGTAATTAGTAACATGAAATACATATAACAGATGAACATTAACCTGTCATTAGTAACATGAAATACATATAACAGATGAACATTGACCTGTCATTAGTAACATGAAATACATATAACAGATGAACATTAACCTGTCATTAGTAACATGAAATACATATAACAGATGAACATTAACCTGTCATTAGTAACACGAAATACATATAACAGATGAACATTGACCTGTCATTAGTAACATGAAATACATATAACAGATGAACATTAACCTGTCATTAGTAACATGAAATACATATAACAGATGAACATTGACCTGTCATTAGTAACATGAAATACATATAACAGATGAACATTAACCTGTCATTAGTAACATGAAATACATATAACAGATGAATATTACATGTAATGTAACATGAAATAGATATAACAGATGAACATTAACCTGTAATTAGTAACATGAAATATATATAACAGATGAACATTAACCTGTCATTAGTAACATGAAATACATATAACAGATGAACATTAACCTGTCATTAGTAACATGAAATACATATAACAGATGAACATTAACCTGTAATTAGTAACATGAAATAGATATAACAGATGAATATTAAACTGTTATTAGTAACAAGAAATAGATATAACAGATGAACATTAACCTGTCATTAGTAACATGAAATAGATATAACAGATGAATATTACATGTAATGTAACATGAAATAGATATAACAGATGAATATTAACCTGTAATTATTAACATGAAATAGATATAACAGATGAATACTAAACTGTAATTAGTAACATGAAATAGATATAACAGAGGACGGCTATTCTTTTCGATTGTTCGGACTGATTATTACTGAACAGAAAAATGCAAATAGCAGTTCTAAAAAACATGTAAGGTAAAATAAGTGAAATAGTTTCAGTTATAATTGTAATCATAGCAAATATTATTTTGCGTTGTAGAGCATCATTTCCGTTTCGCGTGGAATCTATAGAAAGGAACAAGGCTGATCACTCTATATGAAACTTTAGTCCCTTCATGAAACGTCATACTGTGTTGGCATGGGGTGGGTTTTATCGAATTATCATTCATGAGTTACGAGTCTGAGTGGCATATTCATATTCACGAGTATACATATTGTTGATTATATGTCAGATTATTTTAATAGAAAGTGTGGGTTTTCAACAAAATAGTGCTCCATAGACTCAGTTAAAGAATTCTAAAGATAAAATTGCCATTGAACAATTTTTGATCTCGAGAAAGAGCGTGTGAGATTTTGTTGACATTGACAAACTCATTCTAATTCTAAACTAGGAATTCCTTTAAACGCAAATAATTTAGACACTGCAGTAATATCTTTAGAACAAAATAGATGAGTTCATTGAATATATTAGAATAGTGATTGCTCCCACCAAGGTGACGTGAGATATAATGTATAGAATCAGTTATATACACTGAAGAGGAAAGGTCAAGTTCCATCTAAATGTCAGAATGTGTGAACTTTGTTTTAGCTAGGAAAGAGTAGTGGTAGAACAAGATTGGCGGAGTTTCGTTTCAAGGGTAGCTGAATGTGTTCGGACAAAAGGCATCTGCTCCAATTCGACTATCCCTGAAAAGAGACCCGGAGCGCACTTAGAAGGGGAGGATACATAAAGAAATACATTTAGGAGCAATGAAAAATGGATCTCTCAGTATTAACCAGTCACATTCACAATAAATTCAAGGTGAAACTTGACAAGCACTACGGCTCAATTTAGCACGTCTGTCTGTCTCTGTCTGTTTGTTTGTCTGTATGTCTCTATCTCCCTCTATATTTAAAGCAATTAATGAGGGTACATCGTAGCATAAACAGGTTGACTGGCGAGTATCACGTGATGGCGGTTTGTTCAAAAACAGTGGAGCAAGACAGCTCAGAAAAAGTCTAATTTTTCTTATTTCCAAAAACAAGGAGATGAAGAAACACATAAGAATTTAACAGCCAATACATAATGAACACAATAACGTAGATGAAAACATGCAACAAGCACAAATATCGTTTAAACGGCACTAAAAAAAACGGAACAGCTGCTTCAAGCCGGTTAAGCGATAGCAGCCATCTTGTTTTCAAATTATCTCAGTAGAAACTGTGCTGTTAAACTGTTAGTTGTATGTTGTGTTGTTTGGAGTTATTTCAAATTAGGTGGATTCAAAAGGATTAATTCTGTTATTTTTCTGGAAAATACGTGTGCTCATGTAATATTGTGGAACAAGAAAAGTAATTTAAAACTTTTGTTTTAGCTATTAGAAACCGGAGCGATAATTCTTGTTTCTACAAGGAACTGTAGACACTACAGATTATGCATACGTTATCGTCTTCCATGTTAGATTCTTTGTCGGGATTCGAACGTGAAATCAGTAGAAAATTTTGTTATTCGGACTACGAAAATTTTGTTCTTGGATTATTATTGGATTATTTTTCGATTTGATTCGATAAAACCGAAAGTTCATATTCATTTTCACAGAATTTTCCAGGGAAATAAACTATTGTATTTTTTCAAGGCTTGTTGTTTTCACTCTTTCTTGTGTTACTGTTTATTCGAACCGAAACACGTGACATAATAAGTTTTGGTAGCTCGTTCCTGGTCATTTTGAATTTTGGATAGACTATTTCAGAAAATTTGTATTTTGAAATTAAAATTGCCCTAGTTTTTGATATCTTAGTGAAATCGGCTAAAAAAGATGATTTGATTCAACTTGAAAGAAAATATGACCTTTCTGAAGTAAAGGCTTCCTTAACGAAACAGGAAATAAGAAATATTTTTTGTTTGTTCACTATTTGGTAGAAAAGAATGTTTTGGATAAAAGTGCTTTGATTTCAATCAGTAAGTCTGTATCAGACTGACACAAAACGGAAGAAATTAGAATTAAAATACAAAATGGAAATGGAGTTGAGGAAGCTGGAGCTTCAGAAAGATAAAGAAGAAAAACAAATGCAAATGCAGTTGCAGTTGCAATTGGAAAAAGAAAAAGACCAAATGATATTGGAGAAAGAAAAGTAACAAATGTTATTTAAAAAAAAGAACAAATAAGGTTACAATTTTGAGAAAACGGAGAGAAATAGACAGGAAAGAGAGAATGAAAAACAAATGCATTTGAAAGCAGAAGAAAGAGAAAGAAAGACAAATGCAGTTACAAAAAGAACAAATGCAAATGGAAGAAAAAGATAAAGAGAGAGAATACCAATGCAAAATGAAGGAAATAAAACTAGCAAGTGAACATTAGTAGATTAGCGCCCTCTTTCAGAGAAAAAGAAGTAGACAAATACTTTACTCGTTTTGAAAATGTTGCTGAAAATTTGAAATGGCCAAGGGTGCATCGGACTCAGTTATCACAATGCGTACTTACTGGTAAAGCTGGTAATCTACAATTCACTGTCAGTTCACCAAAGTGGTAACTATGATGTGGTCAAAGAATGAACCCTAAGGGGTTATGAGTTAGTCCCTGAAACGTATCGGCAAACATTCAGAAACTATAGAAAAGAAGCTGGACAAACTTATATCGAATTTGCTAGAGAAAAAGAGCAGTTATTTGATAGTTAATGCTTAGCCAAGAAAGTTGAACGAGATTATGAAAGTCTCAAACAACTTGTATTACTTGAAGATTTCAAAAACTTTGTCCATAGTGACATTAAGTCTTATCTTGACGAACATCAGATTGAAACCTTGGAAAATGCTAAACGAGCTGCTGATGAGTATTCTTTAACTCATAAAGTTCCGTTTGGAAATAAGACTTCTACTCTACAGTCTTTTGGCAGAAAAGTATTTCAGCCTAATGCAAGCCCTTCTAAAAATCAAACTTCAGAGAAGCTCGATTCAAGATCCCTGTCTCTTCCTACGTGTACTTATTGCAAGTAAAATGGACACGTTATTTATGATTGCTATACATTGAAAAATAGGCATCAGAATCAAGACAGACATATTCTAAATGCTCTTATTTCTAAGAGATCAAGGTCATGATCATATATTGAAAGCTATACAAGTGTTGGGTCTAATAAACCCCAGTCTGATTTGATTATGGAGAATATGAACTATTCATATCGAATGGTTCTATATCACTCTTGGGTGATTCGGCCAATCCTATCACTATTAAAATTTTAAAATTTTAAGAGACACAGGAACTTCTCGGAGTATTTTATTGTCAGGTACTTTGCCTTTTTCTTAGAAGTCTTCTTCTAATGAGAGTACTTTAATCCAGGAAGTAGAGTGCGGCTTTATTAATGTTCCTCTCCATTGTGCAAATCTGTCATCAGACTTAGTCTCAGGACCCGTGACAGTCGGAACAGTCTCTGTTTTACCCGTTGAGGGCATTCATATCTTACTAGGCAACGACCTAGTTTGAGACAAGGTTGTGGTTAATTCACTTGTAATTGACAAGCCTTGCTTGGATCAGAAAGTCAATCTAATTGAAAAAGAATTCCCTGACGTATTTTCAGCTTGTGCAGTTACCAGAGCTATGGCAAATAAAGCTCTTGAGAATGATGTTGATAAGGAAAGTACTCCTTTAGCTGACTGGCGTATAAGTCAGGCTTTTGATGAGGTCACTTTTACTCGCTGTTTGGATCAATCAGAAAGTATTGATCACAGCGATCCTCTTTTAAAGACTCATTCTCTTTATTCTAATCAGGGTGATAAACGACAATCACTTGTAGTTGAACAGGAAAATGATCCCGATATCTCCTTTGCTTCAGAGGGCCATTAGTGAAACTGTTATTTCATTACAAATGGAACTCTTATGAGAAAATGGAGACCTCCCGAGGTACCTGCTGATGACAAATGGTTAGTGAACTATCAAATTGTAGTTCCCGAACCTTACAGACAGGAAAAACTTAGTCTGGCCCATGAAACTCCATAGGCTGGTCATTTAGGGATCAATAAAACTTATCACAAGATCTTAATCCACTTCTATTGGCCAAAACTCAAAAGTGATGTTGGTTGATCTTGTCATACGTTTCAAATGGTAGGAAAACCAAATCAGAAAATTCTCAAGCTCATCTAAAACCTATTTCTGCCTTTGACGAACCATTTAGTAGATTTATGGTAGATTGTGTTGGTCCCTTACCTAAGACCAAGTCAGTTAACCAGTACCTGTTCACCATTAAGTGGGCGTCAACAATGTTTCCAGAGACAATTCCCTTGAGGAATATAAAATGAAAGCTAATAGTAAAAGCTTTAAAAAAGTCTTTTACTCAGTTTGGCCTTTCTAACTCCATCCAATCAGTTTAAGGGTCAAATTTTAGGTCTGGAACTTTATATCATATATTGCTTGAATTTGGCACTCATCAATTCAACTCAAAAGTGAAAATACTTTTTGACAGAAGTATAGCGAAGGGAAGTTTTAAGTTTTGTAATAATGGAGCTCTGTCTATCTTGCTCATTCTTCAAATTTTTCTTCAGTTTAGATATTATGGCCGTTATAAATTTAAGAAGTAAATGAATGAGTTGAATTATAATATTAGTGCTCCTGGGATCTAAATTATTATAGGAGTATGAGTATATTGAAAGAGATAGCCAGCTTAAACATGCAATTAATATAGGTGTATCTGTCCCACTCAGTGCAGATTTAAGTGAAGGAATATAACCAGATTATACTGATACTGGAGTGACACATCTTCGGAGCTCAGAAATTATGAAAGATCTGGACCAGAAACTTTCACATTTGCAAGAACAAGAAAGAAATGAACTCAAACAGTTATTATTTGAATATGAGTACTTATTTCTAGATGTTCCTACAAGGACAAACAAAATTTTCCATGACGTTGAAATTGTAAATTCCAAATCTGTCAAACAACTCCCGTGCAGGGTGAACCCTCTAAGAGAGGAATACTTGAAAAAAGAAATTCAATAATTGATTGAGAATGATTTTATAAAACCCTGTAAAAGTGATTCGAGCTCACTATGCATACTTGTTCCAAAACCAGGTAAAACATTAAGTATGTGTACTAATTATAAGAAGTTGAATAGTGTGACATCAACAGATTCATTCCCATTACCAAGAATCGATGACTGTATTGATAAGATTGGGAATGCCAAGCATGGCACCAAATTTGATCTTCTGAAAGGATTCTGGCAGATTCCACTAACGGAAAGATGAAAGGAAATTTCGGCATTCGTGACTCCAGATGGACTTTACCATAATGAAGTAATACCGTTTGGGATGAAAGTGTCGCCGAATACATTTCAACGTCTCATGAATATGATTACGTCTTGTCTAGATAATCGTGATGCTTATATCGATAATGTCATCATCTACAACGACACCTGGAAAGAACATTTAGCAACAATTCGGAAATTCTTTGTCAGACTCACAGATGCATGTTTGACAATTAATTCATTTAAAAGTGAGTTCTGCCGTGCTGGTGTAACATTCCTAGGACGCATCGTAGGACATGGACAAGTTCAACCTATAAATGCCATGGTCAAGGCTATCTCTGAATTTCTCGTGCCTGTCAATAAAAAGCAACTGATGATATTTTTAGATATGTCCGGATACTATCCAAAATTTTATTCCAATTTTTCTATAATTGCTGAACCTCTGACAAATATTTTGAGTAAGAAAAACAAGTTTGTTTGGAGACTTTTGACATGTGGAAAGTCATACTTAAAAGTGCGCCTGTTCTTACAGATCCCAATTTCAGCCAATCTTTTTAAACTGTCTGTTGATGCAAGTGATATTGGGGTTGGAGCAGTTTTGATTCAAGAAGATGAAAGTGGTATTGATCGTCCAGTGTGCTATTTTTCCAAGATATTAAATAATCACCAAAGGAATTATTCAACAATCGCGAGAGAATGTGTGGCTTTGATATTGGCATTACAACATTTTGAGGTATTTAGTGACCACAGCCCCCTTACATTTATCGGCAAGATGAAAATTAAAATGAAAGACTACTAGAAGTGGAGTTTGTTGTTACAGGAATGAAATCCTGACATCAGGCACATCAAGAAAAAAGATAATTTAATAGCAGACGCACTTTCCCGTGTATAACAATGCTTTTTTAAACTCATGTATAATCAGTCTGTGGTAAAAAAAAAATAAAGCTTTATGAATAAATCTTTCTTTTTCTTTATGGGGGGAAGTGTTATGTATATTTTATTTACTTGCATCTGACTTAATATATATTTATTTCAATTTAAATATGTGTCAGTTTTAAATTTTTTATTTTTCATTACATGATATTTTGTTATTAGGACTACACAAATTTTATTCTTGGATTATTTTTGGATTTGATTCTATAAAACCGTAAGTTCATATATTTTCATTTTTACAGAATTTTTCCAGGTAAATTAATTTTGTATTTTTTCAAAGATTGTTGTTTTTAAGCTTTCTTGTGTTACTGTTCATTCGTTTATTCGAGCCTAAACACGTGACAAAAGAATATACATACATACATACATCAATCAAATGGGTTCCATAAACTGACCCATCCGTCCTTTTTTGGTCACATACAGTATAGTGACATTCAAATGTGACATTATGACCTCAGTATAACCGCCAAACATGTAACAGCTTTGGAGGAAATAAAAGCGTTGACTTGCATACACACCCGGGGCAAAACGTGCAGGACATTCGCAGACATTAACCTTTCTCACGTGTAATGCATACGTCATTAACGACAGTCCACCAGAAAAGGTATAAATTCTTGAGTATTTGCAGCAACGCGCAATGGTCTTTCAAACTTTCCTCAAAAGTGCCAAATTTGTACAGAGACACAAAACACAATGTTGCTCTTCCTATGCATATTCGGTCTTCTCGGTTTGTCAATGGCTCAGACTTCCATGACGACACGTACACCAAACGCTGACCTCGGCAATCAAGGAATGGCAGCCTCTGGTGGGACGTTGAACGGAATATTTGACAATAACACTTCAGGTGGTGCCCTTGGCAGCATGATGATGCTCAGAGCTGGAGGTATGTGTTGTTACTTAAGTCACATTTTGGTCAAAACTTCAATATTATTGGTACATAACACTATCATAGTATTGGAGTATAAATCGCGAAATACTAGTCAGGTAGGTTACTCTCCTTAAATTGTATTACAAATGTTTATAAATTTGTAATAATGAATATTTTCCAGTGCATGTTTGATAGCAAGCTAATTTCATGGTCTGATTTGATGGTGAACATAAACAAAGGACTATAATATCACAAATTCTATGTTACACAGGCGCTGTATATTTGTACTTGTCTATCCAACAAGAGATTGTCTGCTATTCGAATGTGTGCACGCGAACTTGAATGTGTGTGTATTATTTTTTCCTACACTACATTTATTATTCATAGATTATGTGAGATGGGTAAGGTAACGTTGGAATGATTCCCCGACCCAATGGTCAACCTATTACGAGGACAGTAAACTATTTTCCAATTGAATGAGGGGTGTCATACATAGTGATAAATGTTTTTAAAACAAATCAAATGAAACTTGTTTGTCTTCATATTGAATCAGTTTGAATGCGTTCATAACACACATAGCATGCTTGAACCCGATTACACCTTGCAGCAATTTGTCGAGGTGGAGGGTTCTCTCCTTTACGTGAATTAGCGATGCACATGCAATACCATAGGAAGTGCAGTTCAAAGAAATAGAGAATAAATATAACACTGCACACATATTCTGAATGGTAGAAATATATATACAGTGAACTCCTCTTTCGTACAATGTCATACCAGTAATTAAAAAGGGAGCTTCTTAATTCACACCATGTCCATATCTCAGTAATCTTAGAGGGCCCCCGGGGGGTCACGTGGTCTAAGACGCTTGCCGTTACATATCACTGACATCTCACATGTTCTTGTGAGTTTAAGTCTCGGTTCGGGTATGTGACAATCGTTGCCAGTAGCTCGGTGGATTTTCATCTCGGGGTTTTCCCGGATTTTCCTCTGCCAGATATTTCTGCCGCCATATACTGTTTAGCATGTGCGTTATGCCTACAAAAACAACATCCCCACCCCCACCCCCGCTTCTCTTATCTTCGGGAATTTATATTTCAGAGGAAAGTTCACAAGTATAATGGAGTTGAAATGAAGTAAGTCGAGGGAAATGATTTTGGGTCTAAAAGAAGCAATTGTAAAATCCATCTAACCCAAGTTTTATTAAGATTATCCTTTATTTACCAGTATATCTATCTAAACTTTTTATCCTCCAAAAGCTTAAATAAATGAAATTAAGTGACACCATGAATACAATTACTAAATTAGTATTTTCTCCTAGGCCACTGCATTGTTTTCAGCACCCAATATTACCCATAAAAATATAAAGTTAATTAGGTGCTAGATAAAAGTTTTTATCAGCACTAATGAGGTCCCGTTCGGTTAGATTTCTAATGCAATTTAATTATGTAGTCGAAACGTTTTCATTTATTTTTAAACGATCTCTGTTGTGATTGGTTTTATAGGTTTTGGAGTAGATCAAATTATTTTCCAACCCTAATAGCAAAAACACAATTTATATATGTGAAACCTGTTTTTCAAAACGATTATCTTATGTAGCCATATTGAAAAAACATATTTGTTTCTGAAGTATTAAATATATGTTTGCGTTAGTGTAACTTTTTGATCTATAAGCTATATGCAAAACAATTACTTTTTCTACATCTAAAACTTTTGTTCACTTTCTGAAAAAGGATGTGGGTAATTTCTATTTACAGTTATTTATACTTCGATGTAGTTTTCAGAACCAGAGACAATTGAAAGTGCTTTATTTAATTGCATTCACACATAAAAATACACTGCTACGCGAAATTTTCTTTCCATCATATTGCAAGTCGTGATAAATGAAAAGGTAGTAGATTATCCTACCTTCCGCCATAATCAAGAATTAATAATAATAATAATACTAAAACACATTACAAAAATGCACTGCTTCAACTCGTTAAGCCTCATTAGTTTGAAAAGATCGCAGAATTGTGTCTAACCTACGCCTATGATGTTTAGACTCTTTTTGTTCAATCCAGCGTTGATTAGAGAAATGGGGATCTTCTGTCAAGAGGAAATAAAAGTCATTTATTAGTTACATTTAAACAGACGTCATCTCTTGCGTTGATTTCCATTGCATAGAGTTCAATTCTGAGGAATTCTGACAGGAGGGGTATAATTTGTGCAAACGGAAATTTAGTTTTTCCATGCAAGGACCAAATTATTGATGCAACCGAAGACAGCTATATTATGGTATTCCTCAAACGCGCATCGCGATTTCTGCTGCTAATTGAAGAGGAGTGTTTGGATTCTTTCTTGTTTACACTTATTAACTGTAATATATTCTTCATTGTTCCATATTTTGGTGCAGTTTACAATGTATATTTATTTTAAAAATTCAAAGCTAATATTAAGACAAATTCAATGAAAAGATAGCGAAATTAAAAACTCTTTGCATCCAAATCTTAATGTGTTAAGTTGGTTATATTCAAGAAAATGCGGCAAAGATAGCGATTCTGATCTAACTGTATTTATTTTCAGGCGACACCTTCAGGGATTTGGCCGGTTTCCGGTGCTTACAGGAGTTGATTTCACCTGCCGGACCAATTGACCCAATATGCTTCATGCTTTGGTTATAGAAAGAGGATTAAAATAGAAGTGCTCAAACTATCATAGCAAAGTTGATGTAGTTCAACTTAACAGTTCATTTTGCTCCACTCATTTTCACTGTGATCATCATCTCCTCACCGAATGGAAAAACTGGACATTTGTAGCTGAATCAAACATTGATTTGGAATCCTTTCGTGCATCTTTTTTTTTTACGAAGCTTTAATTGTACATTAATTTTGTGTAAGATAATCACAGATAGTTTTTTAAAACTCCATGCTGGTTGTGGGTTGACCTGCGTGTTTAAAAAAGAGAAATGTTCAACTATAAAAAAGGAACATTTTTTTACTCGAAACGATCATAAGATGAACATTCTAACATTTTTCTTATGTTTTCGAAGAACAGAATTTTCTCTACCAAAGCCCACAATAAATAATAAGCGAAATACGGCGTATCTTGTATTTTGTTTCTTTCCTTATAGCAGTGCATATTAGAGTTCTCTCTTTCTCTCAATGTGTACTGAGGCTCTAATGATCTGTGATGTACGTCATCGGTGTGGGCTGGAGGACCAGTCTGTTGATGGTTTAGTCCCACCTCGGAAGATTTTGCTATAAATGACAGACATTACCATGCATGTTGAAGGATCATGCGTGCTTACGTGAGTGTGCTTGCGAGTAAATCATTTAATCGAGTGGTTTTAATTTGAAATTGAAGAAATATAATGTACGCTAACGTATTTGATGAGAGTGGAAACGTGTAAATATATACATGCTAAGTGACGTCGTCGGTAGTATTACGTTACAGTGATATAATACGCTTTTAAATGACAGGTAAATGTTACATATACTGCATTTAGATTGAGACAAACACATATGTTCAAAAGAGACAAACTCCTCCCGTTCCACCTCTCTGAAATAGGTAATCGTAGACATGCTTCCCTAGTTTGTAAATTTGTATGCGGACAAACATACAGCTGTATGTAGGAAGAATATATTTTTAAAATAGGTGTTGTGAATAACACTCGACGTCCTTTTGGCCATCATGAAAATACCTTCATTTTGAACTTTTGACGCCATAACTGCGACTTTGAATACAAATAATTTTAGAAATAATTCGATTTCAATAGCCTCTAAAAATTGTTTCGCTGCTTTTGTTGATGACACACACAAATATTGATGAAGTTAAAGAAGTTATTATGACGTGTAAAAACGGTCTTGAGAATAGTTAAAAATGGTCACTGTTTACATCCAAGGTCGTTTACTAGCGTACAACGGAATATGCCAATTATAGACCAATCTCTCTTTCTTCGCTGTGTCGAAAAAAATCTTTGAAAACTGCATTTTTAAACAAGTATACAATTAGTTATATAAAAATCGTCTTTTTATAAGCATCAATCAGGATTCATTGCTGGTCACACCAGTGTTTTTCAACTTACTGAAATGTACCATTGTATATGGAATGAATTAGAACAATCTCAAAATTCTTGTATTGTATTTTGTGATCTATTAAAAGCTTTTTATTGGGTCTGGCACAGAGGCATATAATTTAAATAAAATAAATACGGTGTTTCTGGTAATCTGATAAAATGGTTTTAAAGTTATTTTAAGTAATTAAAAAAAAACGGTCCTTTTGCATGAGTCTTACTCACGGGTGCCACAAAGATCCGTGCTTAGGCCACTCTTGTTTTAATCTATGTAAACGATACTGCCGATGGTATAAACTATCTCTCTCTCTTTCTACTTCGTATTTTCACAGATGGCTCTCTCTACTTCATTCACCCCCTTATGCTTAAAAAGAGCTTATCATGAATAATTATTTAACAAAATTGTATAACTGGTCCAAGCAATAGTACTTAAAGTTTAATCCAGAAATAAACCCAGTGGCTATATTTTTCAAGAACAGAAACGTAGCAAAAAATCCTGAACTGGTGTTTGATAATATCGAGCTTAAATATGTGGATTCTCATCGCCATCTAGGATTATTACTTTCGTCAAATACCAATTGGACTTGTCACATTGATAGCATCGTCAATCGAATTGCCAATCTTCGAAAATTAAAATACAAACTTAGCAGACAAATTTTATCCAAACTGTATACAACTTATACCAGGCCTATCTTGGAGTATGCCATTGTAGTCTGGGATGGGTGCTCATTAATCGATTCAGAAAATTTGGGCAAACAAACAACAGTTTGAAGCGGCAAGAATAGTTACAGGACTTCCAAAATACAACTAGTTGCAATCTAGTTTGAAACAGGGTCGGGAAGTTTATAGTCTAGAAGAAAAAGACAAATATTATTAATACTCTGCAACATTAAAGCGAGCCAAGCTCAAGATTATCTCAATTAATTATCCCCCCCGTTTCCGAACAAGCGACTTATAATCTTCAACATTATATTATAAGGTCATTTGCAATATCATTACATTCAGTTTAATATGTCTTACAATGCTTTTGAAAAAGTGTTTTTGTCCAAATATTGTATCTAGAAAGAAAGGTTTATTAATCGAACCCTGGACTCTCTCTCTCTCTCTCTCTCTCTCTCTCTCTCTCTCTCTCTCAGCCAATTTTTCATTATTATTACGTTTTCGTGTTGACTATGTTGTGCCCAATCCCACTGTATTTTATTGCTATTGTGACAAAAGATATGTTAATAAACAACACCACCGCAAAAAAGAACAAACAAAATAAAAACCAAAATAAAAAAGAAGAAACGGAATAGGCTGAGGACGTTCATGAAAGCCATCCAATGACGGAGGAGTATCTGGCCAATCGGAACACGCCTTTCTGCCAATGACCAGGAAACGTACACGTAATTTGTTTACCAAATGACATCACGTGATGTTACCCAATCACAGAGTAATTACGGCAATTTATCGATTAGCTTGGCCATTATGCGCCTTTAATGTTTTTATATAAATGAGATTAAGTGTTGTTCCAATATTAAACCCTAACGTTCATTCCTTATTGATAGACTACGTCCAGAAAGGTATCCCCTCCCCTGAAAACATGCATGTGTAAAGGTACATATCATTTCTAAAAAGTTAAATTTTCCGTGTCCCACCTACCCTTTGTTGTTCATATCTAGTACATGTTCATTACACGCATACTAGACAATAAAATTGACAATCACCGTCCTTACAATAGAACCCTACACTAATAAGTAATATAAAGTCCTATTTTCTGTAAATAATTACAATAAAAGTAGCGAATTTACAAAAAGGCCTGATCTTGAAAAGGTAGATAAATTGTCTGTGTAAGCCTGACTGTAAAGTTGCGCAAACAAAATATTTCCCACATTCTTAGCCAGTATTAGGGATGACTCAATTTATATCGCTACAATGGGAAATCCATGTTTAAAATTGTCCACATTTCATGGGGCCCTACGGAAAATTTAACATGGGTGGGTTGATATGGTGCCTTATTGGAATTAACATTATGGCAAAGTTGGAGCGGCATAGGACCCAAAAGGAATTCCATGTTAAAAAGGAACCATATTTTACAGGACCCTGTGGAAATTTAATAGGAAAGCGTCGATTTTGTACTTAATGGGAATTAACATTATATAAACTCTGCATATATATGGCCCATTTGGGATATTCATGTTAAAGGAGTCGATGCGTTATGGTTGCCTATAGGAAAATAACATGAGGATGTGTGAATTTAGCATTTGCGATTTCTAGTCACCGATGGGAATTTAACATTAGCATTTTACAGACCCTATGTGAACATTATTATTAAATGTGTGACACTATAGGGCTTCAAGAACTTTAGCATACTCTAGGGGATATGAATCTTAAAAGAGTGGCCAGACACACCTAACTATAAACAATAACTCACTCTGACTGATTACTTTCTCTTGTGACAAAGCAAGACATATTTTGAATGACCAATATATATTATGACCGAGACACATCTATTTTGATTGACCAATACCTAAAGACAAACAAAAACGCATTCTGACTACTAATAATTGTGACAAACCAAAGCCTGTTCTGATTAACCAGCACTGTCTAACTAATACCTATTGTGACAGAGCAATATTTGTTGTAACTGACCAGCACGTATCGCCGTCACCATCCCTATGACATAGAGAGTCAAGATCATCCAGGAATGACATTCGTAACGTAGCACACGAGGATTATTTTCAATCTACGAGCAAGATAGTTTCAATAAATTTTCGAACGACAACCCAAAGGTAGTATCATTTATTACTGTACACTGATTGTATACCTGATATTGATGGAAAGTAAGTGACTTTGTATATACCGGCTTAATTCTTCAGACAATGATATATGTACGTATGTTTCTATTAAATGGCCGTCCATCTGCCTGTCTGTTTTCATGGATATATTGATGGATATTCAAGCATATAGTTAAGGAGGATAAACACGCGTTACATAAGTAAATATAGCACACATGTTTCGAATGTTAAAGCGTATAAAACAATTTACACAGCCCCTGGTCTCTATAGACATTTCTGTGATATACGAAAGGAAATATGTAAAAGATATTAAATGATACGTACTAAACACGAATATTTGGGTTTAAGCACAACATACAAGAGGACACAATATATATCCAGGCTGGTATCACCACGAGCAGGCAAACACGATAAAAACGTATCTTTAAAACTGCTTACCTTTTTCGGTTCACAAGAAAAATATATTAGATCATAAGGGACTATGTTACACTGTAGACAACTCGATATATATTATGTCTGAAAAAGGGGTTCAATGTCAGCTAAATATAATTAGTATCGTCAATTGAAAGTCCATGATATTATTGCGATTTTAAAAGTATCACCTTACATGTACGAGCTAATTGCAATGCCAGTATCAAGGAAAGATGAAATCATGGAGATATACCTCGTTTGGCAGACCTTAGATAATTACCTAGATCTCTATCGCCGAGTTATAAAACATTTCTGATCTCTTCATAAGTCTTTTTGTATCAAATCAAGCACATTCTGTCTCGTTATGCATTCATAAAATAGTGGGAGTCGATTTCCGTCCTTTCACCGTTCGTGGAACTGAGTCAAAATGCTTTCCATTATTTTAGTTCCAGTTACAGACTTAAGCCACTTCGAATACTTTAACGAATATAATGTTACCTCTGAAATCTCATATTAAAGATTTTGTCCGCTAAACGTTCGCGTGCTATCAGGCAATCATCATTGAACTGAATTAATATGGAATGTTCAGCTTTGCAATCTCTTCAATGTCCATTGATGTTGGTTGACTAATCGAACACATTAATAGCTTTTTGAAAAACATGCTGTTTGATATTACTTTTATCTTTTATCGTTTGTTGTAGCGTTTATGAGGTATTTCGACAACAGGTGATAATGGAATCGAATAAGAACAGCTCATGGTTAGTTTTGTCTAAACATGAATCGCATTGAAAAATATTTCAGGACAGCTATATTTGAGATCTCTTTTGTTGTGATTTGTAGTTTGGCATCCTCATTGCACAAGTAAATGGACCGACCATATAGGCACACAATATTTGTGATTTAACCACAAAAACAGAGAGAGAGAGAGAGAGAGAGAGAGAGAGAGAGAGAGACAGAGACATATATGACGATGCTGAAGGATAAAGAGAATGATTTAAATATGGAAACTATATCAATGGGTAGATATATTTCATAATTTGCAAAGAGAAATTAGGCCCTTGCGAGATGTCGCCCAAGTAGCGATACTCGTAATATCGCAGATCTAGAGATATCAGTTTCTCTAACACTTATACATTTCAATATTAAATTTCAAAATTTCAATCGCCTTTGCGGCGTTACCGTGTTTCAAGTTTCCATTCAAACATGGTTACCTTAAAAATAGATTTTCTTTAGACATATAGTTATTTATTCTCTTCTGTTCTTATGTAGTCAGTGTGTGTGTGTGTGTGTGTGTGTGTGTGTGACATCCTAGTCAGGGCGGAGCTAAGGCCAATCACTAACCAAGACCACCATAGTAACTCTGGGCCCCCGTGGCGATATAAGGCGCAAAACCTGTCCATATATGATGGAGACCAGCACTTTTCTAGCGCAGCGACTAGCGAAAACCTGTACATACATGGTCGAAACAAAACATGCAAAACAGAGAATGTCATTTATCTCATCACATGTAAGATCTGTAGCCTTCAGTATGTCGGAGAAGCTGAAAAGATTCACAAAAGGATCAACATTCATAGATCTGATTGGATGACAATGAAGCTGTACAAAGTCCAGTTGAAGAGCACTTCTCCCGTGGCTACACTTTCAGTGACAGAACACTTATTGCAATTGCTCACAAGTTCCGAAACCAGGAAAGAAAAGGAATCTTACTGGATACGCCGTCTTAGAACATTGAAACTATGCAGTTTAAACCAAGAAGACTATGAAAATACAGCCACACACAAATGCAATTATCTTTTAGCAGCCGGTACATTTTGTTTTAAATAATTATCGAAATCTGCTTATTGAGCACCCAATAACCTATAACTACTACTATACAAATGCAATACCCGGGATATAATTTGTGGATACATAGATTTACATAAAATAACAGATGGCGATATGGCTCATCAATTTCTAGGTCAATATGAAATATTGTTCAGCATCAGCATCCAGTTGACGTAAACTAGTTGTAACTTAAAAATAGTCAAGCTTATAGAAATAGCCATGTAAAACGTTGTAACCTGAACGATTTTTTTCTGTTTATTTGTTTGTCTTGTATCAGTTTTGTATTTGCCTTGGAAAAAGACCCATTTAGAGTCGAAAACGCTCTGGCTTGTGATAAACTAGTTTTGCACTATGCGTTGTCAGTTTATCGCATTTATCTTAATTTAATCGCTGAGAAACGTGATCCCTTGCCCGATCCACTGCACTTGAAAGGATTGTTATTCGCCAGATTGATGGATGGATGGATGGACGGACGGACGGATGGTCGGATGGATGGATGGATTAGATATCCATTATTTTGTGTAGGTGTTAAGAATTGCAAGTTTTATTTTCATCTGTTCAACTCGAGAGACTTACCTTTGATATATAGTTGAAGATGATTATTTTTCTGCATATAGATATGTATAAGTGATTTCCTTTGACTACTAAAAAGCGAGGAATATTCTTTTCTATTATATCGTGTATAGTAGGGTTTGTGAGTATGTGCCCGAATATAGGGGCAAAGGGGCACTTCCCCCACGAGATTTCACCTCTAAACATATTTTCACCAATATCCCTAAAACTTAATAGGTGACCACTGCACGTCTCCCTCTCCCCGCCCCCGAAACAAGTCTGCGGGCGCCCATGTTTACGAGATATTTTGACAAAGAAGATGACGCTACAGATTGATACCTGTCTTGGTAAGATAATGATAATTTGCATGAAAAATTAAGCTAATACTTTAACTCTACCTGATGTGGTTTGGAGTGTGCTCTATGGGTATTTTTACCAGCATCTCGTGCGTATATAGAGATGGAATGCTTTATTTGTCAACTATTATTATTTTTGGAGAGAGAGAGAGAGAGAGAGAGAGAGAGAGAGAGAGAGAGAGAGAAAATGAAGGAAAAGGAAAAATGGTTACGGGTGAAAATATATCTAATTATCTAATGGCAGCTACTCAGTGGATCAAGGAAGAAGTTGAAATGTTGATATCGCTCAAGTAGCTAGAGCCCTTTTATGTCGACTGCGGCGAAATCAATTTCTTACACTGTTACATTTTATCACACACACACACACACACACACACACACACACACACACATATATATATATATATATATATATATATATATATATATATATATATATATATATATATATATATATATATATATATATATATATTTATTTATTTATTAGAACTCTGTTGTCTTAAAATATGTAATAGGAAAAAAGATAAGTACCAAGCATTGTAAAATTCAAAATTTTCCTATCAGAATGCAACATGAAAAACAAAACAGGAACTCACGGTATTGCGAGTTAAATTCTAAATAATCATATAATTACAGACACAAGTCCTCATGATTAAAGTCCTGAACAAACGTTAATGGAAATCCTAGTTAAATACAAAGTGTTGATGTGCCTATAATGGCCTGTATAATGGTGATGAGCTAACAGTCTTTTTATGCATCACAACAATACTATCCAGGAATTAAATCCTTATTTGAATTTTCACTATAAATACAAGTCACTATAAATTTAAGTCACTATAAATTGAAGTCCTTATTTCAATTTTGAAGATCACTTTATATTTGCAGTGAAAAATAATTAGAATAAATAAATAATAATAATAAATAACTTCTAGGAGAAAAGCAGTTCTGGACACAACAATAATAAAATTAAATCTGCTCAGTTATTCAAGCACGAACGAATAATTTATAGATAAACATGATTATATAATCCTCTACTTGACCTCAGGTCAAAACTAGCATTTTCTAAAATAACTATTGCCTAATTGAAAACAACCTGGAGGCTTCTTAAGGTTTACAAAATAAATCTTATTTATAATTAGAAGGTCTGATACTAAAATTATAATATAGAATATTGAATATATCAGGTAAGGCAGGTATATTTCCAATTACCTAGACCCAGACCCAAATAAATATGTTTACTTCTACTAAAATAAAAAAATTAATGATTCAGATTAAGTAGAAAATGAAATTGATTTTGCTTAAGGTCAAGTTCTACATACAATGTTACATTATCACTAGCATATATTGGAATAGAAAAATGAAAACAATGTATAATATATATATATATATATATATATATATATATATATATATATATATATATATATATATATATATATATATATATATATATACACAGAGAGAGAGAGAGAGAGAGACCTTTCTTTCCATTCAAACTGTTGCATCTTGTACATTGTCATTAAGCCCACCAAAAGTCTGAAGTTAATTTTTCCGCTGTATTGTTCTGTTTATTTAGCTTGGAAGATTTCATTAGTTTGGGTAGTTTTGCGTGATTGTGCGATACTGCGAAATGCTTATTGTTCAAAATAATCCCTTGTGGATGTGCGTATGTTTGTGTGTTCTTTACTGACCAGATTTAGAAGGTCTTAATTACGTAGAAACGTAGGGAAGCTTTTATTCTTTCTACAGTTTTTCCATGGCCCCGTTATCCATATTTGTATTGTTTCGCACCTGACATTATTTTGTCATGAATTATATCATTTAACTATGTAGCACGATGTCATCTTGTGGGTCTCTCCATTGGGGTTCAAGACCAGATCAGGACAGATTTCGTTATCACGGAATCGGTATGAAAACGTAGACAAAATAACATCTATTGCTGAGAATTAATCGGTATGAAAAATAAGACAAATTAACTTTTACTGTAGACATTTAATAGATGCGTAAATTATGACAAAATAACGATTATTATTTACAGTTAATTAAAACCGATACATAGCAAGTTCAAATAAAATGTCAAATAAATATCAAAGTTGTCTTGGCGATGTTAAAGCATTTTCAAAGCTGTAAAGGGCGAATATTTAGCCTTTAGCCTTTATTTACCAAAACGAAAAATCAGTTTCACTAAAGTGTTAAGAGGAAATTAAAAAATTCGGCAAATTATATATATATATATATATATATATATATATATATATATATATATATATATATATATATATATATATATATATATATGTATGTGTGTGTGTGTTTGTGTGTGTGCATATATATATATATATATATATATATATATATATATATGGTGTGTGTGCGCGTGCGTGTATGCAATTGACATACATTTTTCACTTGTCAAGTGGAATGATTATTTAGTGATTGTGTCGAAACCATGTGTGTCAAATGTGAAATGCTTTTACTTCACAATTGAAATAGTTCCGTTTATCTTCTCAAACAAACCCTCAATTTTCTTTGTATTATATAAGTTCAGGTTCAAAACGTAGATCAGAATGAATTATTCCCATTATGTTCGTGCCAGTGCTTCAGATAATGTAATCTTCATTTAAACAATATTCTAAAGAAGACCCGAAACTTAAAACAAAATTAGGATAGAACCTTATGTAGAATCTGTCGTCTACATCTAGGACTTTAACTAACACCGTTTGTCTGAACAAATACTGCAATTGCAGTGTTGATTTTAGTTGATACATTTGTTGCGCCGAATGATTATTGTAAACTTTGCTAGGAGGGTTTGCAAATTGATAGAATCGGGCAATTCTGCATACAAGTTTGAATTTTGTGACGCTCTGAAGCTGACACAGTAATTGCTTGACCTAAATTTTGATAGTTGATTTCTTAATGCAACTCGTACACATTTCTCCAATGTTTTCGGGCAAATATGAGCGTGATGAAAACTTAAACAGTTCACCGCGTTTTTGTAATATATTCAGTCGAAAGAATTACTCTAAATTTTGTATCATTTGTCGAGTTTGCAAAGTATTTGGTCAACACGTTTCACCATTTATCCAAGTAAGTCAATGCATTCAGTAGCTGGCATTTTGCATGGTACTTGATTTTATTTTAAAGAAGTTAAATCTTGAAATATCATTTTGTGGTTTTGGAGTATATGTCAGTTCATTTATATATCCGATGCATTTCATGAATTGGGTACAAGTTAGTTAGTGGCAGAGGCAATATCGTTAAATTACAGTTGCCACTGGGGCAATATCAATATTTCAAACACTAATCCATTGAAATGTTCCACTGGCATGTAGTTTGTATTTATTTTTTAAATTTTTTTTAACCTTTTGATTACTTTGCATGCTTGTGTTTGTGCAATAATTCTGAATTTGTGTGCAAGTGTCATTTTTTACGTTCTTTCTTGTCCGCTGGGGAATATGTTATTTAGGCGAAAAAGGTAGCGAACCTATTATTGCGCTCTCACCCATCGCCGTGCCGTATTTAATGTTTATGTTATTATATGGGTGTCATATGTCGCACCCTTACATAACTTCGACATTATTTATGTTGTCTAATTGTCTGGGACTTTGTAACCTAGTAGTTACATGAAATGGAGTTCAGGACCAGGTCACGGCAGATGTCCTGGTTATTTGGGCATGAATAGAAAGGCTTACTCGAATATGAGATACGTTGATATTAGTCGTAACTGTTCCATTTCTTTGGTGCAATATTTGTTAAATTGTACGAAAATATAGAAATTTACCTATATCTGTGTCTATATGTATTGCCATTTTTAAATATGATTTGTTTCGGTCAGTTTGTTTATTGTGAACTCTCAAAATGCTAGTTTTAAAATGCAACCAAGTTGACGAGTTTCGTGAACACAGGACCCGGGAAACACATTTTCTCACCCATGCAACAGAGAAATCTAGCTGTTTTGCTAAACGTATTTTTCCTATCTCAGTCAAGTCATATCAGACCAGTCGTCTCAGTGAAGGTGTCCACGCGCTCAGAACTACTGAAAAAAAAAGAAACCATTGTTGTCTTCTTCATAATTGTTTTAAAATCAAACAACAACAACAAATATATAACAAAAACATAGGAACTTAAGGTCAATCCATCTTTGAGAACACACCATACAAAATCATTTCGAGAGAGACAAAGACACAAACGCATACGATGTCGAGCTTTTTGGTATTATGCTAGTTCGTTCCACACAGCGTGGTCAGTTTTATCCTATATGCAGGCCTAGCTCAGTACAATTTCAGGTCAGCGTCATTAAATGTAGCTAAAGCTAACTAACTAGTTTTAAATACTTCCTGTGAAACAAATTATATACTGTTAGCCGTGTTTTTTTTATAACTTGTTTACTTTTGTTTCTCTATGTGAACACGTAACGTCATCACAGTGATGACTGTATGTGATGCAGATTAAAGGTAAATTTCTGAAACTCAATATAAAAATGTGAACAACACCCATAGGCAGATAATCCTTTCCAAACAAATGTACATCTGAAGTACTAGTATGTAAAAAACAAACATTAGGTGAATATTAAGAATTGTGAAAAAATCGACCCTCAAAATTGAAAAGGCTAACATTAAGCAATACGAGATAGAAGATGAACGGTAATGGTGTTGAACTTCCATAAATTGTACATAAAAAGTTTTAAGAATATATAAAACTAATATATGTTTATAATACCTTGAGATTATAGGTTCAGTTTTTCATATAAACCGCATGTCCTCAAAAGGTCAAATATTTTATTGGGTGGTACATCATGTTAACATTTTTAAACCAGCTCAGATCAAGAAAGAAAAGTAGAAACAAAACTGGTACCTAACAGGGTAAAAGTCTGTACACACGACAAAAATGCTTATTGTTGTCACTGGGTATTGACAGGTAAAAAATCTGGATCACCCTTGAGGTATGCGTGATACAAGCTTTTTATTGTCAGTTGGAGAATCCCTTGTTCATGTCGAAAAGCAGAAAACTTGTTTTTGGTTTTGCGTCATTTTATAGGTGACGCGAATTGGAGTGGATTATGTCTTATTGCGTAGCAGTTAAATGAAATTGGGTTTCAGGCCAGGTGGTCATCGTTTATAGGGTGTGGAAAACATAATAAAAATCACCTTTTGGTAAGAGATAATTAATATAATCCGCTATAACTTTAATCAAGTACAAGACGTAGAATTGTTTTAAACAAAATATAATTGTTTTTTTAAAAATAAAAAAACATACATTTCTTTTATTGGGATGAGAGGAATTTTGCAATGTGTAATGCATTTCACGTATCATTAATAGCTGTCATTTCAGAGAGATCTAATAAATGCCCAGTCCATATGTTCATAAGGCATGAAAAATTGCCTCTCGGAAAGTTGAGACTGGAATATTAATACATGTATATCAATCAGAAACATAGCTAGTGACAATCTTGCCGTTGTGTACGTATAAAAACTGGTTCGGAGGCACATAACTATTTTGTCTTCCACCCCAGCAACAAAGAGAGCTACAAGTGCACCAAATCTTTCAAAATGCGTTCACTTTTCTATTTACTTGCCGTGATTAGCGTTGCAATGTCGATGACTACTCCCCCACCTGATGCTGCGACCGATCTAGAAGGCGGTGCTGCGTCATTGGCGCAATTGATGAATACAGTGGGACAATCCGGCGGCGGAAGGATGGGTCGTGGACGCAGCATGATGAGCGGATTAGGCAGCCTCCTTGGCGGAGGCGGAAATCCTCTACGGAGCGTCTTCGTGCTTAGAAGCGAGAGTAAGACATTTATTTTCATTTCATTTCTATTTTTTCAGCATTGATAAAGCTACATTTAACGCATAAAAGTGTGAACTATATATTATTTTTTTTCTTCAAAATGCATCACTTCTTCGGAAGAACGTCCCCCCCCCACCCGAAAATGTAATACAGGAAAAAAAAATATGCCAAGCTGCAGTATAAGAGTATTTGTACCAAATTAGATTCCCTGATTTATTACTATACAAATTAATTTAAATCAAACCGTTTTTGTAGAGAATTATTTCCAGATATATTAACTGATTCTGCGGTTTTGGTTTCACCATAAAAAACAGTACGTAAATACACAATTAGCTTACATATTTATGTTACTAATTTCAACTTTGTTTCTGTCATTCGCCTTGAAGAAAACGACTTGCAAATCCAGAAATAGATTGGTCAGTCTCTCTGACATGCTACACAGTCATGTTTGTTTCCTGTGCGTTGATACATATACACAAGTTTATGTTTTTAAAACAACCTTCATTGTAAATAATCCCAAATGTCAAAAATATCGTCATCTTAGGATCTTATTGATTGGCTTTATTGAGATTGGTATGTTCAGCCAATCGTTGTGCCGTAAACTATTGTAAGTTGGTATGTTCAGCCAATCGTTGTGCCGTAAACTATTGTACGTTGGTATGTTCAGCCAATCGTTGTGCCGTAAACTATTGTAAGTTGGTATATTCAGCCAATCGTCGCGCCTGAAACTACAGTAAGGTGTAGCTTTACCTTTTCTTGGAATATCATTTTTGTATCAAACAGATAGTATATCAACAGTTTGCGGACTAAGCGATTTACATTAAAGTTACAAATGAATGAAGTTAGAAAAAGTCTCGTAACTGACGTAAAAATTACAATGCAAACGGGTTTTATCAATGATCCATCAATGGAACATTTTAACTGAACGTATCCACAGGAGTTTTAAACTTTCGAGCTATGGTGTAGCAATAAATGAAAACAACTCGTCATTATTTATTGAAATAATCGACGTTAGATTATTTCTACATGCTTGCTTCTGTTTTCGCTTGAGTCAGCTCTTCGATGCCATGGAAACTAATTACTTTTTTTTAATACTGTGAATTCAAAAATGCCGATGAGTATAATGTTCTTTTAAGTCTCATTCAGTAAATACTTTATTTGGTGAATGGTCAGATGCATTTAAAGACAGAACACTTTTCTACTGATATTATGAAGTATTCATGGTTTACAACAGCCATAAAGCAATAAAATTATTACACTGCGAATGCAAATTAAATCACAGTAATTATGGTTGTAAAAGAACTCGAAACGATAGTTATCGTTTATCTTTTGTCGCCCTTCTTTAAAATGTCACATTATATTTGCATGACAGATTGTTCGTAAGTGTTAACATTTAACAATCGCATGATGGTTTATCGCCACTGAATTCATTGAGATTGAGGGGAAGATCAAATGAGTTCAATCCCATGGTGCATGTGAGTATCCAGGAACGCAAAGCGTGGCTAATGGCATTTGCTTGTCAACGGATTCTTAAAATCATTTGTATTACCTAAAATCATGAAAACATTTTTGTCTTGAAAACTATTTTCGTCTTGTAAAATATTTAAAGTGTATTTAGCCGTTTGTAAGAGTAACATAGTGACAACTTCTTGGCTTACATTTATGTTTTCTGACCTGTGAAACGAACGCTCTCATGATTCGAGAAAGCATTTAGTAAATCTCTATCGTCACATAAATAATAATATATTCTTATCAAAGATGTATAGTCACCATCGGTAGCAAACTTTTAAGTTTTACGAAAGAAAGAACTAGTTCTGTAATGAACTGGATCATGGTATGTATAGTTTTACTTCAATAAACCTCTCCAGTGTCCTAGCGGTTAGAGCGTCCGCCTCGAATGCGGGAAGTCGTTTGTTCGAACCCCGGCAGAGTCATACCAAAGACTTACAAAACTGGTACTAACAGCTGCCTCGCTTGGCGCTCAGCAGTAATAGGTCAGTGTTAGGACTGGTCAGCCTGGTGTCAGGATAATGTGACTGGGTGGGACATCATGCTACATGTCTGCGGCATGATGCCCCAGTGCTAGACATCACTATAAACTGTCACACTGCAGACAACGTAGCGATATGACTGAAAAATTGTTAAAGCTACGTTAAAAATCCAAATCACACACACACACACACACACACACACACACACACACACACACTTCAATAAATGTCACATGGCCAATTCCACCTTAAGTTGAGTGCAAGACCAAATATAGGGTTAATGAATAGTAAATTGTTCCCCTAATTTCTCCCGTTACTTTCTAAGATAAGACCATTGTTTGTTGAATAAATATGAGTGGTTAAGATTTTAGATTACCTGCTTAGCAAACTATTTTCTTCAATATGCGCATTGTGCCTCTGCTTCTCTTCTGCCACCATTTTGTTAAGATGATACATCTGCCTGGCTACAAAACTTCGCCACCACACGAAGTAGAAAATGTATGTAAAAACATCCTCCGATCTTCTGGTTGTTGTTGGTGTTGTTGTGGGGTTTAACGCCATTTTTCAGTACAAGATAGGCTATTCCTGGCGGCCAGTATTAATGGTGGAGGAAGAACCCGGGAAAATCCCGGAAAGAACCACCGACCCACGAGAAGCTACTGGCAAGCTTTCTCACATACCCACATAGGCCGAGACTAGAACCCACGAAGACAGATGTTCTGGTTGTTGTGTAAATACACTGATGAGAGTTATTGATATATCAAATACAATTTTGATTTTCAGTGGAAAATTCACACATATTAAAAATATGGTATCATCGTCCTCGTAGATAATTCTGTACAGATGCTATGTACACTGGTTAGTTGTAGAACTGAAAAATCGAGGATTATTTTGTTTGAAATCTCAGATAAATTCATATGCATAATTTGTGAAATAAACATCGAAATGGTCATAGAAAAGTTTTGGACATTTTTGTCGTCTTGAATTAATTCATCGTAAGACACGTAAGAGATTTCACTGCTGACTGCGAAACTATAAATTATGTATAGTAATAGAAAAGATAAAAGCGATTGACCTTGAATATATATTCGCAGAATATCACTACAATTATATCATGGTTGATCACTCTTTGTTTTCAGACGAGAAGTTGCACCAATTGGCCGGTATAGACTGCTTGAACAACCCATGGACGGTGACTGGGCAAATTGATCCTTTCTGTGTGATATTGCACTTAAGGCATCCCATGGGGGGATTTTGAAATCCCAAGTGCAAACGTCTTCTTATTCAGGAAACTGGACAATAAATGCATGCGTTATATTTGTAAGATAAATTTTGTTTAGTACACCTTTCACATAGCATGAACCTAAAGGAATCCCAAGCTTAAACAGATCACCAGTCTACAAGACTCATACCACGATGTTATACTGATAACTGAATTAAGTTTGCGCCATCTGAAACTGATTCCATTTACTTCTGGCGCTAACGATTTTGCTGCTTTCAAAATTGGAGGGATCCTACTGACACAATGTTGAACATGGTCTGTTTGTATCACTCGTATTAAAACCATATTCATGTTGATCTTTAGGACTCATTGTTTTGTCAGATGTCCAAGAAATCTATATCTTCATTATGAAATAGAACTGATTATAAGGGCTACAAAATATTGCACAATATTGTCTATGATGTCTTAGCCATTACAGTTTCTAGCTTGGTATGGTATTTCATGCAGGAAACAAAGCAGAGTATTGTAACCTAATATAAAAATGTGTTTCCAATATTTAAAGTTTGGGGAAAATGTTGTTCCAATTTAAGTTTAAATTAATACCTGAAAAATCTGGATTTGAAACAACGCATTTTGCAAACTTGAAAGGTCATAATAGGTTTTGGGTAGACATTTATCTTCAGTATTTATCTTTATGTGAAATATTACTTTTCATGATATATTTTTCTGTGTTTAATTTTCGTATTTATTACCCTTCTATTATAATCGTGCAAATCTGGATTGTATTGCATGTAGCTAACATGTTAGCATATTTACTTGTCTTTGTTTCAAAAAGAATACTCTAATTGTCCCGTTTGTCCTTAAGTTAATAAAATATTTAAGTCACATTATTTTGTTTTAACTCAATCTCATATAAATCTACATTAATTTGAATGTTTCAAGTAACTCTCAAACGAACTTTTTCTTTAATCTAAAAGCCTTTTTGCTGGTTTGTTTTCTTCTCAGCTGACTTTGCTGCTAATTGATGGTTTAGTCAGCCAAGAAACAGATGGAGCTTCGCCTGACTTTCTATATTTGATCCATATTATTACGGTTGTTGCCTCTCTTTTTGTGTACCATCGTTTTGAATGAAGCATATCAGCGTCACACTTTGTCAAATGTGAAAGTAAAAAAATCCAGGCGATGTTCTAGAGTTTATGTTGAGAACAGCGCGTCTTTGCTCGAGTATGATTCTTAACGCTCTCGCATGATACTTACCTCAGTCTGAACGTCAATGTCATTTTCGTGAAATCGAGAAATAGCTTCGGATGTAGTTGAAAGAATACAATACATTTGTTGGGTTTGGTGATTCGCTTCTTGTTACATATGTTGAGACCGAAAGGGCCGATCACATTCCAATTACGACTTTGTATCCTTCCTCAGCCAAATAATACCATATGAGCAGAGAGCAGAGTGGATCCAAATATAGTTCACAATGACAGCAAAAACAGAACGGAAAAAGGCCGAGGAGATTCGGATTGACCTATACATGTTAAAAATAACGGAACAGTCTTAATGTGTGTTCTGCTGTCAATAATAAGCGATTCTATTGCAATAAAAAATTGTCTGCGCCCTAGTGCGAGTTTGATTGACGTGAGCAGGAACAATTAACTAGCCGTCCATTCCAAAGAAGGCAATTCTTAAACTGTTCATCTATTGTACCAAGTTTCGGAAGCAGATCTGATACTAGAAGCAAATTGTCGCTCTTGTAGAAAGACGACCTTCTTCCATCAGAGCAACCGAATTCAACACCACTCTCAAATCGATATGATAGCCATTCTGAACTAGCAGTACAGTCGTAAGACTTAGTCAAACGGTATGATCACATACCTGATTAAAAATTATACATGGTTTTCAGAAAAGAGTATTGCCACTTTTATTGTGTTGGAAAAAAGAAATGTATGGTAAAAGTGAAGCATTCAAAGCATCTCTAAATTGAATGCATTCATCTAAACGTTTTTGGAAACAATCATAACAATAATAAACTTGTGAGCTGCCAGCATCCGTTGTCGATTTGTAGCTGACTGTTATATAAATAGCAAACTTGTTAGTTTTCAGCATCCATCATCGATTCGTAGTTTAATATAGGATTAAATCATCACGGCTGGGTATTTATCGATGTGTAAATTTTACCTAATCACTCACAAAGTAAATAAAGTCCGAAGGACTTATGTTAACTTTGTGAGTGATTAGATACAATTTACACATCGATAAATACCTAACCATGATCATTCAATCCTTGTAATTCCAATTTACTTACTTTCTAACATCAGTTCAGCAGATTTAATCAACTAAAAATTCACTTTTATGTACATGGAAGTTTTCTTTCATTAGCCTCTTAACTGCGATAGAATACGTAGCCCTATCTTTGGTAGCCAAGATTCATCGATTCTTTAGACAGTGACACGGGGTAGCATGTCATAGCGGGTCATGCCATCGATATATTGCTATGACCATTACCTTAATATATAAAAAATGGTTACTGTGGTTAAACCAGGAATATTCCTTTTTTTTTTTCGAAAATTACGCTTGCGTATGACACGTGTTGTTATAGCAACGTCGTTGTTATGTTCTACGCATTTCGATCTTTCAAAAGCAAAATCGGGTCCATTTTTAGTGATATACCTAGACATATGACCCTGACCTTTAATAATCGCTGCTGTAACATGTTGTCGAGGTGAAATACAATATTTTCCGAAGATTGGCTTCTAAAGCCTGCCATATGCCTTCTTCAGCAAAAGGGGTGAGTGTTGGAGTGCAGTAAGGTCTGTGGAATTACATTGTTTAACTTCTAATGGTCTATTTTGATCTGTGGCTTGTCATTTTTAATCGGAAATCACAGGAGTGGTTGTGTGGGATCTTGTTGTTATTATGAGTTTGTAAGGCGTTGATACAGATAAAACTTCACATCAAATGATCTGGAAACAGGGAAATAAAAGTAGTCCGCAGATTTTATCGATGTGTAAAGAATTCCAGATCAGTATCACGTGACAGTTTACATCCAATCAAAAACATAGAAAACGCAATCAATTCATAAAAATTGGAATTAATGTCATTTAACTTGTAAGCTAGTGAGATGTCAGCATCCAGTATCGATTTGTTGTTGATTGTGATGTAAATTGTAAAACTGCAGGACACAATTTACCAATTTCTCTAAAAGGCACCTAATTCCAAGGTTCCATGAATTAGATGAAGTAATTCAGCAGTGTCTAAATTTCAATAATCCACTCGTAATATCCAGATGATTTAATCAAGTCTATATTCATAGATAATTTTCACAAATATCCCTTAATCACGCATCTCATTTCAACATTCTTGCATAGAAATTCGTTTTAATCTGCGTGGTAAATCTAATTTCTTTTTCGTAGCTACTCGCAAAACCTTTTTGAAAAATATGTAAGTCGTATGTACAAGGAAAAGAATAATTATATTTGATTAATGAATTGTTAATGTAATCGCTACAGATTAGTAATTGGAAACAAACACAAAACAGCGGATTCAGGTATGCAATGTATCGCCTCGTGATCAATTGTTGTAACAATGTTGTCAAGATGCTTTCCCGCGCAGTGTAATCACAGCTAATTCAATTCACTAAAAAGGGACACATGGGCTTGAGACATGGAGGTCTGTCTTCTGTGAGGAGTATTACTCTCCTTAATTAGTATATTGGTTGCTTTGTAGCCTTGAACTTAATTGGTTAATTTTACATGATTTGTACATCATTCACATTACTTTTAGATATGTTCCAAGCTTCGTGACCAACTCCGCGTATACTTGACATTAGTATGTAGGGAGGAGATTACGTTTGGTGAACTATTACATGAATTCTCTCGGTCTGATATAGCTTCAGATCGAAAATGAATGACAATAATAGCACGTCAAGTCACAATCTCTCTTCATTCTGCAAATGCGTAGTAAGCGAGGCTTATGTGCACGAAGGCTAGAACTTGATAATAATAATCGACATGTTCTTTTAGTTCAAATCAACATAAAAATCAATCTATCAGCGAGGGGAATACTGATTGTTAAATCTTTCGACATACCGGTTACAAAGTCGATCGGAGGCGTAGGTAATCGTTCTTGGTGAACTCTCTTTTACTAACTTATTACATGGATCCCATTCCCTTGATATAAACACCAAGGTATAGGTCGATATTTACAGTCATTGGTTCCCCTGAATGGGTTGATCTATCGGAATTATTCTTTTGATTATCGGCAGTAAATTACTGTCTGAAATTAGCGATGCTGTATTACACTCTGTAAGAAGTATGCCACTAGCAACGTTGGATTTCACACCGTAAGAATCACCTTGCTAACTATGTTAGGTTACTCTCTAATAATCGTGTGAACAGCAACGTTAGGTTTTTCGCTGAACAGATCATCTAACTTTCGATGTTAGGTTACTTTCTCTAAGGATCATCTAGCTAGATATATTAGGATACTCTTTATAAGGTACAGGGCGATGTCATTGGTTTCCCTGAACGGATTGAAATTTCCAAAATATTCTTTTGATTATCGACAGCAAATTACTCTATTTAATGGCCATCTAATTATTGCTAGCGATTCAATATTATTCTCTATAAGAATAATACGACTAGCAACGTGAGATTTCTCTCCTTAAGGATCATATAACTAGGGATGTTAGATTTCTCTCTGTACGGATCATCCAGCTAGATCTGTTATGTTACTCTCCTTAAGGATCATACAGCTAGGGATGTTAGATTTCTCTCCGTAAGGATCATATAGCTAGGGATGTTAGATTGCTTTCCGTAAGGATCATCCAGCTAGATCTGTTATGTTACTCTCTGTAATGATCACATAGATAGGGATGTTAGATTTCTCTCCGTAAGGATCACCCAGCTAGGTATGTTTGGTTACTCTCTTAGAATCGTGTGACTAGCAACGTTAGATTTCTCTCTGTACGGATCATCTAACTAGGGATGTTAGATTTCTCTCCGTAAGGATCATATAGCTAGGGATGTTAGATTTCTCTCTGTAAGGATCATCTAACTAGGGATGTTAGATTTCTCTCTGTAAGGATCATCTAACTAGGGATGGTAGGTTTCTCTCTGTAGGGATTGTTTGACACGGGATGTTAGGTTACTTTCGAAGAATCGTGTGATCAGCAACGTTAGATTTCTCTCTGTATGGATCATCTAACTAGGGATGGTAGGTTTCTCTCTGAATGGATCATCTAGCTAGGGATGAAACTCTTTTGAGAAATTGATTGGATGTGTACAATCTTTCAAGGATATTTTCTATCATATTACAAACAAAACCTTATAGCCTTTGACATGCGCATAAATGTTTTTGACTTCTTAACAATTAAATTATCATATATATCTCTTTACCATTTTACCCAAATCATCTCTCAATGCCTCCGATTCCACGTCCATTATACTTTTATTAAACGAGTCAGGATTTTCGCTGTAACTTACGCTGACTAAAGTTGCCACGTAGGACATTTATAAAACATGACACTTTGCGTGGGAACATACTCCAAGCACTTACACCTATCCAATCAAGATCTAAGTTTCTTTTACTGCCAAAATTAACACAAGCGTATCGAAGGCTGGAAAATGTCACCTTTGCGCTTCCATAATAATCGATCTCTGCTAAGTTTCAAATTAGGATAAATGTGGCAGCAAGTACAAACGCTGTTCCTGCAGCATTTGAACCCTTGCTATTTTGGATGCTGAGAAACAAATTCACCTCGCTTTGACCAATTTTCCTGACCGTTACCGAACTGAAACCTCATTAAAATCGATCATGCCCACAACGGGAACATTCAAACACTGTATTCTAGCTCAAGCTTTAGCTGTAACATGGTACCTTAGACACATTCATCAACTGAACTGGCTATGTGTCACGTTGACCCTGCAACGTTCGCTCAGTAATGTGTTGCGTTCACTCAGATATATATCTATATCTATCTATCGCATTTCTTAACTCACTCAAGCATACAAAAACAAATAAAATGAAGGTCAGTCTTAAAGTAGTAGCTTTAGTACACACTAGCGATATCTTTACGACCTTTGTTATAAGAGTGACATAAAATACATTTGAATCTTATTTGTTCTTGAGTATATAAACAGTAAAATATGTTCAGTTCTGTATACGTGTCCAACAAGTCATGCAGAATAATAAATGACTATATGAATACGTCTTTAAAATGCCTGATATGTCAAGCGGAGGTCACATATTAAGTGACTGGAAATAATTAACATGAATAAATTCCGATTATAAAACGCACCAAAACCCCATTGAGGTACGCTTCAACCCTCATATTCTGACACAGGTAATCACCATAGGATCTCACTAGGACATATCCCTCCTGATAGCCGACCATTCAAATGCGGATCCTTTTACTTTTGTTTGCTGTATTAAGTGTTGCTAATGCAATGAGCACAACACCCTTCACACCCACAGGTATATTTGTTCGAAATAATGCTTTCTCTCTCTCCCTTATATATATATATATATATATATATATATATATATATATATATATATATATATATATATATATATATATATATATATATATATATATATATGTATGTATGTATTAATTATTACATGTCCTTTCTTTCGAGAGTCGAATTGCCTATTGTAGGCCTTCACCAAAATATATAATTTGAATTCGATAAAACAAAATTATAAAATGAATTTATTTTATTGCTAAGTGTAATTATTTGCCAAAGTATTTTGCGAACCATCAGATTTCAGTTGGGACAAAATTAAATGTAATACGTACATACTGTTACGTAATATTTCAGGAGATCTACTAATACACTATGTTATAACTGCAGGGCCGATAGATAATGCAGGGATGTCAGGAAGAACAGCAGAATTACACCCAGCAGGTGGATGGAACAGCTTGTTCACAAGGAACCAAATGACCGGAGAAAGATCTTCTGGTGCAACCGCCAGTCATGCGGACACGAATCCCATGGCTCAAATGTTCGCCTCTTTGTTTAGTCTCGGTGGGTCAGGTACTGGCGGAGCTTCTAGCGGCAGCGGCAATGCTGGTGGATTAGGCAGCTTGTTTGGTGGCGGCCATGCCGACATGTATCCCATGTCCCAGATGTTCCCCTCCATGTTTAGTCTCGGTGGATCCGGTACCGCTGGTGGTTCTGGCGGCAGCAGCAATTTAGGTGGATTAGGTAGCCTGTTTGGTAGCGGACTCAATTCTCTACAAAATTTGGCTTTAATGGGAACTGGAAGTAAGTAGTATTGCCTGCAGGTGGTATTCTCCTTGCAATAATTATTTATGTTGAGGCCTTTATAAGAGTTCGTTGACAAAGGGGCCAACCGTGTTCTACGTTTGAACGGTATATAAAGGTAATACTAATAATCATAATCAGTATTGAAAATAATCACATATATGTTAAGAAGTTCGTATGTGACAACCTGTTTGTCAGCCATTGAAGGGGCAAAGAAGTACACTTAGTCCAACAATGCAAAGGAGAAGTTGAGACTTTTTTTGTTATGATGCTCAGTTTCAAAATCAGGAACGAACACCAATACATTCAGCAGTTCATCATTAATGCTGGCAACACATAAATATACAAAATCTCAGACATTCAATGTATTTATCGATCGTCCTCATTAACGAGAAGAACAAATTGTATTTGTAAATACCAAGCAATATTACTGACTGCCCTTTGAGGGTTTCTTTCAAAAAATTTCACACCGGACTTATATCACTTTCAACAATGCCAGATAGCTCGAATACTGCAATGGCGACTGTACATTCACTCTTGTTTTACAGCCATATTAACAATGTATTTTTCTGATTGTACTTTATCACATGTCTGGCAATCATTGGAACAACATTGTGAAAAACTCGAGATTAAACATGAGTGATGAAAAAACTTAAGAAAGCTCGAGGCATTGTGTTTTTGTTACATGATCAAAGTTCCTTCAAATGTTTTGATGTTTTCTTATATGCAGTTATTACTGCGCATTTAATGTCTCATACACGATATTACAGTGATATATGATTTTTTTTTATACCTATTTTGTACATATTTTAATTACTCCTACCACGATACTAGGACGAAAATATTCAATTACGCTCAGAAAGTGTATTACTAAAATGTCAGTTTTCATAAATGTAAGCAGTCTTGAATGAAATGAATATGGTCCGTTATTAACGATTACTCACTCGTGTAGACAACAGAAGAAAGATGAACACCTTTTTTTATCTTTCAATCCCAGAACAGGAATTAATTTCAAATCTAATTTGCAAATACAATTTTCTGCTGTTAATAAAGCCTAAAGACGTTGAACGTTTACTAAGAAGCAAACATAGGAACAGTATATTACATACAACCTATATATCAAATTCGCTTTCATTTTTGAGTATCAGTCATCTAACGAAAATGAGATTATTTTCATAGCTCAATTTCAAATAGGATAACTAATGCCAAGAGTTTACATGCACACCCTTTTGATACTGGAAATAGGTTCTTTGTTATCAATATTTTTCTGTTTCAATTAAAAAGCATTAAAGTTATTTCATTTCGAATATTTATTGCATCAATTGTGGTAATTTTCTTTTCATAAATGGAAATACTGTTATGAATCAAGTGTGCACTGGTGTTACTGAAGAAGGAATGGATAAAGGGAACGCGACCTCAAACGCATAGTGTTGATATTCAAACCTCAGCGTATTATTTTTTAATTACATAGAACACTGTCACAAAGCCTGTTTATGTTTCAAGCAATTGATAAATGTGTTGCATATGACGATGATATTTTTCAGCCGATCAGCTCCTGAATTTAGCTAGCATGGATTGCATGATGAACTCAGCTGCCCCTTCAACAGCAACGGATCCTGCCTGTATGATGCTAATGATGCAACAGATGACCACGGGTATTTGAAGCAAGACGTAATCCTTCCCTGACACATTGCTATTTATACACAACTTGTATAATCAACAATCAAATCCAACCTTATTTTTCCAACACGTGTTGATCTTTGTGAACTCCAAGAGAGAACAGGTCCGACACGGCGGAGATTGGAACTAATTCAACGCCGTGTTGAAGCATGGGGAGAAAGTCTCTGGCTTTCATGATTAACCCAGCGTTGGGTGCTTTGAATTTTGGACGAAGCGTGTTTTACACGTAATTTATTTAACAAGCTAATAGTCCTTTACCCTTTGATGCGCCATATTCCAGTTTTATTTTTGACATTTCAATAATTTCCGGGAACATGCTTATTTATTTGTAAGAGGACAAAATACACCGATTAGAAGATGATACGAGATTCGTCGGAATCAGCCATCTGTCATTCTCATGTGATATTGAGGGTGTTTAATACGGCCAATCTGACCAAATATTTAGTTCTGTTCCGTGGATATAGTTATTCAAGTCATGTGATTTATGTTCCTCATGTATTGTACCTATTGATCTTACGTCATGCAAATTTACATTTACTCCGAACTGAGTTAGTCTAATTTTCTGGAACCGATCTCATGCTTATACATATAGGCTAGGTAGATACAATTTTGACTCACGTCATACCCAGGGAAGGAAAATTCACAACTATGATCAGTCGCTACTTAAGTATAATTTTTTATCCCTGTATTGTTTTCATTGGAAACCTACTGGCTTCGACATTTGATCGGCGTCGGCATAGTACAATACAATACTCAGATATGAACGATATTATAGTAAGTGCAACGAGAGATCCATTACAAACTAATGTTACTTTATTGCTAATTTTATATTATACGAATTTGAAATTAAAGTACTTACTAAGGTCATACTGGTTAACTGGTCGAATAAGGAAATATTTAATGGGCGTATGTCATACGATTTGATTAAGTAGGTTTTTAGTTTTTAATCATCAGGTGTGGAGTCCTTAATAATATGCACGTTTTAGATTTTCGTCATTCAAAATCAACTTAAAAAACTAGAAACCAGAGTTCGAATGTCAGGGCGCATGCATAATGTGTACAATTTACAAGATCTTCTGAACTCTATTTATATATTCCTATTCAATGGAATTCAGTGGCATGCACATATTGTTTGACAGGAATGAAAAGTTTGGAAGTAGACAAAACAGAGTTTGCGTTAACTTATTTCAGAGATGAAAGTTTCTTATTATTACTACTGTATTGGGGGCTCACCAACCAATAGATTTGCAAGCTAGCTTTTATCGGTTGCCAGTTTCCCCAAGCGTCAAGCGTTTAGTAAATTATTTCGATGTTTAGCGCAACTAAATTGACAGTAGATGATGGGCACCCAGTAACATAAACGGCATGACAGTCATTTGTATATAGAAGGTGGACAAATACACCCTCCCCCAGCAGATAAAGCAAACTTTCATGGAGTTTAACAAATATGCAGAAAAATAAAAAAAAATATTAATCCTATTAGTTTTGAAAGTGGTCGGTAAATACTGTTACAGTGGTAAACGGTGTATAAAATGCTTGATGTAAATATTACGTAACTTTTTTAATATCTCTGTTCGAAAACATACACGTTATTATATGTATATAAAAGTGCCAGATGACCTACACATTGGACATTTCAGTCAGTCTGAAACATCTTTAAATGACAAGGATAATTAAATACGTATGCTTTCTACAATATGTTTAAATATTGCTTCTTTTTCTATACTTTATGAAGATGTACATGTGATAGCCATTTGGTTTTCCTCTGCTATATTTTGTATTCTGATATGTTTGCTATCTACCTTAGCTCCTTCCGGTATATTAAATCACACTGCATCTAGGTTACTAATTAAAAGGTATCAAAATAAGTTTAGTGTGTTCTTATCTTTACTGTACATTTGTTCTCCCTGCGTACCCTTTTTCACTGAAACTTCATGCACTAAATAAAATCATAGCCATACAAAACTTCATCTGAAACATATTTTAAAACATTTATTCACTTATTGCAGTTTATTTATTCTTTATCTTTACATCCATTGCTAGTAACCATTTCAATAATAAAATCAATATTAAGCAAGAGACTTTTGCTGTCAGACAGGAAATGCATGCTCTTTGTATAGAAAAGAAACATGCTAAAGTTGTAACACCTACATCCCAACGAGAATGGAGAATACATATTTTTCCAATTTTGAAACAAGTTGAAGTGAAATTTCAAATATTAAACAAAGTTTTGTTTAGAAGAGCAATTTTTCATCTTGTCAATTTGGTGGCATTGAGAAAGTACTTGAAAATTTGCCTCATTTGAAAAAAAAAAAGAATCAAATATTATTCCTTCAGACATTAAGACACAAACCATTAGTATTAAATATTATAGACCAGGTCAATACGATGAAAATGGTAAAATAATAAATATTTCTGACAAGAACAATACTGAGTATCTTAGACCAGGTCAACATTGCTGAAACGTCTAGAATACCGAGTGCTATAGCCTGGGCAAAATGTATGCAAATAGTAGAATGAGAGCATCTTAGACCAGGTCAACATTGCTAAAAATACTAGAATACCGAGTATGAAAGACCAGGTCAACATTGCTAAAAGTACTAGAATACCGAGTATGAAAGACCAGTCCAAACGGGATGAAAATACTAGAATGCCGAGTATGAAAGACCAGTCCAAACGGGATGAAAATACTAGAATGCCGAGTATGAAAGACCAGTCCAAACGGGATGAAAATACGAGAATGCCGAGTATGAAAGACCAGTCCAAACGGGATGAAAATACTAGAATGCCGAGTATGAAAGACCAGTCCAAACGGGATGAAAATACTAGATTGCTGGGTATGAAAGACCAGTCCAAACGGGATGAAAATACCACAATACTAAGTATTTTAGACCAGGTCGAAAAGGATGAAAATTTTAGAACCGGTATGATAGCCTAGTCCAAACGGGATAAAGATACCAGAATAGAAAGTCTCTCAGACCAGGCTAACATGGATGAAAATACTATAATTTACGAAACTGATCATCTTCGTAATGCACGCACGTACACGACACGTGTGCCTAAAGATAATATAGTGTATGGGAAATTACTTTGTATACAAAGCATGTACACTCGTGTAGTAGGCGCTTTAGGTTTTGGTTGATTGAATTTGTCTGAGAATGAGCTAAAGCAGCTGTTTCGTCCAAGTGAAAGGATAGACGACAACGTTAACGAAGTGGATGAGTTCTTTGAATCTGAAATGAAATTTTCAAACAATCATACTAATGAACGTAATATTCGCAATGTCAACAACAAACGTGAGAGACGCAGTAATTGAAAATACCTTTCTCATCACTGAAACAGTTCTTCAGGAGAATATTCATATCTGTTCGCTAATTGAATGGTTAAGACTATGACGCAGACTCTCCATGTTCTAAAATCTATAACACATTGATGCCATGGGCTATCTCATATCTATTAGAGACGTACCATTTTGCAGGTCTGTAAAAATACTAGATTCGATAGAAATGCAACTGAAGGTTTTGGTAGGAAACTAAGAGCCTCAGAGCCAATAATCCAAGACGACTAAAAGGTATTATTTTCGCTGGGTAAATGGGGTGTCACACAACAACTGCTGTGCAATTTTCCTCGTGTAACTATTTTGATACAGTGTTAAGCTAGTGATTTAAGACACACTGTATGATACAGGTGATAGCTGGGGTCCCTCGAACAGCGACATGCAAGTGACAGGGCATAAGCATGTTTCCTGCAGCTGATAATTAGAATCGTAATAAATATACTTACATTTTTGCATCTTGAATTTCCTCAAATTGTACTTTCTTAGTTCTTGAGTTCCGACCGACACGACCTGCAAAATCTAATACACACAGAAGTTGTACTGGGATTTCGAGTAGCCTTCATTTTCAGTTGAGTTCCATTCTTTCTGCACTGAACTGACCTATAGGAACAACATAGGAAAAAAAATCCACATGCATTCATTCACAATATGACTCTTAAATTTCAATTTTAAGTAGAACAAACGACAATTGCTTTTGAAACTGATGTAGATCGCGCGACTAAGTAAAAAGGTCGCTGGTCGGAGCTATGTGCGCATGAATAATGTTATTGTGTATTGATGAATCTACGGTTGTAAATTTATTTTATAATAAAGCATAAATTCAATTACATTGTTTCTTGTAATGTCTTTTATTATTAAGCCTTTGGTAGTCCAAATATATGAGCATCTACTAAAGAAAGGCTGCTTCATTTGTATGGGAAAATATGAACTCGTTTTCTTTCCCCCTGAAAAACTTGTCTTGTATTTAAATACTAAACTTCGCAAGGTCTTACTGTATTTCTCGGAAAACTCGTTCAAATCTTCCAATACAAATACAGTAACCTTCAATATTGAATTATAGACCAGGCCAGAATTGATTCAAATAGTAGAATGCCGAGTAGTTTAGAGAAGGTCAACATGGATATACAAATACCACCTAACGGAGTATTTGAGATAAGGTCGATATGGATAAAAACCGATAGCTACCGAAGTATCTGATATCAGGACAACATTTGCAAAAGTACCACCTAACGCAGTATTTTAGATCAGGTTAGAATAGACAAAACGCTAGAATACTATTTATGATGGAAAAGGTAAAATTAGACGAAAACACTAAAAATGTAGGCATTAGTGACCAGACTAAAAGGAATAAAAAGTCTTGAATACATATAGTAATTTAGACAAGGTTAACATGTGTAAAGATCATGTATAAAGACATAGCTAAACGGTTCGATTTACTTTGTTAATGTATCTAGGGCTGCTAGATCAAGTAAGCAAAATATGAATTTAAACCGTTCTGAAAACAATAAATTTATAAATGCAAAATGTTACTCTTTTTTCAGTTCTATATGATATTCTTTGGTATTCTGTCCAATAAGTGTGCTGTACATGAATACGATTTAAAATTGTCAAGAATTCGTATTTTGTAATATTATCGTTGCATATAATGCCGGGTATAGTTTTAAATACATTCGAATGATTTGTATGGCCGAGTATAAATACATACAAGAAATTAATCCCGTCCTTTTTCGGACAAGATGACAATAATTTGCTGCTTGACGTAAATATTTGTTTGAAATACGTGATGTATATTTAAACCAAACGTATGATTAAGTAGTGCATCCTTTACATTAGTTAAAATAAGCCATATTGCGAGACAGGAAAATAAGTACCTATGTATTATACTTGAACACCCACCGTGCGATTTTGTTATGCATAGCATTGTGGAAAAAAATAAGTTTGGGTAGGCAACGGTTTATGAATAAAGTAGATTTGAGAGGCAATACAATTGCATGCAACAAAAAAAAAAATCGCGTCTGCTGCATTTGAAATGTCCCGAATCGTTACAATATTAGCAGGAAAATGGATCCACTTGCCGAGGCCTTGATGTATTAATAGAACGTAGGTCACGCATGGGTTTGCTGTTCCCTACATTTGCCTTAGCACGGTGGTTCATTTTATTTCCGTTATACTGATGAAACCATGGATGATTGTTATCATTATATGATGCATTACTAAGTAGTCAAACAATATACCAAATTTCTACACAATGAGATTTAAAAGATTAAGAAAACAAAAGCAAAGAAACAAATGCATTCAAACATCAATTTTATTTGTTTTGCGTGAGGTTAGTGTCAGAAATTATTTTACACGCTTGTCAAACTAGTCAAAACAACACAGATTAAGTTAAAAAGAAACACACACACACACACACACACACACACACACACACACAATTAAAGGAACTGAATCGATTTCTAATTTTGAATTATTTTGAGTCAGTAATGGTTTCAAATCCATAAAATAACCAAATTAGAAAGAAAAAAAACGATATTAAACAAGTGAGATAAAATGGATGACACGTGATGATAAACACAATACTCCAAATACATCATTCAACAGCGAGTCCCCGTAATCAACATAATAATCACTAAATTCAAAAAAAAGGTATCAATAAGATGTATATACAAAGAGCACATACGTTAAACAATCTCTTTGAGACACAGTCTCGTTAATGTCATCGCCCACAGTTACTGGATGGTCCGATGACCCAGTGCACACACTCACAATGGATCCAAACGTCTAGAAAAGAAAGAAAATCATGCATTAGTATGTGTATGTGTGCTTCCCATAAATATGCTACCTAATCATATATCAGAATATTAAATCTGAAATCTGCGTCCAAAATCAGATATAGCAGGCAAGTGTTGCTTTTCTTGACATAACGATTTCTTCCCGTTGTAAATGGTAACACTACATACCATAATGGGCCTAATGCTTTTATTATATCGCGATGGACATAATAATGATAATAATAATAATAATAATAATAATAATAATAATAAACTATCTTTAACGAGGATAACACATTTGGTCATGGCTGACCCATCTGCCATGTAGTCCTCAGTTTTTGTAATAAAAAAATAAAAATAGAAGTTCATGCACATAACCATGTATCGTCGCACACTCATTCGTACATATTTGACATGAATGACTATGTGTGACTATACGGGAAACATACAAATACATAAGCCTTCTACGACAAATTTGATAATATTTATTTTTTCTTCAATTTCATGATAAATGTTATTCTTAACATAATTTAGTTTCGGCAAAAATTGCAAGCTATGCTAAAATATTAACTTTCAAACATGAGCTTTCTTTACTATTGTTGGGAAATAAATGAGCATGTTTCAATTTCATTTTTGCATTATATTTCCTTAAATTATATGCACACTCTTTCGAAATCAAAAAGTATTTGGGCTCGGCAAAATTGGATGATGAACAATAAATGAGCAGATATTTTGTGCAAATACAAGATCCAAGATGTTGAGGTCCAAACCTTAACTGGGTTTTAGAAGGATGAATAAAAACATAATCTATTCACTTATTTTATAATGACTAAGAAATACAACAGCATATGAAGAAAAAAAAGTCGGAGCCGAAGGATTTAATAATTATTACGAGTGGATTCAGATTCGAAGGTTTTCAAAGCAATTTGCACTTGGAAACCTTAATTATCTGATCTGGTTTTTCCAAAATATGAGAAGCATCACAACAGTTTATGACGATCGACAGCGTTGAAGAAGTCAATAAATTTCTTTCTGTTTTTTATTGATTTGTACTCTACTTTATAAATAAGACAAATCTATTTCTTTCAGTTATGCTAAGTTTATGTCCATTGTGCGGACTGTTAACGTTTGCTGCCTCTTCACAAATTAATTATTGTGCCATACTACATTAGCCGAATCAGCGAAACAACAATCAGTGCTACATCACAACCCCGGACCCGCAAGGGGGGTGGGGAGGGGAATTCCATTTGAAGTTTCGTCCATCTTGTCATCATATTTTCAAGGCCGCAGGCAGGATTAGTGGGCCCTAGGAAAAATTCCACACCAGGCCCACAAGAATTACAAACGCTGAATGTGGCGGGCCTCCTGACAGTTGTTGGCCCTCGGAATTTTGTTATAGTCATCACACCATGTCCGCGGCCCTGCATAGTTTACGTACACAGTAGTCTAGAATTAGTGTTGACATAATGTATAACTAAACTGTCTAAACCTATATTTCATGTTCCAGAGAATAAAAGAAATAACATCGATCTAATGTATCTCACGACTTAAATAATAAATGTATTAATACATGCTAGAATAGTATTTTTATTTATTATTATAAAAGTAATTATGCATGCTAGCATAGGTTGGGGTCAACGTCATAAATGCAATTATTCATACTAGCGTAGTGTTTGTGTTTCATAATTTCCTCTTGTCCATGATCATTGCAGTCACACGGGAGCTCTGAGATCACGTCACGTTCAAGCTATTAAAGAAAATCACTAACCTTAACCATTCGCACGAGCGAAAAAAGTGTAGTTTTTAAATACCTTAATCATGATGCATATGATGCAGTCCTTACACCCTTTAACTTCTGCTATTACATTTTGTTAATGACAACTGAAATTATAGAATGACAACATCCACAAATTAATATTGGCATAGATTAATATAACAATCGCATTCTTTCGCAATAACTTTAACTTGAGATAATTGTTTCAGTGTTTTTAACAAACAATTTTGAATTAAACTTCCAAACATTTATACCGCTGAAAATATAGGGGTACGGTAAATGGAGGACGGTCTATTCTCTATTTAACAGATGACTTAGCCTGTTCATAAGCTGATGTTATTGCTGTTCTTCAAACCAACACAATGGCCAGTATTGCACATACATATGAATACAGTCTGTGCACAATCAACCCGACGGTTAACAAAGCAAAGTGCAAAGAACATCCTCTTCTCACCTCTTCCGTATGATTTCCAAACAATCTGCTATAATCGTTTAAATACACTAGTACATTTTAATATTGCCAAGGCAATCAGAATAATACATATCAGTTTTAATCCACACTGTACATTCATCGAACTAGACAACATATGGGGATTTCGGAAGGCAGAAAATAGTTTTTAGTCATTATTAGATAAAAAGAACAAATTCGTCATCACAGTATACAAATGGGGAAGGAGAGATGCCGTTTTAAACGTTCACAATATTTTTCGTGATTTCCTATGCTTTAGATAATAAGGAAATTTAATAAATAAAGGATATTGAAATGATAAAAAGCCACAAAACTGCTTGCAGCAATATCTCAGTTTGTAATCAAAAAGACAATCACACGAATCGATTGGTACACAAAAAAGCGTCAAAAAAAAAATGAAATCGGGTTGCCTTCTTGTTGAGTTTGAGCGACGAAGTCAGACAGAAAATATCAAGACAATGAAAATATTCTTCGATATTCCAGTGACCTCATTCGCTCACACCACACTCAATACATCCAAAGGCGTGATTCGTTTTCGCGACTAGGCTGGAGTCAGCGACACAGATATCATTGACGGGATGAAAAACGAAGGTGTCACTGCAGTACGTAGAATACGTATTAAACGTAATAACAACCTGCATGATACCAACACCATTGTACTCACATTCAACAAACCAACAGTACCCAGAGTGGTCAAAGTTGTCTTCTTGCAAGTGAAGGTCGAGATATACATTCCAAACCCCCTACGATGCTATAAGTGTCAGAAATATGGCTATCACGAAGACCGCTGCTCAAAAAGCCAAATATGTGGCCGATGCGGAGACCATTCTCATCATGAATCTGATTGTAGAGCAACTCCGCATTGTGTCAGCTGTGGAAATGAGTACCACGCCAATTATATATTATGTTTAATATTAATCAGATTAGATTAATTACCTTGTAATTTGTTATATATCAGGCGTACATTCATTAATAAGATCGTGTTCATGTCAATATGAAATCAACAAACTAGAAACCAGAATTCGATTGTCAGAATTAATTGAATATGTGTACATGGACCCAATCTAAATTTGCAAGATCTTTGGAGCTTTATTTGTACGTTCCTATTCGGTGGAATTCATTTGTATGCACATTTTTACCGGAAGGAAAATGTTGGTAGTAGTCTACACAAGTTACGTTAACCTACTTTAGGGATAAAAGTTTCTTATTATTACTGCTACATTGGGAGCTCACCAACAAAAATAATTTGCAAGCGAGCTTTTATAGGTTGAATGCTTTACCCCAACGTTAATGGTATAGTTAATTATTTAGATGTTTGGGGCTACTATCAATTACACGAGAAGGTATGGAAGTGATTGACAGGGAGGAAAACTACCCAACACAGAGTCCATGAAACTAAATTGCAAGGAGAATGATATGCAAAATAGCTGATATGAAAACCCAAATCAAATACTTATAAACCAATATGTGGTCGGTGAATACCGTTCAGTGTAAGCAATGCATGTCATGCTTAATGTAAAATATGATGTATCCTTTAATATCTCTGTTGGAACATAATCAAGGTGTTGTATGTATATAAAATTGCCTGATGATCTCATTGGACGTTTCAGTCTTAAATAGCTTTTAATGACAAGGATTGAAAATGAAATGATTTGTATAGAATATTTAAACAGTACTTTTTTCTCCATATTTTATGAAGATATACATGTGATGACAATGTGGTTTTCGTTTGGTATATTTTATGTTCTGATTTGTTTGCTTTCAATCTAAATTACTTCCCATGCATTAAGCTTTTTTGACATCAAGTTTTTTTCTCTTTCTCGTTGTAAATCTAATCACTACGTACCGTAAATGGACATTAATGAAATAATATATCGTGATGTTCATTGAGCCGTTGTAACAAATTGGTTTATATATAATGTATCCTTCAATTTTATTTACTAATTGTTTGTAATTTTAGGTTTAATTACAAGCTATGCTAATAGTATTAAGATTTCTTTAGTATAGTTGCAACTGGGAAATTAATGAATATGCTTAAGTTTAATTTTTTGCATTGTATATCGGCAAATGACATTTATACTACTTCGAAAGCAAAACGCATTTGGACTCGGCAAAATTTGGATGAAAAACAACAATGAGCGAAGGTTTTGTGCAAATACAAGATCCAATAATGTGAGGTCCAGAAGCTTCAGTTGGATTCACAAGATGATTAAAAACCAAATCTATTCACATATTGTGTAATGACTAAGAGATATCGCATCATATGAAATAATAAAAAAGCATAAGCCGTAGGATTGGACAGTTATTCTCAGTGGACTCAGATTCGCAGAATTTCGACGTAATTTGCACTTGAAAAGTTAATTTCTTTGATCTGACATTTCCCAAATATGAGAAGCATCTACATTTTATCACGATGAACAGAATTGATGAAGTCAATCAATTTAGTTCCCTTTTTTTTTGTTTGTATTTTACTGTCTTAATAAGAAAAATCTGCACTCTTAGCTATGCTAATGTTTGTGTACCTTATGCAACTTGCAATTAAAAGTGCTGCCTCTTCACAAATTAATTATCGTGACGTGCCCCATGCTAAATTAGCTGGGCGTAAGAAAGAACAATTAGTATGGCTTTACCATTCCAAACTGACAAACCGTGTCTGCTTCGAAACTGAGTTGTTCAAAACTCTCAATAGAATGAATACTTGTTTAATTCTGTATATGTTTTCCATCGGTAGCATTGCAATGGCAATGACAACACCCTCTGTGCCAACTTCGACAGAAGAAATGATGATACCTAACATGCAATTCATGAGTGGACAGATGGGAGGCAGCTGGAATAGAATGAATGGTAGAGGCCAGGGCCGTGGAATGTCGGATTTTGAAGCGATTCAAAATATAATGGGAATATACAACATATCCATCCCGACTGGAATAAATACTGCAATGACTGGACGAATGGGCGGCATGAATCCCCTAATAGGACTGGATGGATTAAATCGAGGTGGTAGCCCAATGGACAGAAGCTGGGGTGGAAGAGGTGCAGTTTTGGGCGGAGGGACCAGAAATTGGGGCCAAACAAATAGTGGAATGGGCCGTCGAAGTGGAGGAATAGGCGATATGAACTCAGGCATGGAATGGCCAAGCGGAGTAATGGGTCCAATGAATGCCCTAATGTCAGGACTAAATAGAAGAGGAATGAATTTAGGAATGGGCTGGCAGGGTGGAAATGGAGGTATGGGCGATGTTATTCCTGGCAGAAATGGCGGAATGGACATTGGCATGATCCTAGGCGTAGGCGGCGGAGGCCGTCGATCCAATGTTGACAAAACCATCAGGACCCAAGCTACGCTTAATAGCCAAGGTATGAATGGCTTCTAGTTCAACATTTGGTAATATTAGGAAGGAATAAATTATTCTTATTCGTATATAACTGGGGTAATCACGTTTTCTCTAGATTTAAGGATTTAATGATATTTTGTTTTTCATGAACTCCGATCGTTATTGTATATGCCCAGTAACACATTAGAACCTAATAAATGTAAGAGAAAAAATTTATTCAAGGAAATTTAAATGAAAATTTTTCATTTAGTTGCAAACTGTATCCAATATAGATTTTGTATTCAACGATGTTGTCCCACGTACGTTCTTTTAGCGATCTTCACAGCCACATTATAGTTACCTTATTTCCCCGTTGTGATGAGTCAGAATCAAAGACCGTCGTATACATAATCAAAATCTTTTCATTTTTCAATCTAACTATATTTCGAATGCATGAGTGCAACTTTTCATCTTGAAACCAGTTGGCAGCGTTCAAACATAAATTTACGTACCTAGAAAAGATATGTGAAAGGATAAACCCTATGAATTCAACATGAAATTCACTGCCTTAAGTGCTAGTGTTAGCTGTCTCATTCCAACGTAAGATACAAAATTCGACACAACTTATCATTACGTACCTGTGCACGAAATGAATGTTCTCTACCTTAGCTCTTTTATAGGATGGACTCCAAGAAGTAATTCACTTACGGTAATTTTATTATTGGTTAGCAAATGTGGCTAAAATATTGCTGAATTAAGTGGCTAAATTATTAATAACAAAAACGTAATATATAAATCGTAACAAACAACAACTGCCTGTTGTTCACAACAAAACCAAAACAAACAAGCACACACACACACACAAAGACACACATACACACACACACACACACACACACACACACACACGCACGCGCGAGAATGGCAGAAACGTTTGAATGCATTCAAAACTATTGTATTACAGACAGCGTATGACGTAATAGGAAGCTTCATTTAATGAATTTGGGGATTTATTCGTTTCATTACAAATCATCATGGATGGAAAATTCATGAACAAAACTGTCAGTGCAATATTCAGAAAATCAATAAATACAATTTACGAATAAGCAAACCACCGTATATGGTATATTCATTACATTGTATTCTGTTATTCATAATGTTCCAGAATAAATATTCACCTGACTTCTATTCATATAAAATAACTAGGGCAGGGTATAGAGAAGCAACGTTGAATGCTGACTCTCTTCCTTTTTCTCATAAGTATAAATCTCTACAAATTTTTTCATATTAACATTGTACACAATAACATACTTAACCCTACCTACGTAAATATAAAAAGCCATGAAGCGTCAGTCCTCTCCTCAATCACCTCCAAAAAAAAATGAAACATACCATTTAAACTTTGTTAGATGTATTGCTGACATAAAAATATATCATTGTGTCATTCAGATTTGTCTTCCCAGACATTGATTACAAGTACATGTGCTATTTATCATACCTGTTACAAAAAAACGTGCTAAAAAGGATACACTTAAAACTCAACCGAACTATCGTGTATTTAAAGTATTATTAAAAATTCTAAGGATCTATTTATTTCTGTTTCTTCATTGTAGATGGGGCTCTTCTCAGTAAGGCTGGTGCTGGATGCGCTCAAGACTGGACACATGTAAATGGAGGCGTTGATCCTTTCTGCATCAGATTACTAATGATGTACCCAAACAGAGGCATGTGACCTATTCAAGAATTACAATACAAACAAAACAACATAGGACAGACGTTCTTCTCACTTCAATGTCGTAGATCGTATTTGCCTTGTGGAATTTTAATTTAGGGAGTCTGTCTAAGATATCGAACATGCTTGATTTCCATGTTGACATTGTCTGTAAAAGTTATGCAGAAATTGTTACCTTTTTATGATTTGTTTTGAATTTCTTTTAATCTTACGATTATTACAAGGATCATGTAGTTTTATATATGCATATCAATGTGTAAACATACATATGGCAATTAAAATCTATAACGATACAAAACCCATGTATGGCTTGTGACCTTTTATATCTAGCGGTACGGTCGAGGGGTTGTAGAAATGGTCTTCTTTAGACCGTCATGTATGCTTCTGTCTGTCCGCCTTGTAGAATCTCTAACATCAACATTTGTATTTAAATGAAAACCATATTTCTGTGAAGTTTCATCTCGTTATCATCTCAGATGATTTCGATAACAAGAACATTCTACGCATATTTTCTTACGGTTAATACCTTTGATGACCTTTGCATAAACGTTGCTAATGTACCAATTTGCGAATATTTTCCATTTGCATTATCATATTTCCATGAAATTCGCCTTGAAGCTTCATATACACAAGAGCTCGGTCGTATTAGATGAAGTTTAAATTATGCTAATATTTGTTTGAGTTATGTACCTTGCTAATCTTAGTTATGACATTGCTAATGCACACCAATGTGAACAATACAGCTTCCAAATGTATCAAAATATGTTGACTAGTCAGAAAAATCTGACATTCAAGATGCTATGCACATATTTATTAGAGTTGTGCCCCTTGATCAGTGTAGCACGACTAATGTCAACGCACAACCTCATGAACGCTCTTGCAACCACATTTGTCTTTAGGCTTACGCCATATTGAATCTCATGCTTTATCTAAAAATGAGTCCAGAGAAGTTCAATAATGAGCACCTTCTGACCATATTCTTTACTTATAGCCATTGATTTACTTGGCATGGAAGTTAATAATTCACGGTACGGTAGATATGAGTTGGAGGATTAATGTATTGTCTCAAGCTATACCGTAATAGTCCAATGAAATAATTAAAATAATGTCCAAATCAAAAGCAATTTTAATGAGATTTTATCTGCAGTTTGGTGTTTGGTATCCTCGAACAGACCACATTTAGTTTATTCCAATTACTTAGTTTGGGTATCTTGTAATACCTGAACAGTGTTGCAGATTCCATTAAAATAAAGCATAAATGCACCAACATATCATTGCATACGCACTCTCCTAATGCATCCAAGGCGCTCTTTGGGATATTTTTGTTATAGAACATTAATAATGATAGGGGAAGCTTTTTGTTTCAATTTTGTACCAGAGTCCATTTTCTTTACGAAGGGGAATGGAAGCAACCGTTTAGCTATTTATGTGTAACGGTTGTTTATTACAGCAATCCTTGACCTTTCAGAATAGAACAAAGCACAATCATGTTTCAGTTGCAAGCAAGTCACTTAACTCTCACGGTATTTAACTAGATGTCAGTTACATTTACAATATAAGTATAGATACTTAATCATTTAAATTCGCAAACTTATGCATCAGTTCAAATCAAAATTATATTGACGCAACTCAAAGATTCAAATAATAATTTCAATGTCAATAAATATACAAAATACTTTTTCAGAAGAAAGAGTGCATTTCAACATGCTTTTTATCTTTTCAATATATATTTATTTATTAAATTTCTTCGTTATCTACAGCACAGGAAAACCTCTCCGGTGGCTTAGTGGTTAGAGCGTCCGCCTCGGATGCGGGAGGTCGTGGGTTCGAACCCCGCTCAGCATTAAGAGGTTAGTGTTAGGACTGGTCGGGCTGGTGTCAGGATAATGTGACTGGGTGTGACATCATGCTACATGTCTGCGGCATGATGCCTCAGTGCTAGACATCACTATAAACTGCCACACTGCAGACATCGTAGCGATATGACTGAAAAATTGTTAAGCTACGATAAAAATCCTAATCACACACACACACACACACACACACACACACACGAAAACTAACACAATATTGTGAACTTTGAAAACTGCATCTATCCTTCCCGATTTGTCAACTGCGATGAAGATTTATTTCCTTGTATTTTATAACGACTGAAAACTAACATATCTGCTTCCCAAAATATCCTGGGTGGTCTAGTGCAACGTGTATAGATTTTGGATTCAAATTGATATGTATTATTCTGATTGCCTTGGCAATATTAAAAATAGGGTCTGCTATTGTGTTTAAACGATTAAAGTAGATTTCCGTTTGTCTCACCACACATTTATAAGTATACTGGATGTGTGGTTGAGCGGAATAATCGTGGAAATCGCCTGGAAGTGTGGCAGAGATGAGAAGAGGACGTGCTTTGCACTTTGCTTCGTTAACCATCTGGTTGACTGTGCACGGACTGCTTACATTCGTATGTGCAATGTTGCCCATCATGTCGGTTTGTTTTTATTGTGAGTGAAGAGCAATAATGCAAGCTCATGAACAGACTAACTCGTCTGCTAGAATTCAAAGTGACGGCCCTCCATATACCGTATCCACTTTATTTTGAGTGGTGTAAATGTTTTTAAGTTCAATTAAAAAATATTTGTTAACATATGAAGGCCAATTATCTCATGTTACCGTTATCGTGAGAGAATGCGACTTTTTGTATAAGTGTTAGGCATGCCAATATTATCCTTTGGAAGTTTGTGATTCTATAATTACAGTTGTCATTAAAATGTAATAGCAGAAGTTAAAGGCAGCGAGAACATCATCATAGCCATCAGCGCTAAGCTATTGAGAAACAACCTCAATTTGTATGCGACCTGCACATTAAAATGATCAGGGTTAAAGATAATATTTAAAATGTCAACAGTGACATGATCTCGGAGCTCCATAGTGACTGCATGATCCTGGACAAGAGGAAAGTATGAAACACAAACACTATGCTAACATGTATAATTGCTTTTATTATATTAAACAAAGACACTATTCTAGCAATTACAATTGCATTTATTACATAAGTCGTGAAAAACATTTGATCGAAGTTCTTGCATTCTCTAGATAAGGAAATTGGTGTATCGACTGATTTCATATTTAGGAAAATTACACATTATGTTAACCCTAAGTAGTAAAATACTGTCAGGGTACGACACATATGAGAAAATTCCGGGGTGGGTGGGTGACTAAGGTCAGGGAGCCATCCGCCGTCAGTTTGTAATTCATAGGGGCTTACTGGATAATTTTTCATAGTACCCATTAATCCTGTCCCCGACCCTCAAACTCTGAGGACAAGGTGGACAAAACTTTAAAGGGAGTTTGATGTGACGTGATAAAAAGGTTTACTACACAGAGAAACAAGATTGTTAAACTTTTCAATAAATTCCTCTCAGTAGTGGCACAACTATGATAGCAGTCATTTGACCAACTATTTTCAGTACTTTACATCGAAAATATTTCAGAATTATTGAAGTAAAGTTACATCGTGTATATCATAACATTAATACTCATCGATTCAAAACATTTATTTGAATACAGTTATCGTATCAATCGCTTTTATAAAATGAATCGATTACAATATATTTACACTACTCGGAATGAATATATTTTAGTTTATTTTAATTAGACCTAGATGCACATATATGGCTTCAGCTTGTGCTGTGTTTGCAAATCTGCTCCATGTCTAATTTAACAATTATGCTAAGCACAAGAAATCCATAAAAGGCATGTCGTGTTTATAATTGATGCACAGGTTTTTAAATATTATGCAGTATTTTCTGTCAATCTATCCGAGACGACGCATGCTTGGTTTTGGTGCCCTTTGCATTTCAAATTAGTTAAAAATGGATACGTGACGGTGTAAAAGAGACAATCGGCAAGATATATAAATTTCGTTAAGGACTTCAACATCCTTTGTTCGGAAAGTCACTGACTGTGTGTGCAACCTATCACTTTGTTCGAGTCTGCATATTACTAATGTGGCATCTCCTCTGTCTTTTTGCTATCATCAACGTGGTGATGTCAGCAACGACAACATCACCACCAATAAATAGGATGGGAATGGGTACCATTTCTTCTGGACAAATGAATTTCATTCACGATAGAGAACGACGCCCAAATACTCATTGGAACAGACAACAAAGCAGGCCACCTCAAAATGGTATCCTCCAAAGGACAGAGATGCTCACGAGTTTAAGTGGTAGAACTGAAACACCTAATTCCATCAACAGAATGGATCCAATGACCATGTTACTTGTATCGTCGATGTTAGGTGAAATGGGAGGAGGCACTGGGACAGAATTGATGGGCTTACTTGGCATGGTTGGAGGTACTGGAATGGGTTCTACGAGCTTGCTTGGTAGAACCAATATTGAAGCGGGTTTAAGTGGGTCGACTGGAGGAGCGAACCCTCTAAGAAACGTGGCTCTTTTACAAAATGGAAGTAAGAACATTTATTCTTAGTTCACTTGTGATTTTTTTTCTCACACTATATTACTTTTTTCAATTTTCATGATCGATTATTTGTTTAATTAAAACGATGGATTGTTATTTGTGATTTGTACTAGCGAAAATATTATCTCTCTCTTGGTTAGACCTCATGATCCGTATCGATACTTCATACTTGTACATCCGCGATTATTCTGTGTTCTCATTTTACACCCAATGTCAGCTATGTTGATGCTATTACTTGCCCACAGTGGAAATATGATGGATTAAGAACACCAGCATAAAAATACTTGCTTCATAAGCCATCCTGTTGTAACTGAACTCAATTGAAGCAAATACAAAGTCCACAGAAAATGTAATCTTTATCCCGTGGAAGACAGTGACATTAAATTGCAAAGGTTATCAAGGAATAATGGGATGAAGTTTAATATACGGTAAAGAAGCTAGCTTAAAGCATTTACTAAAAGAAATAATATTTTAAGCCAATTGCACTTTAATAGTTTTTTGAATATTCAGAACCATAGCATTCAAAAGTTGACTTGCTCCAAAAGCATACTGCATGTGCACAAAAGGCACGCATTGAATTGTAAATGAGTAAAATTATTTATTCATAATATTTTGGGAAATCTGTTTCCCTCTTGTGAGAACATAAGTCCTTAAACAAAAAATATTGTTGCTTACTTTAGATTAAAGGTGCGTGCTGCGACTGGCTTTAACGATAGCAGATTGCTTTTGCTATTGTACAATTCGTGGCCATTGACCTTCGGCTTGTATTGGTTTTTAGTTGAACGAAGAAGAAGCAATAGAAAATACACGGATGGATCAAATATTGTGTTTTTTCCAGGAAGTTAAATTTTTGCACGAAAATGTTTTTATTACATACGGCCTCGACCTTTTCAAACTAATCAGTCGCAAATATTTAGCGTTCTAGCTACAGCAAGCACTAACATTAACAACTTCTGTTGACAAATGATTCCCGAAATGGTCAAGGTTATATCTCCATACTTTTGGTTTCATATTTAGGATTAATATGTACTATACAGTACAAGAGTTCCAGACGTTATCAGGGCGGTACTTTGTTAATTTAGGACAATGCTGTTTGAGATTCAAGCTCTTGCATCGTTATGAGAGTTCTAAAGTTTCCAGTGATGTCCAGTAAACTATTAGAAAATGTCCTTTGAGTAAGTATATTTTGCAAAATCATGTGTATAAGTCCAAAATTCACACTAAAGCTGGATTTGACATTGATAAGGAATCCTTGATAGCGCACGTGTTGTTAGGTACAAAATTTTGATGATTTTAGCATAATTAACGCTATGCATGGAGTTCCTAGTCGCAGTTAAAACGGCTTGGTGACACAGATAAATGTGCAATATAAGCACTCATATGCATTTTTGCAGAAAGATAGATTCTAAGCGCTTTCAAGCATCATTATAAATTTCTATTGAACCCCAAATAACCCTTTTTGAGATTTGGTTCGAATTGACAATTTAAACAATACTTTTCAGGCGAGCAACTTCTTTCCCTTTCTGGCATGGATTGCATGATGAACCCGAGAACTGCTTCAGGTGGGATAGACCCGTACTGTATGATGCTTCTGATGCATCATCCGAACATGGGGATGTGAATCATGTGGTCGGATTATGATATTTTATTCATAACTAGACTATTATTTTGATCTTTTCACGTATAGGTCAAAATTATTAAGGCGATTTCAACAAGTCTTGGTTCGTATTTTAATCAAACGAAGTGATTCTTTTACAATTATGAGCAATCGATTTCGGTCTCGTAGCGTTGTAGTACAAATTGCATGTCCTTGCCTGTATTTAAATGGGGCTTAGAGTGAAACAGACATGAATGTGACTCTTTGCATAGAAACGCTTATAACTTTAAAATTATGATGTAAGTCACTTTCACATATTAGTATTCATGACAAATAATGTTCACACAGCTGTATAAGTGTTATTTTACTACTGAATTTAGAATAAGTATTTAACTTATTGTTATTGTTTTTACCGCTCCTTCTCTCTTTCTCTCTCTCTTGCCTAACAAATCTTAAAATATGTCTAGAGGTGACATACCAATGCATATATACGAACTAGTAACAACATAAGTTAGAATTTGAATATAATTGTTTAAAATAGTCATTAATTTGGCCACATGCACACTTTCGAAGCAATATACATACAAGCTAACTTTGTAAACGGTCGCTGTCCTAAACTTATTGTAAACTTTTGAACTTCTTTTTCATCGATGTAGCGATGCTCAGCCACATTTCTATAATTATTATGGTATTAAGTTTGTTTTGTGTCTTTATCCGCGCAACGTGACAAACAGTATTCCTCTTTATGTAAACCTGCTTTGAATATATGGATGCTTCAACTTTGAAGCCGTTATTATTAGGTGTCGTTCTTGTCTTCCAAGCATATAATATGGCCATTATAAATCATGCACAACTTAAGTCATTCTACTGAAACCATTTTTCTTCTTGCACTCTCGATGACTTTATCATCTGGCCTATACATCCCAAGGTTGATAGGTTACTTCCTTGTATCGAATGCGAACCATTTAAACGGCTTTATTCATGAACTTTGACCTTTCAACACCAAAATAAATAGGTTTCTTTCATATCTCAAAATAAACCCTTATACCAAGTTCGGTGACGGTATCTGTATTCACTTAAGATTACAGTGTGGAAGCGGTTCTCCTTCTTTAGTCCATTGGACCTATATTTGAATATCTGTAGCCCGAATCTGACACGTTGTTCTTTCTTGCCCACAATGCAAGCAACTCAAAAAGTTTATTATGATAGATTGTGCAGAACCAGAGTTATTTTGCGGAAACGAAATGGTAAACAGATGGACGTATAGATGGATGCACGGACAACTCATGGCTGGCGTACAAAAAGAGATAAAGAACTGACACGGTAATGTATTATGAACACTCGACAAAGAATGAAAATTAATGCTACTTTCATAATTAATTATGTAAAATGCTTATATCATGCAAGTGCACGTTCTTGTTTCTTGGACACCAGTGACTGTGTAACAAATAACGATACAAGAACTGTCAGACAGTGATTGATGTAGACAATACAAAACATTTAAATCTGTCAAGAAGATGTTAAGATAGGCCTAGGTACATGATTGTAAGTGAAATCCTACATAAAAGTCTTTTTATCTGCCACTGGGATAACTCTGACAAGATCTTAATAACCGGAAGTTTAAATTTACAACACGTAGATATATTTTTTTCTCACACGTTTGTCAGTAGTATAGGTATCCATCACAAGGATTAAGAATGCAATGGATGAATATCGAATATTTTAAGGCGGAACGATAAATTATGGCAGTATAAATAACGATTAAGAACGATCATCTTCACGTAGTCTGATGACAATTCATATTTGATCTAAAATTTTAAATGCTTTTCTAGGCCACCTCATTCAAAATAAATAGTAACGCCCGATACGCATTCTTGGTTCCATTAAAAAGTTCCAGAAAATAGAATGCCAAATGATTAACTATATTTTGTTGTGACTAAATTCTGATGCTAACTTGATTTCTAATAAATATGTGAAGATTAAGATAGCACGTAAGTGTGTGTCAAATTTCTTATTGTTCTCTTCAAAATGTGTTACCCGTTTTCCTTGTAACACCTGAGGTCATAGAAGCCTGAAATGAGGAGGTAAATAATATTGGAGTAAAACATTTTCAGTCGTCGATGAAACCTTTTTCAAATCACCGGATCTCTGAACGGCTAATTAAAGTTCACCAAGTGAGTATTCTTGATTATTTTCTTCGTATATATCTTGGGTTTAAGTGCGCAACAGCACGTACTATAGGATATACATAATTTGATATAGAACTTCAATGCTTACGTACATCGTAAGTTTTTAACTTTTACGTTTGGTTCACGAGCGAAAAGATGAAATAATCCTGTAGCTGTTTACTGGCATTGGAACATGTTATCTGGCAAGCGGCCAATCGCTGGTACGATACCCACCCATGACAGTCAGGTCAGCTGTCTCAGTGTATCTTTAGAAAACTCACTTCCTTTCGTAGGTAGCAACCAAATATCTTAGATCCACGATAAGACTAAGACTAAATTTACAAAATAATAATTTATGCAGATCATTTTAGCCTTGGTATACCTGTTCCCTGAAAACAATCCTTTACTAAATGCAACGATCACTGCCATCTCACGTCTGCCTGCATGGGTTCGAGTCTCAGATTAAGCCAATGTGGGTATGTGAGAAAGCTTGCCATTAGCTTCTCGTGGGTCGGTTGTTCTTTCCGGGTTTTTTCTCGGGTTCTTCCTCCACCATTAATACTGGTCGCCATGTATAGCCTATCGTGTGCTGAAAAATGGCGTAAAACACAACAACAACAACAACAACAACAACTAAATGCAACGGTACAGTTTCAAAAGGTATGCCATAAACTTATAAGCGAAATGCAATATTTCAAAAATCATCTGCTTGGCTGAATCCCATTTGGCTCTGGACTGTAAAAGTATGTCCTAGTTTGCACGTGACATTGCCGCTCATGGTGGTCCAAAGCATGTATCAAGAGATGAAAGAAAGATGCTTTCCGTCCATAAATATCACCGTGTAATAGATTTTTCAGATTGGCTGAACCATTATTTGACAGGTTATACTTAGTTTGTCGCATATAAAAGTGAAAATCGCTGTTATTACCTCAGCTAGAGGCAATCTTCCTACATTAGGTTAAAAAAAGCATTACCAGGCTACACGTGCACCAAGTGAAATAATAGGTTAGTTTACTTTAGAAACCAAAAGTATATTTATTCTGTTTTTCATCTGATTGATACAAAGAACGTGCATCACACAATGTGTAAAATTGTCATATGTATCCTGATGCTGTGTTCTACCGGAAGTTTTGCCCAGTTCCATTCAGTTTTGGACATGTTTTCACCTGGTGGAAGTCACGGCGCACAAGAAAATCCTAACAGCTTGATGTCGTTACTTAGATTAACCACTTCTCCAGAGACTTCATTAAATTTGATCGGCAACGCTGCTGTGACAGGGAGTAAGTAATTAATTTCTTTTGCATAAAAGCGGTAGAAAAGGAGAAATGAAAACTGTACGTAAATTTTGACATGGTATATGCTCACCTGAAAACAAAACCAAAGAAAGACGCTAAGCGGGAAAAATAGAGATTGTCATGCTTTTTGCAAAGATTACTCAATAAGTAAATGGTTATAATTCTGAGAATAGCGTAGGTGACTAATGAAGGGCGGTTTATGTTAATATTAGGTGCTAATACAGTGTAAAGCAAAACTTAATGCATTTATTCTACAAAACATGACAAATATCATATCTGTAAAGACTCACAAATAACTTTATACGTTTTGGAGGTTAACGTACATTCGACATGCTTTTTTCTTCTTAGTTGTTTTAAAAGTCACATCAAGTGAAATATAGTCAGAGTGTCTGAAGTTCAGGATCTAAAATTGAAGCTAATGAGATTTTTCGTATTGGCAAGGTACCGTTTAAAGTAATTAAATATAAGCTAGACATTGCAACATTCTGCCATATTATCTGCAAAGTCGTTAAAATGATAAGTTAATAGCAATCATAGAAAGCAGAATCATTACAATTTGTCTTGGTGCTTTCTCACTGATCGTTCTCTCAGTTCTCGAAATGAGAAATAGTCGATCACTCTGTATTGTTTATGCATTCATCCGTATACGTTTAATCGGAATCAAAAGCTTTTACAGCATTGATAATCGACTAACATTCCAAACCCACGTATCTACTACAACCTTTATGTCATCTCTTTTGTTAATTCGAAGTTGCATTGAGTCACTACGCAATGTTATCCTGTTCAGTGTGTTATTCGTTACGTAATGATACATGTTATGCTACACATGACTAAGGAAGACGTCAGAGCTCTAATAGCTACACACATTAACAGTAACATAAATAAATCCGTGTGAATTTTGTTATTTTACATAGCTTGCAATTTTAATGGAAAATATATCTCTAATGAAGTGATTACTTTAAAAAAAGTAAGCTTCGGTGTTAGAGAAATTTATATACTAATGAATAGGCTTGGTTATTTCAGTTGTCATTTCGTCAATATTATTATCATATATTATTCGTTCTTTCCACTTTTAGGATGCATGTCACGTAGTTAATTCTGTCAGCCTCAGATACTTCAAAGAATTTACATGCAAGGATCAGTGCTGTTCGATAAAATGACAAGAGATTGAGGAAAATTAAGACGAAAAACACACAAGCAGAAATACAGCAAACACAACATAGAAAGAAAACAAAAGCAAAAAAAACCCAACAAACAAACAAAAACAAACAGCAAACAAAACAACACAGATATCGAATTAGGATCAGCGATAAGTATTGATTGGGGTTTGCGTTTTTAGTCAAGCCATCAAGTAAATGGTGAATCACATCAGCACTATGCACTGATTGGGTCTTGTTTTTAAGTCAAGTCACCAGTAAATGGTGAAATCACATTACAGCAACCATATGCCAAACAGTGTCAATAAATTCATGCAACATTAAATACAGTTATCTAATTTTGCCCAAGTAAATCAAATGATACATACGTTAGAAATTTCACTGACAATGTTAATGCAATAAATAACACATGTGCACCATAGTTTATTTCCATCATCTGTGATTTAAAGAATTTTTTTTAAAAGGTGATAATAGTTGCTCTGAAGAGACCGAGAAACTTAAGTTCAATTATTCATTTCTACTTTTCACTCGAAGTAGTTAAGGTTACATTTTCTTCTCACATTATTCTTACTGGGCTGTTTGATTGATGGAGATGGTGAAATTGTATATGAAGATGAAGGTAGGAAATTACTAAAACGGGCGGTGGACATGCTGCTCTGGGGGAAGATTTATATTTAAGGTACAACTCTGTGCTTCAGATGACGCAGCCCTGGAACTGCTGTTGGTGAATCATTGCATCATGCGACGAAGGGTGGCAACAGACGACCTCTGTCTGCTTCTTTTCATGCATTGACGTGGTCATAAAATGTCCTCACAGAGCTTCGAAAGACGATAACATATTTCTGGAAATCTTTGAAATGTTTATAGCTGACAACGTTTTAAGTCGATACTATAATAATATAACAGATTTTAAGGATGACATTATCATGCTATATGTTAACAGATGAAATATTGTTTGTTGTCATGCGTTTTTAATAATACAATAATAAATAATAAAATATGCATTACAGACTGTTTTTAGCTCAGTGCTTTATTTGTCTACCTGCAAAATCTTAGTGCTCTCTCTCTCTCTCTCTCTCTCTCTCTCTCTCTCTCTCTATATATATATATATATATATATATATATATATATATATATATATATATATATATATATATATATATATACAGTGGAGCCTCGTTAATCCGGACTCCGTTTATCCGGAAACGGAATTCTCTCGATAATCCGGAAATAATCTGTCCAAAAATAAGAAAATTCGAAAAATCGTATGTGAAAATACAATCAGAAGAATAATACATAAAACACAGCAGTGAAGCCCTTGAGAATCTATGGCCACTATCAATAACTAAGTAGCGTGACCATATTGTAACCAGCGATTGTATAAACAATATCTGTTTTAGCTAGTCGCCGACAGGGGTGTTAATAATTAAATAAACACACTGGGATCAGATAGATCCGCCAAAGAATCCAAGCAAACAAAGGTTACAGACTTCTTCAGGAAATTGACATAATAAATGTATGTACAGTACATACATGTACATGAACATAGTGTGATGTGTTCGATGTGTTAATTGTCTAAACTTCTATTTACTGTATATGTACGTACAAGCACATGTTATAATAATGTGAAATAAACACAAATTAATAGATGTATTCGTTAATTTATTTCAACCATTATTGAATATACAGTACATTACATTTAAAGCTAGCATATACATGTACATATATACGGTGTGATGATATCGTAAAATAAAAAATGTGCATGATTCAATTATCCGGAAAACTCGTTAATCCGGACATATTCGCTGGGAACGAATGTGTCCGGATTAACGAGGCTCCACTGTATATATATATATATATATATATATATATATATATATATATATATATATATATATATATATATATATATGGGAGGAATTATTTTCGCATCTGTATGCCTAATGTCTTATCTTATCGTACTTACAGGAAGTGTTTGTCTTCCTGAAGTTTCTGAGCTATTCTTGATTTCCACATTTTTCCTGTCTGAACTTGATGTATCATCGTATAGGGACCACTGTGCTTATATGCGATACAATTCTATCTACAAAATCATGAATTGGCGTGTCAATTCGTCCATGAGGCTGCAGTCTTAAAAATATCTGTGACTCAAGGAGACGCTGTCCAACCAGACCAAATCATACAACTTTGACATTCTTTGTCTTTTAACTTCACAAAGGTATAAGGCAGGGTTATCAAACTGTGGCCCGCAAAATAATTGGCGTCACTGGGTGTCATGAGAGATAACAGAGGTGGTGCCGCCGTTGGGTCATCGAAAATGCCCTCATGCGTCTCAACTTTAACATCTTGGACATATCCGAAAATAAAAATGGGTATGTCCAAGATGTTAACGATTAGTGATCATTAAAAAGGAAACTTTCTATACATAACTTTGAAAAGCAGACTTCCGAAAATTGCCTGCCTCATTAACTTCTGCTTACAGAATTTACTCTCTCTCTCTCTGTCTCTCTCTCTCACAACATACACACATATGCACACACACAATACACATAGAGAATCCGCGCTTTCTACTTGAATCAGACATACTGCATAATTTCATTGAAAACCCTTCTGCCTTTCTCTCTCTCTCTCTCTCTCTCTCTCTCTCTCTCTCTCTCTCTCTTACATGTGCAAGGGACACAATGCTTGCTAATTTCCCCGCCCCTCTCTCTCGCTCTTATCGTTTCAAGATAGGGGCAAAAATTCATGACGAAACGATCTTGGTTGATTTTCGCTTGTCACGAGACGATATCGCTGGACATTGAATTGTGGTGACATTTTAAGTGTACATTAGCTCCATCAAAACATAGTTGCTTGTAGACCATCTTAGCTCATCTGGAAATGCAAATATGTGTGATTGTATGCGATATAAATAACAAGTAACATATATGTTTCTTTGACATACCGCTCGTTATATAAATGCTTAATTACAAGGAAACTCGACAAGCATCGTTATACAAGTTATACATCTCGTGGAATATATAATAATAATAATAATAATAATAATAATAATGAGGACTTTAAGCGGTTTACAACATTGGACAACACCTATAAGATAAAAAAACATATAATAATATTATTACAAAAACAAACACCATGAAATTAAAAACATTAAAAAATAAAAAACATGCTGAGAATATTTCAGGTAGGAAACATTATTAGGTCTTTAAGTTTCTTCTTGCAGTCGAAATAAGTGAGTTTTGAGAGCCCTCTTAAATGTGATCACTGTGTCTTTGTGTCTGAGTTCAGTGGGCAATTCATTCTACGTTGCTGGGCCCTGGTATGCAAAAGAACGCTGACCATACCACCTTGTTTTCATAGTGGGAATAATGACTATACGATTGTCAGAAGAGGAGAGTAAGTATCTTGCTGGTGTGTACACATGGGTGTGGTCGGATAAGTATGTTGGACTAGAGTCCGACAGTGAAACTTAGCACAGAGAACAAATTTTGTGTTTGATTCTGGATCGAATGGATAGCCAGTGTAGGGTACAGAGCAGCGGGGAGGTGTACTCTGATCGTGGAACTCTAAGTATGATCCGACCAGCTGTGTTTTGAACTTTGTGAAGTTTCTGGAGTAGATATTGAGATTAAGCAGACAGAATTGAGTTACAATAGTCCAGTCTTGAAAGTACTATTGAACACACAAGTATTTTAGTGGCATCAACGAAAGATATTTGCGAATTGAGCTGATGCATCTCAGCTCAAGATATGCAGCCTTGCATATGTTCATGACATGTTGGTGCAACGTGAGAGTATTGTCCAGAGTAACACCTAGGTTTCGTACTGATTGTGTGAATTTAATGTTGGCGTTGCTGATATTTATTGTTTGAGGTAAAGGATGTGAATGAGAAAGTATTTGTGTTCTGATCAGAATGGCCTCAGTTTTATCATCATTCATCTACAGCTTGTTACATGTCATCCATGATTTCACATGAGAAATGCACCTCTCTACACCTTGGATGGTAGCATCAACTTCAGTTGGGTGGCTAGATTTGTATATTTGGGTGTCATCAGCGTACAGTCGGTGAGACACTGCATGATGATCTATGACACTTGACAGCGACCGAGTGTACAGAATGAAGAGAACAGGTCCAAGAACAGACCCCTGTGGAACACCACAACATAGATCAACTGGGCTGGAGTGTATTTCATTAGCTCCATCAGAAAACACACACACACACACACATATACATATATATATATATATATATATATATATATATATATATATATATATATATATATAATATAATATAAACATCCTTAATAATTTCAGTACATCTCAACGTTTCTTTAATACCAACAGAGGAGTTTTCATTGCATGTATTTTCTTTTAGACATTGTTTGACAAAATCATTCTGTGATTATAAAACTGTTTCTGTATCCGTTGAATGTATCGTCTCTTCCATGCCAAGTGTACGTCTTATCTGGATGAATTATATACACATGCAGGCACAAAAGAGGACCAAAGAAGGAAAGCCCGACATTTTTAATATAAATACGACATGCTAACTGAATTGCCATTTGTATTTTCAGATATGTCTACCTGCGAGTTGCCTGATAATATTTTATATCAGCAAATTTGTATTCTGTTTCGTTCAGTTCTTGATGATTGTCTTGTACTTGAAACAGTACATGGTTATTGACTATGCGTTGAGTTTGGTGGTACACGCATGATTGTTGTTGTTGATGTTGTTGTTGTTGTGGGGTTTAACGCCATTTTTCAGCACGATAGGCTATACATGGCGGCCAGTATTAATGGTGGAGGAAGAACCCGGAAAACCCCGGAAAGAACCACCGACCCACGAGAAGCTACTGGCAAGCTTTCTCACATGCCCACATTGGCTGAATCTTCGCATGATTGTTATGCTCGAATCTATGATATTAATTCTACTTGTCTCTTGTATTTTCGTCAGTGTCAGTGTTACATTATAGGAGGTTGCACGTGCTAATTGGTCTCGGGGTGTTCTTGCCGATTTAATAAAGGGCCCCGAGTGGCCGAGTGCTCTCCGTTACGGATCACTGCCATCTCACCTCTTTCTGCCTGGGTTCGAGTCTAGGATTCGGCTAATGTGGGTATGTGACAAAGCTTGCCAGTAGCTTCTAGTGGGCCGGTGGTTCTTTGCATTTGTTAGTATTTGCTCCTCTGCAAGTGAGTCAAGTTTTTGTTAATGGCTTAGAGGTTGATCGCAAAGGTACTGCTTACCTGTCTCGAAATCTCTTTGATAGTTCCGTCTTAGCTGTTAGCCATATACTTGACTAGATGATCGAATTTGCTTAGTTTCTCGTGTATATGAGAATTAGTGTTTGAAAAGTTTATTTTGTCTTATAATCGTTACACCCGGATTTTGAGAGCAATAGCTTCATGATACGGTTAGTTTTCAGTGCTCATGTCCTGGTTGTCGATTCGAAAATTACGGAACTTGTGACCTTCAGTTCGATACCATTCAAAGTCTCTGAACACACCCGGCTTGCGCTGCTTCACTTTGGACGTGAGCGATTTCTTCTGCCACAAAGAATTTATTTCACATTTGCATTATTATCTATGTGTAAAACTAATTGAAGGTGTAGCTATTCTTGAAACGTTTTTTACAACTGTATCTATCAGGTGGCTTTCTTTATTTTTTTACTGAAGCCCCGATGGTAAATTTAATATGCTTTGAATGTTGAGGATACAGAATCGCAACTGAAGGAATCTTCAAAATAGCTTTCTCGATTAAAGTTTTCATTATTTGGGCAAGAATAACTTTTATTTATCTGTTCCTTAAGTTGACACGTATATTTGGTGTCTTTCTGTTTAGAAACATTGTCATGTGCTGTATGCTCTAAAAAGTTCCGTTTAAAAGTGACACAAGTGACAGATGGGGCACAAACGTGCACTTTAATGCAAATGCAGAGTCATGAAAATTGTTAAACACTGTCGTGCCCATGTTCGCCATGGATAAGTTGCCAAGACGGAATCTTAATAAATTTTAAAAAGAAAGCAAACTCAATGAAGTCCAAACATTATGAACCTGTCACGTGACAATATTTAATTAGCTATATGCATGTAGATAAATTATTCATGAATTTAACAAACCACAGACCTTCCGGTGCAGGTTTAGTGGTTTAGAAAACCCGTAAGTGGACCACTTGCATATCAAGACACCTACATTGTTGGCTGTAGGTTCATCTGTTCCAGTCAGAATAAATTCTTATTTAGAATTTTTGTAGGCTTACAAAAAATACATCCACTTCAACATGAAGATTTACGTATTGATTGTGTGCCTGATTATTGCCATCTGGTCTGAGCATACGCAAGGACAGGGTATTTTCGACGGTTTACTAGGCGTCGGCGGCTTTGGCGCAAGCGCAGGCGCCAGTGCTGGTGCTGGAACTGGTGGCAACAATTTCCTACAGACAGCATTGATGTTAAATGGAAGTAAGTCACATTTCAACAACATTTGCATACCTAACACCTACATAATTTTAGTGAATTAAATGTAGATTGGTCTTTATAAAAGTGCTGCCCTTGTTGGCACTCATATTACTAATATGTTTTACATTTTTATTTAAAGATATATCATTCTAAAATATGTATTGAAATACACAAAATCGGTTTATATTGCATTCTATTAGATAGTTTATGGCATGCACCTTTTATTTTCTTTATTTGCGTTCCAAATGCGTTCAATAGAGAGATGTTCTATCTCATCATCAAGAAATATTTTAAACTTTCTTCCCGTGCCTATGTTGAATTGTGCACGGGAAGGATCCTTATTTAACAGCAAAATACGGGTATTGGGGTAAGAATTAGATGATGTAGATACGCTGGTAATATGTGCATCAAGATAAGAAAAGCATTGGATAAATAGAAGGGCAATATTCAGGATTATTAGTTCGAAATGAAAGAACAATGACAAACTAAAAAATCGATGCCAACACTTTGAAGTTACTAAAGGAAAAATAAACGAGAACTTGATATGCAGTGAATATCATCATCTCAGTTCTTTCTAAAGGAGATAATAAAACATACATAGACATTGGCTGAGTTTTGAATATGACCGACAACTAGATACCTTGTTCAATAAATTGCTAAGGAAAAATGGTTATCAATCTTTTCAGACATTATTTAGCTCAACGTTGAAGAAAAGAAAAAAAGACGCAAAAATTTCTATAGTGATAATCATTTTTGTACCTAGTTAGCTACAGCCCAAAATATAACAATAATATTAATTCCAAAAATAAATCCTGTATCGCAAAGCAATAAAGAACCAGTTAGAAGTTGGCCAGAAGTGTACAACTCTTTTGACTAATAAACTAGGAGGACGGAACATTGTACAATAGGGACAATGAAAGAATCAGTATTGCATGTCTTTAAAGAAAAGTAACCTACAATATTGAGAGAACAAAAATAATTTCAAAAGAAAGGAGCGTAATACAGCCAAAGTAAGAAAATCACTGAATGGTAACTTTTTGTCATTACAATGCAATGAAAGAATTGAAAGAGAAGAAACTAAATATGTAAATATTTCAATTACCTGACGTACCTTTGTCAAATGCTAAATCAGAGGAGTAAATCGTGATAATGTGTTTAAATATAATATAGGTACATTTGTTTTTATGCCATCTTAATGTGGACAAATTGACTGAGTTATTTGCTGATAGTATTATTTTATAGTGAAGAAATATATATATATATATATATATATATATATATATATATATATATATATATATATATATATATATATATTTGAAAAGGTATACACGAAAAGTTGTTGAAAAGCATCATGTTTTAATTCTTTCAGAGAAGAAAATATCTACATGCATGAATCATGCACTAATAACTCTGCAAAGAGAAAGATCTTTATACAGCCTAGTGTTTGTTTTACAGTAGCATATACTAATGGAGATAAACAACGTAAAGAGTCTGCTCTTTGTTCGAATCATATTGAGCAACAATTGACCCAAAGATACATTTACATGAAAGAACTCAGTGTCTCTCTAGGTATTACCCCACTATTAGATATGCGGTTTCTTGGATCACTTAAAGATTATGACGTGTAGAAAATAGATCTTCTCAGACCAATTCTTTTGACATTAGACCTTTAAAACGGTTACAATTATGAGCGATCTTCTAATAGCAAAATGTCATAAATTTACCCAAAATAGCTGTTCTCAATTTTGTATCTTGGCAAGCCGATGGAAGAATATTCTTTGAAAGACTTGTTCCTTTATGAATCTAATCTGTATACGAAAATCTAGGTAGAAATGCACATTATACAAAAACGCAACAAGAGTGGTCGCGGTTAAATCAATTTAGAAAGAAGAAATAAATAAATAACTATATTTAAATTTCAGCTGTAAAATTATAATTACAGATAAAGACAAAACAAACATATTCCACATTAAGTTATTTCTAACTAACAAAGGTATTCAGCTTTTATACGTAGAGTTCTCATGGGGAGTGAATCGTGCTGTATACATGTGTAGAGAATTACGTTTAAGAACCAATGTGGCTGAAAAGCATTAATAGTTTTATTGTGTCCAAGAGACCGAAACATTATATTAGCTTCTAAAGCAGCATAACCTGTGAATTGGTTAATTTTATGAATTGTAAAGCGGATAATTACCAATTGCACTATATTAGTGTATCACGTAGATTTAGAGAATAAATATTACCGTCATATCAACAAATCAGACTAGTTGAATTATTTTTCTTATATAAACAAAATGTTGAAACAGTTATGATTGGAAGTTTATATCCTGGGAAATCTGCAAGGACAAACCATTTAGCTTCATGGCGGCACTTTTAACATTAGGAGGACCTTATCCTTTCTGAGTTAGCTGAATACGTAGAGTCAGCGTTAACGGGGAACAGATAACAGATAAAACAAGACCTGGTTGTTTATATGTTCTTGATACATAAAAAACAACGATTGCAAAGAACAAAATGTAAGTGTAATATGACCCCTCTTTCAAAGCTACTAATATTAATGACTAAATTACTCTATGATTTACCAAAAAGGCAATTTTGTGATTGATTCGAGTAAGTGGTTTCTTCATTTCTTATTTCTCTGATGTGAGTAAAATATTTCACATTTATTTCTATTTTAAATCACTTGTGCCTATTATGCCGTTATGTTACTACATGTGCCAAAACATATATGTGCAAAATTAATAATCCAATTCATTGATTCTGAGATAAGCTTGTTTTCTTACAAAAGTCTCATATTCATCCGACTTCCTCTGAGAGATGATGCTTATGCCTCACGTAGTATTACCTCCCTTTGGAAGGATACTCCCAATGCTACAACATCTGCCAATCTAGTTCTTTAAATTTTCTTTTTGACCAGATATTGATCCGTGATTTGAGAAGTTAGGCAGGATCCGATCAGTGTATTCGTTTAATAATGCGTGGAGACAGTGAACTAAAGTTTATGTGACCCATTGGTCAAACAAGCAATTTGGAAGAAAGATATTATTAAAGAGTATGAACTTTGAAGAGCATATATTAATGTTGACCATATTTGTGCGATGTCACGTGACGACACTGCACAACACGATATGACACCACACGACAAGACATGGTTACATAATTATTCTCGCAGTCGCAGGGATACTTGTATATTTTATGCACTTTATGTGGGACAGGCGATGAAGGTGACTGTACTGTCGTGTGTCATTAAAAATTGCAGACATTAATTTTAGTGTATTTATATATATAAAACTATATATTTAGCTGTCCTACAAGACCTTAACACTTCCTCCTCTGGAAAAAAACCCGGCTGACTTCTAGCATTTTCATTAGAGACAACACTTTCAAAATGGAACGGTTTCTGGTTTTGATCATATCTTTGGCTTCTTACTGTACTCTGAGTTCTACTGAAACTACCACCACCACCCCATTGGTTTTTCCAACGGACGTGACAGGTGCTAGTGCCAACATACCGTCGACAACCGCAAACTTCAACATGTTCTCGGATTATCCTACTTCCACGAATTATTTTGGCGGGCCTGGTTATGATATGACCACACGGACTCCTCAAGGTCCTAGAAGATCAATGGGCCGCAGGCAACTGCTGGCTGTAGACATAAATATGTCTGATAGAGGTCCTAACAACGGTGCTAACATGCAAGGAACTAAGACTACATTGGAATACAAGACGGCTAGTATGAAAACATATATTTATTTGTAATTTAAATCAACATAATTATATATCTTTATCAACTATATTTTTCAGCATTCATTGTATTTATATATCTGTATGCATGCCTGTCTGTCCTTCCTATTAATCTAATTTGATTATTTGGCATATCGACTAACTTACACAAGAGTTATGGAGGGCAAACGTATAGTTGGGATCATTGATCGAAACTAATCATAAACAAAATGTGACTCAGACGTCCTCAATGGATATGTGTTTTGCTCAAGAATGCTGAGAAGATCGAGAAAGCACCGTAAAGCGAGGACTTCACACGTTAAATATTTAAACAACAAAATCCCATCATGACTTGAAGATATGACTTGTGAGGTAAAACGTTTAATGACTCTTGTTATCACTTGAAGATGGGAGGTACAACATTTAACAAGAATTGTGTGCTTGCACACTAAAAGGAATCCTTGCTTCTGGAGGTGACCGGTAGGAACTAGACTTTTGTAGAAATTAAGCTCCTTTGGAAGATTTAAAACGTAAATCTATAGACCAGCTTTGCAATGACGCAGACCGCAGGCAGCCTCCAAGATTTGACAAAAAAATTCCGGAAGACATGGTTTGAATTTATTCTTGTTGTTTTCGTTTCTTCCACTGCTGTGTTAACCGTCTATTGGATTTCAAACACAGGCAAGTTATGATTCATATTCTGAAGAGAATGGTTGTAATGTAAGTCTTGGAACAAAATCTACATCTGGGTATATCAGAAGATAACATTTCAATAAAATATATTATTTATGTTTCTAAACAGAATGAAAATTATGCGATCGTTGCTCAAAATTCCTGCAGTAAAATTAATCTCCACTGTGATTGTTCTAAACACTTTGATATTGTTACCCCTACTCTACGTAATTACGCTGCATTTTTCGTTCAATACGTTTGTACGATACTAATAATCACTCCAAACCTATATTCCACCTCTCGTTTTCTATTTTTGGCAATGGGGATGTATTCTCGTCTGCACTGAAATCTAATATATGACTAAAAAATTATGCAAATGATGGCCACTTTGAACCAGAATATTCCGGATTCATCCTGTTCTAGACAGGCTTTACGTCTAATATGCCAGATGTGTGACAGGTTCTCACATGTCATGTCCACCTCAAAAATATACTTCTAATTTATATGCTTTCTACGCCGCAGAAAAGAAATTCAACATGATTTATATCTACAAAGATAGAACTTATGTTTAATTACATGTCGTGAAGGATTTCGAACATATGCAGGTTTAGATGATGAAGATGATCACAGCCAATTGTATTTGTATTAAAGATGAAAGCTTCCAGCATCGTTTAGTTACTATAGTTAAAATTATACAGGTCAAAATGGCGCATGTCCTAACATCAAAGTTTAATTGCTGTTTAAAAATTTAATACTAAAATAGTTTAACCACAGCAATATTCAATCATAAATGTTGAATGCTCAGCACCATTAATGGCATCATACAACTTCTAGATGAAATTACTGACCGCTGTGGACTTTTACATGGTAGCTAAGTACTGAACTGGGTCATAAAAAGAGACGTCGAGTCTATCGTAACAAATACCAGGGTATTTAAAATTAGTTTTCAACGCGTGCTGATTTCATTGTAATAACACAGCGTGCAGCATTAAATTCGGTTTGTAGTCGATACAACTTTGAGGTTGACGTCGTCCAAAAATGTCCACATAATTTACAATTGATTTTGCCTACGTACTTCTCGGGGCATGTAAATGACAACATTCCAAAGGAATCTGAATGTATGAGGATCCAAATAAAGTGAATAATTCCCATTTAAAGGTATGTGTAATCAAATTCCATTACTTGACACCCATTTCTAAAAAGTCGGTTCTGAACGCCTTCATGACCGGTATGACTTTAACATAATATATTAAGACTAATATCTTGATCTAATACTATCATATAACAACGGATTTCAGAAATGATATGCTATGTTGTTAAGACATTTTCATTAAAACCTAAATATTTTCTATTTATTAAGATTTCTTAGTGTAATATTTTTTTCGTAATCTCGAATGTCCAGCATTTGTTCCTTAATATAGGGGAAACCTTTGTATTAATGTGAGGCGTGTTTTAATTTGTGGCATAACCTCGGTATTATTGTGAGGTTAGAGGCTATTGTTTTCATGGCAAAATCTTTGGGGCTGGATAATGTTTATGTCATGGAAAACCTCTGTATATAACACTAGCATGGGTCTATGATGCCGCAAATGGCTGCACATCTCGAAATATATTGAAACTTTGTCTTTGAAATAAATATCTTGGGCAGATACGATACACAGTCAGGTTTTTAAAAAGGCTGCGGAAGATCATGGCGTTGAAGTTATAAAGATAGCAGTCCTTAATATTAAAATAAATGCTGATTGCTGAAACTAAAGTGTAAAAACCAAAAAGTTATACCTCTCACCAAAGTATAATGACCTCATTAAGGCAAACAACAACCAAACATGTATTAATAAAACACTAAAATCGGTAAAGCGTTTTTTAATCAATGCTGGGCAATCTGCCATCTAAGAGCAATGTTAATGGTGTCATTATTCATCATCTATAATAGACCTAAATACAAAACAATTCGGCAGAAAGATTAAAAGAAAGTAATGGACATGTCGATATAAGTTGCTAAATGGCTTGTTGAAACGAGTCTTCAATTTGACAAGCAGGCTTTCACTGACATCTGTACATAACTGAAGTTTCTGATATGGCATGACACTGTATAAGTGGTTGAAGTTTGAATATACAATGAAACAACAGGATGTATCAGAAAATACGTCCTTTGTAACTAGACCTTAAGTGAGTCAAGATGACTAGATTTATCATATGTTTCAGCTTTTAATTTAATATTAATATAATTCAGTGACATTATGTCAATATTTTTTTCTTCTTTTTCAGACGATGTCTTCAAAGAAATTGCAAGACTCAACTGCATCCGGCGAGGCACACTGACCGACCCGATGTGCTTGATTGTTCTGAATCGGTAGACGCCAAGTCTTTGGTTCCTGTCCTCTATTCCCGGTTTCTACTGCTTTGTATTGTAGCAGCTTCCATGTGACATGTCTCACAGATTTTTCGACAGTTTTACTTGATGAACGTTGCCATCTTTAGTAAATTATTCATATTATTTTTTTGTGTGGAGAAAATAGAATAGCACAAGCTTTCGTGGTTTGATTTCTGAATTAGTTGAAACATTTACTAAGTAGGTAGAAGTGAGAATCCTAATTTTTACTTAGTCTAGTAACTATCTATGCATGATACCAATGGCTTTTACTATAGGCAGAGAACAAACTTTAGTAACTGTGCAAAATACTATGCATTTTCATAATTCATGAACGAAACAAAATGATATTAAAATAAAACGAGAGGAACGAAAATTACATACCGTAAAATAACTATTAGGATACGTTTCAGGTAGCATATGAACTGTTTCTTAAAATTACTTTTTAATGAGCTTCGTTATTTAGCTGTAAGATAAGAATGTTTATGGGCTAAATGTGTGATAACTCTTGCTTTTAAAGATTAGCGGCAAGTAAAGTATTGAAGGTCGTGGTACTATATACGTACTAACTTTCCTTTGCAAAATTTGTCAAGGTGAAACATCTCAGCTAATGTCTTCATGACTTTACCAGCAAACCAGTTCTACTACAAATTAGGCAAACAATGTTAGAACGTCTATGTCATATGGACAGACTTTTGCGCAATGGTTAAAAGGTGCCCGGCTTGAGATAGCTAACAAATACTTATCAACTGTAAAATACATTTTGTGACCGGAAGGAGAACTTACCAAACTTAACCAGTGACCTTGAGAGTTCAATATATGAGCACTGTGCTGCGTATTTTAATTCGTGGCAAAACCTTGATATTAATGTGAGGATGGAGGCTGTTCTATTTTTTTGTGGCAAAACCTTTGAGGCTGGAGAAAACACCTGTATTACTGAGAGGTAAGGCAGGAGAATGTTTCATTCTATACATTTTACAAAGTTTCCTTGCGATAAATCTGCAAAAAATAACTTTGAGGGAACCATACAGGCGTGTACACTTCAGTCATACAATGGAAGGAGCTAAATCCTGAAGTTCTTGTTCGCTTTGTGCAGTTGATGATTTCTGACAGGATCTTCATAACCGCATGAGAAATAATATTAGACATTTCCACAGCAAGTTCCTAGATGATGTTTTACATTTCCAAACTTGCTATAATCGTACTATGATTTTACGAGATTATAACTTTATATTTATCGTTGTGGTTTCAATTACATTTATAAATCACATTCTGTTGACATGAGTTATCACACTTTCTGTTGTTCCATAATAATAATGTGTTTGAAATTTACTTATGCTTTCTTGCCTTTATACGATATACAAATATGAACTTACAGTCCAAAACTAAATATAAAACGATTCACTGTGTGCTATCCTTTGTGTTTTGTATCTTCTTATATCAAATGTCGCAAATTTGTCATTGATTGCTGAAAAGAACTTTCGGTGTGGACACACACACACACACACACACACACACACACACACACACACACACACACACACTATATATATATATATATATATATATATATATATATATATATATATATATATATATATATATATATATATATATATATTCTTTCCCAAATAGGAAAGGGTCTGACGAGAACGTCGTCATTTAGGTTAACTGCTGTCACAATGGGCACTTTATTATCGGCGCCATTTCTTAAAAGTTCGGCTAAGAATTAAGTCATCCAAGTTTATATCTCGTCAAAACATGGCACTTAACACTTAACCATGGTCCTGATGTATGACACAAATTAGACGCATCATATAATCAGGACAGCCAACATACACAATAAACAATCAGGACAGCCAACATACACAATAAACAATCAGGACAGCCAACATACACAATAAACAATCAGGACAGCCAACATACACAATAAACAATCAGGACAGCCAACATACACAATAAACAATCAGGACAGCCAACATACACAATAAACAATCAGGACAGCCAACATACACATTATAAAATAAGAACAGTTAACATACCTTTAGAAGACAGTAACATACTTCTCAGATATTTAATAGTTCTCACGCTGTCTATGCTCTAATACGATTGGTTGCAATTTTATACAAATAACATGTTCTTTCCATTTTAGAAAAGTAGATGTTGATTCATTTGTCAGACACAAGAAATCATTTTTCTTCATCATATGACTTCCCATAAAATGTAATAATAATAATAATAATAATGATAATAATAATAATAATAAGAAGAAGAAGAAGAAGAAGAAGAAGAAGAAGAAAAGGAATAAAAGAAAAAGAAAAAGGAAAAGAAAAAGAAATAAGAGTACAAAAATAATAATGTTATTAAATTATGTTCTGAGTCGTGATTTACCAAATGGATCTTTAAAAGGACAAAAACGACACATGGACATCAAACTGATCTTAGAAAGGATGGTAGCGACACAGTTACGCACATTTCGTGCATCTCAAAATGATCTCTAAAATAACAACAGCGACAAAGTTGCACACATTTTGTGCTACTCACATCGGAATTGTTTGCATTAAATTTAACATAGGTCACTTTAAGGAAACTATTTTTTTTGAATACTGTATTAAGAAAAATACGATAAGTGATAATAAGTCCTGTGATCTAATTTCTTACAGTCCTTCCGTATACACATAAGAAATTACGTGCAATATTGAATATTTTGTTTTATGTAAAAAGCGATGATGACAAATGCGTATGCGTGCAGATTACATACGTCTTTGCCATATGAACTCTAAATAATGTTTAACAAAATAAATAAATAAATAAATGCAAAGTATAGCAATAAATCATGATTGCTTCCTACATTTGACTAGAGATGTAAACCATTTTATTGTTTTGCTGCACAAAAGCCTTAAGAGAAATATACCTGATATAACGCGACAAAAATACATTCATTCTTAAAATATATTGTTTTCTTTTTTTATTTATTTATCAAAAACAACTTTTGATTTGCCTCAGAATGTCTGCACAATGGGCTAGACCGCTACAACGAGAACTTTCTACAACCTAACAATAACACTACCATATACAAAAAGGACAGTGATAACGTATGGATCAAAATCTTAATATAACGAACTATTGCTACTACTATTCAATAGGTTAATATACTGAACTGCTGCTGCTGCTACCACTACTACTATGGCGAGCGTCTTAATAGGCTGCTTTATTACATGTCTCAAATTTTCATCTAAATCTTTCATTTTTTTATGTATGAAGGAAATACGTTAATAATTTGATAATTTTTATCATCGCTATGTTCAGATGATTTAAATAATTGAACGGGAGGCCACATATCCAGCCATAAGGATACACAGGAAATACATACCTGTCGGTACATTAAACATGCATTTCGTGCCAAAATCAATAATGCTGCTCAAACATATGTCTTGCCTTATGTTAAGTGTCATCGTACTATTAGAATGCTCTGCGCCTGGCTACTCTTGTATTCAGCAGATCTATACAACTTTCATCTGGTATTAATACAAAAAGTTTACGGATGTGAAAATTAATAATTAAGATAAATCATGTGCAGAGTGTGTAGAAGTGAAACAAACACAGCCGCATTGATTAAAGAAATTATTCCCACAGGTATTCTGGTATAGTGTTCATTAGAATGAAGCGAATCATATATTCCTCTTTCAAAAACATATCATATAAAAGACAATTCGGTAAAGATGGAGCATTTAAAGCGAACATGCATTTGGTCGTACATATAAAAGACATTGTATTGTACGTATACTATTTATAATCAAACAAAACGAGTAAAATGCACAAGCGATGTTGCATAATTTGGGATAGGGTGTGGTCTTTTGTTTTCTAGTGGATCTTGCTCAGCAAACAAATCATTTTATATTTGTTTCCTTTCCCAATCTATTTAATCTGGCGGGAATATTTTCCCAACTCCCCAGGGAAATGTACACCGTAACTTTAGGTGAGGATTTTGAGGAAAATGTTTACTTCATCTCCACTCGATTGTTAGAAATGGTGAACTGTGAGTACAAATGAACCTTTAATTAGGTTGCTTCTCTTTATTTATTAATTGGAGAATGACATAACATTGACTACCAGAAACGTAAAACATTTCAATTGTTACTTATTGGCATCTGAGAAAAAAAAAACGTCAAATATCATAAACAGAAACGAAATGCAAAAGATAATGGATTGGTTGAAATGCTACCCACGAAATTTAAACAATTTAAATTTTTACTAAAAATTTAAAACTAGGCTTTTGGCGAGATAGAATATTTAATATTACAAGTAGATGCTACCAATGTGAAGAAGAGACTGTAAATAGATATACCAAATATTTATGAAAATACATAAACGTTAATCCAGACGTTCAAAACAAGGATAATATATATTTCTTCTATGCATTTGTCTTTATGCCAAACTTATAAAGAGTTCTCCTGTATCAACTATTAAAATTTAACTGCCATAATCCCATACACCTGACTAAAATAAATAATACTTATGAATAATAAAACAACGGATAAACATATGTGAATGTGTGCAAAAATGTAGACACAGTCATAAAACCAGTTAGAATGTCACACTGTAAGAAGGCGTCAAGTTGGTGTGTTAAAATGTACTCGATGGAGAAAAATATCATTCTGAGGAATACACAATTGGTCACGATTTGCTAATAATAAAGAACTTTTGCAATAAGGGCTTCAATGTTTTTTAAGCAGAATATTCAGATTACTGAGTATCTAAGCATACATCCACGAGTATGAAATCAAGAAAAAACAAAAACAGATAAAATGCCAGAAGAGGGATGAAAAATGACGCTGTGATAATCATACCAAATTATCACGGAAAATAAATTGTTGAGTTAGGAGTTGATAGTTGATAGATTTGAGCAGGAGGTTTTCATAAAACAGAACTATTAGATTTCAACATAGTTTTTGTCCATGGCACAAACGTTAGAACAACTTTCAAAGAATCTCAATAATATCAGCTTCACCGAAACCATGGTACGTTTTCAAAATGCAGAGTCCAAATATTTAAGAAAACACATTGAACAATACGAGTACGAGCAGTGGATGATTTGTGTTTTTGCCTGTGTGTGATCTAATAAGTATGTATCCCTCAACGTATTTAATACTTGAGTAGTAAATGGGGCCACCCTAGGGTCAATGGGACTTAGCATTAAAAACCCCTGGGCCACTCTAGGGACAATGGAAATTTAACATGGGGAAAATTGCTGGGCCACTCTAGGGACAATGGGAATTTAACATGGGGAATAGTGTTTGGGCTTGTCTAGGGACAAGGGGAATTGAACATGGGGAATAGAGTTTGGGCTTGTCTAGGGACAAGGGGAATTGAACATTGGAATAGAGTTTGGGCTTGTCTAGGGACAAGGGGAATTGAACATGGGGAATAGAGTTTGGGTCTGTCTAGGGACAAGGGGAATTGAACAGGGGAATAGATCGTGGGACTGTCTAGGGACAAGGGGAAATTGAACATGGGAATAAATCGTGGGACTGTCTAGCGTCAAGGGGAATTTAACATATAGAAATTGAACATGGTGGGTCTGTATAGCGTCAAGGGGAATTGAACATGGTGGGATTGTCTAGGGGCAATGATTGTAGAGTGTCAAACACAACAGAGACAGAGACATACATACACTAGCACAAGCGTGAGATTTATATATAAAGCATTACCAAGACCTGAAATCTTGCTGGGGTGTTCAAAAATTTGCATAATTGTAATGATGCTATAAATAGCTATAATCAAGGAAATGCTCAACGACAAAACGGATGTGACTAAAAGTAACGCTAAAATGGCGAAATTGTCCCAGAATTTAAAGGAAAATAAACATATCCCCGAAAATTAAGTTACAATGGTTTAGACTAAAATGGATAAAATTAGTAACTACTTACAATATCATCTTGTGTGACGATCGTGGATAAACACCCATGTATCTATTTATAGCTATAATCAGCTAAAATTCCTATGAAATCCCACTATCTATTTATACTACAACTTGTGGGTTATTTCTTTGGAAAATCCCACTATCTTTTTATAGCCTCAGCTTGAGTGACGTTCCTGTTTATGAACTCTAGTACATATGTATAGCTACAACCTATGGAAATCCCCAAGTCCATATTTATAGTCTCGAAATTTCCAGCGTCAGTGACGTCACTGTACTGAAAACTAGGGGATAAATGTCAACAGTGTTGCAAGTGGCTGACCTGAATACACGCTACTGCAGGTAGGTAGGTAGAGTGTATCTGATAGGGATAAAGTGAGTTTTTATAGGGACAAAAAGAGACCAATACACACACACACACACACACATACACACACACACATACACACACACACGCACACACACACACAACCTACGCGCGCAGACATACGCACACACACACACACACACACACACACACACACACAGAGGCAAGAGGAAAAAACAAACCCCAAATATACTATCAATACAGAAGGGAGATAACACAAACCCCAAATAAACTATCAACACAAACGTACGCGAACGCATACAAACCCCAAATATACTATTCACACAACGTCGCTAACGCATACAAACCCCAAATATGCTATCCACACTCGGGAGGAAGAAGAAAAAAACAACCAAATATACGATCTACATAACGTACGCGAACACACACACACACACACACACACACACACACACACGCGCACACAGAGGGAAGAGGAAAAAAAAAACCCAAATATACCATCAACACAGAAGGGAGATAATACAAACCCCAAATAAACTATCCACACAAACGTACGCGAACGCATACAAACCACAAATATACTATCAACACAGAAGGGAGATAATACAAACCCCAAATAAACTATCCACACAAACGTACGCGAACGCATACAAACCCCAAATAAACTATCCACACAAACGTACGCGAACGCATACAAACCCCAAATATACTATCAACACAGAGTGAAGAAGAAAAAGTTTTTTGAAAGCACCTAAGCCCTCACCTGCAATGACCAACTCTGCCAAACACCTACACCCCACCCCCCACTCCAACACTACAAAACCCATTTAACCCGTTATTTTATGGCATCAGTGTGTGATTTAGGAAACATCAAGACACAAAATGATGGATGAATAGACTGACTATTGTTTACCGACTTGCATGCCTAAAGAGCGTGCGTGAAGGAAAACATCCTTCCATTTCAATTCTAACTAAAACATGATCCAGAGGGATAGAGAGAGGTGAAAGAGCACAATTTCATAAAGTGTGAGTAAAAACAAAACACGCCATCCTTATTATACAATGTCAAGACCAAGAGACACTTACGTTTTCTTTCTGGTCTATTCTCTTTTAGAAGGTAGTATGAAATTTCACATCAGGGCCAACGCATCGGCTCACATTGTCAATTTTTCCATTTCCATGTCTTTACTGGCACAAGTTCTTCATCATCTTCAATTTCTTCTTCTTCTGAATCCCTCTTCTCTGTTTCGTCTTGTTTTTGTTTCTTCTCTTTTCTCGTAGGGTACTCTGAATTCCAGTGTCCTTTCTCCTGACAACGATATTAGGTATCTTGACTTTTGTCTCTCTTTCTTAGACGAAGCAGGTATTCTGGAGACAAATACCCATTTACCTTTGCAGATATAGCAAACTTCATTAGCACTTACACACTTTCGTATGACTCTCATCAAATCAACGATCAAAAGAGTAAGTTTTGTTGCCACTTTCGCATGTGAATTATGCTTTCGTATGACTTTTAGCAACTATTTGACCAGTAGGTCGATCTGTGCTGACTCTTCCATCTTCTTGATCGTTTGAGAGCGGAATGAATACTCTGACGCTAAGACACTCTCCTTATATACAGGGACCTGCTGCGTATGAAACCTAGTCAAATGTAATTTTGCAATAAGATGAAACGATTTCATTGAGGAAGTAAAAAGCAATGATGTACCGTATCGCCTCACACAAAACCTGAAGTGTTAGTTCAAATCCGTGTCAGCGATTTCGAAGACGACATAACTGAGCTTTAATCAATGCTCTCCAATTATGCCACAAAACCACGAGTCCTGATTCACGCCAAAAGAAATTTCGTTCGGTCCATAAAAAATAGTATCATATCTGAGAAACGCAAAAAGGAACTTCCAGAAAACTGAGGAAGACGGCTTACACCTACAACGTAAATGTATGAGTTCAAGTAGTGCGTAAAACTTAGTCAAATTAAATTTTTATAGTCAAGACGAAACGATCTCTTTTCGAACAAGAAAGCAGACACCAAGCGACAATGGCGATCCGTGTCACAAAACACTTTTCAAAATGTATATTATCAGAGGTTTGTTCTAGCGATCTGCACGGTTAAATTAAATGTTGATGTATTTTGCAATAAGACGAACACAATTTCCATGGGATCGCCCATGGTACGAATGTTCGTGCATTAGTTTAATTTTTAAAAATATTTTTTTTATATAAATCGCCTATAGGATAGACCCAGTAAAGCATGGCCATTCTCGTCACTGTCTGAATAGCTACTCAAGTCAATTCGAAGCGAACGCGGTAAGAAAATAAGTATAGCTAATGAAATGGCTTACAACGGGTGATGCATTGTTTTGTTCTAGGACTGTGTGGCATAATAATCCCTATGTTCTTGCGTAGTTACCATTACAGTGCAGACAGACTGAAATGTGAACTTACAAGCCCTCTTTGTGTGTGTTGTACCATTTCCTCTTACCACATCAAAATACTGAGCGTCACAGTATTGGTTCGCGTTTTCAAACTGACCATTTTTTTTATATCTCACTTAAACATTTCGACATAAACACTCACACTCACATCGGTAGAGTCAGAACAGACGTGTTACAGTATTGAGGGGCATGTTATCTTTTCGTTTTCAAACTAATAAATTTGGGGCTTGTATGAAGTAAAGAACCAAAAGTACAGTGAAACTCAAGGATGATGACCCAATCTGTCTGTCTATTGATGCGTGTATTTACTTAAGAAGAAATATGACCTCTAAAACACAAAGAGATACGGCAAGCATGATTAGATCAAACACAACGATGTTTTCCTTCACGCCCGTGTAATTTAGAGTTTCAATCGTCTTTGAAGACAAACTTGGTCTCCTTTTGTAGGGCTTGAAATAATAAAAGAAACTGAAAAATCTTAAGCACTTTGCTATAGATAATTTCATCAACAGACTAAACAACATGAATACCGTTACAACAATAGAAAGCCTTAAATCTTCTATCAAAAAGAAATGCATGAAAAAAATTAAAGATTAACGATAACTAACCAATGAAACCGAATTTAACAAAGGCAATGACATGTGAAGAAATGCCTCTCACTTTGGAAAGGTAGGCGAATGTACTCAGTCATGTACCATCAACTTGAAAAAAATTATAAACAGAGAGAGACCTGAATTCAAAATTCAGTTGTTTCTTTTTCTTCAAAATTGTTTCGTTTCCTTTTTCTTTTTTTTGGAACAAATCTAAGCACTAATATAGAGAGGAAAAGGGAAAATGCACATACAAGCTTTGATATTTCTGAAAAAATGAAGGGATTTTCCTAACGTTCATAACCACCTATATATGCTTGGACTTGTCTGTGACTTATCCACAAAACAAGATGTACATATTTCTGGTCAAGCTGCAAGTGTGTGCGTGTTTTTGAAAATGGTAAAAATGGGATATACAATTTTCTCGTGACACTTATAAAGTGAAGAGTCTGTGCAAGTGTCAAAAGCCAAAGTCATATAAGTTTTGTATTTTGTACGGCTTGTAAAGATTTCCACTTTAGAAAATGTGAAGTATCACAAGTTATTATCACAAACAGAAGTGGAACATAGGGGCTTGCAAGAAAGAAAATAACCCAGACAGTTGGTGTCATCAAGAGTGCTAGAGACGGTACCCGAACCTGCTTGCTTGCTTACTTGAATTAAAGTGAGTTTCGCTCTAATGGAGCATGTATCACTGGTTTAATAACGCACCGCGTGATTTTTAATTACTCCTGGGGAAGGAAAGAGAGCCTCATCCCCCCAGGCTTTTATGTACTCACAGACTACTTTTAAATTTAGCCAATCAGGTGTAGGACTAACTAGTCCTTAACAACCTGACTGAAAGGCTTTAAACATGAGTGGGAATTGTCTCACCACACACACATTTTTCTGTCCGAGCGTGGTAAAGGAGGAAAAAGGTGCTCAGTAAGACAGCCATGGATGTTAAGTACTCACCAAAACGCTAGCCCGTACTTATTTCAAATCAAGTCGTGTCACCAAAAAAGACGACGTGTACGACATCAAAGGCATTGTCAAACGCAGAATGCCTCAGTGCTAACTGGCTAGGTCTGCATTTCTTGCTCCCGCTGCTGTTGCGTATATTTCTTCCCTCCACAACGAGTTCTGGACCTAATTCTTTAAATTTCGTTGTACCCGAACTTACATTATCCATATTATCACCAACAAAAAACAAAAGAACGCACTGACCTAAAAGAAACATTCACTCACTGTTTACAGAACATTACTATTTTTAAAATTTTGATAAGCGACGGAAACGAACAACTTAGAGTCACACTTTCTAACCAAGATAAAGAAATCATGTGCTGATAGACTCACTTCTGTATTTTTTCTTCTAACTGACTAACATATCATAGGCAATGGAATGTTATTTCTTTTCCAGAGTATGGGGAAGCCCTGAATTTTTTTTTTGGGAACTTGAAGCTATGGCGATCGCTTCAAGTTCCCAAAAAAAAAATTCAGGGCTTCCCCATACTCTGGAAAAGAAATAACATTCCATTGCCTATGATATGTTAGTCAGTTAGAAGAAAAAATACAGAAGTGAGTCTATCAGCACATGATTTCTTTATCTTGGTTAGAAAGTGTGACTCTAAGTTGTTCGTTTCCGTCGCTTATCAAAATTTTAAAAATAGTAATGTTCTGTAAACAGTGAGTGAATGTTTCTTTTAGGTCAGTGCGTTCTTTTGTTTTTTGTTGGTGATAATATGGATAATGTAAGTTCGGGTACAACGAAATTTAAAGAATTAGGTCCAGAACTCGTTGTGGAGGGAAGAAATATACGCAACAGCAGCGGGAGCAAGAAATGCAGACCTAGCCAGTTAGCACTGAGGCATTCTGCGTTTGACAATGCCTTTGATGTCGTACACGTCGTCTTTTTTGGTGACACGACTTGATTTGAAATAAGTACGGGCTAGCGTTTTGGTGAGTACTTAACATCCATGGCTGTCTTACTGAGCACCTTTTTCCTCCTTTACCACGCTCGGACAGAAAAATGTGTGTGTGGTGAGACAATTCCCACTCATGTTTAAAGCCTTTCAGTCAGGTTGTTAAGGACTAGTTAGTCCTACACCTGATTGGCTAAATTTAAAAGTAGTCTGTGAGTACATAAAAGCCTGGGGGGATGAGGCTCTCTTTCCTTCCCCAGGAGTAATTAAAAATCACGCGGTGCGTTATTAAACCAGTGATACATGCTCCATTAGAGCGAAACTCACTTTAATTCAAGTAAGCAAGCAAGCAGGTTCGGGTACCGTCTCTAGCACTCTTGATGACACCAACTGTCTGGGTTATTTTCTTTCTTGCAAGCCCCTATGTTCCACTTCTGTTTGTGATAATAACTTGTGATACTTCACATTTTCTAAAGTGGAAATCTTTACAAGCCGTACAAAATACAAAACTTATATGACTTTGGCTTTTGACACTTGCACAGACTCTTCACTTTATAAGTGTCACGAGAAAATTGTATATCCCATTTTTACCATTTTCAAAAACACGCACACACTTGCAGCTTGACCAGAAATATGTACATCTTGTTTTGTGGATAAGTCACAGACAAGTCCAAGCATATATAGGTGGTTATGAACGTTAGGAAAATCCCTTCATTTTTTCAGAAATATCAAAGCTTGTATGTGCATTTTCCCTTTTCCTCTCTATATTAGTGCTTAGATTTGTTCCAAAAAAAAGAAAAAGGAAACGAAACAATTTTGAAGAAAAAGAAACAACTGAATTTTGAATTCAGGTCTCTCTCTGTTTATAATTTTTTTCAAGTTGATGGTACATGACTGAGTACATTCGCCTACCTTTCCAAAGTGAGAGGCATTTCTTCACATGTCATTGCCTTTGTTAAATTCGGTTTCATTGGTTAGTTATCGTTAATCTTTAATTTTTTTCATGCATTTCTTTTTGATAGAAGATTTAAGGCTTTCTATTGTTGTAACGGTATTCATGTTGTTTAGTCTGTTGATGAAATTATCTATAGCAAAGTGCTTAAGATTTTTCAGTTTCTTTTATTATTTCAAGCCCTACAAAAGGAGACCAAGTTTGTCTTCAAAGACGATTGAAACTCTAAATTACACGGGCGTGAAGGAAAACATCGTTGTGTTTGATCTAATCATGCTTGCCGTATCTCTTTGTGTTTTAGAGGTCATATTTCTTCTTAAGTAAATACACGCATCAATAGACAGACAGATTGGGTCATCATCCTTGAGTTTCACTGTACTTTTGGTTCTTTACTTCATACAAGCCCCAAATTTATTAGTTTGAAAACGAAAAGATAACATGCCCCTCAATACTGTAACACGTCTGTTCTGACTCTACCGATGTGAGTGTGAGTGTTTATGTCGAAATGTTTAAGTGAGATATAAAAAAAATGGTCAGTTTGAAAACGCGAACCAATACTGTGACGCTCAGTATTTTGATGTGGTAAGAGGAAATGGTACAACACACACAAAGAGGGCTTGTAAGTTCACATTTCAGTCTGTCTGCACTGTAATGGTAACTACGCAAGAACATAGGGATTATTATGCCACACAGTCCTAGAACAAAACAATGCATCACCCGTTGTAAGCCATTTCATTAGCTATACTTATTTTCTTACCGCGTTCGCTTCGAATTGACTTGAGTAGCTATTCAGACAGTGACGAGAATGGCCATGCTTTACTGGGTCTATCCTATAGGCGATTTATATAAAAAAAATATTTTTAAAAATTAAACTAATGCACGAACATTCGTACCATGGGCGATCCCATGGAAATTGTGTTCGTCTTATTGCAAAATACATCAACATTTAATTTAACCGTGCAGATCGCTAGAACAAACCTCTGATAATATACATTTTGAAAAGTGTTTTGTGACACGGATCGCCATTGTCGCTTGGTGTCTGCTTTCTTGTTCGAAAAGAGATCGTTTCGTCTTGACTATAAAAATTTAATTTGACTAAGTTTTACGCACTACTTGAACTCATACATTTACGTTGTAGGTGTAAGCCGTCTTCCTCAGTTTTCTGGAAGTTCCTTTTTGCGTTTCTCAGATATGATACTATTTTTTATGGACCGAACGAAATTTCTTTTGGCGTGAATCAGGACTCGTGGTTTTGTGGCATAATTGGAGAGCATTGATTAAAGCTCAGTTATGTCGTCTTCGAAATCGCTGACACGGATTTGAACTAACACTTCAGGTTTTGTGTGAGGCGATACGGTACATCATTGCTTTTTACTTCCTCAATGAAATCGTTTCATCTTATTGCAAAATTACATTTGACTAGGTTTCATACGCAGCAGGTCCCTGTATATAAGGAGAGTGTCTTAGCGTCAGAGTATTCATTCCGCTCTCAAACGATCAAGAAGATGGAAGAGTCAGCACAGATCGACCTACTGGTCAAATAGTTGCTAAAAGTCATACGAAAGCATAATTCACATGCGAAAGTGGCAACAAAACTTACTCTTTTGATCGTTGATTTGATGAGAGTCATACGAAAGTGTGTAAGTGCTAATGAAGTTTGCTATATCTGCAAAGGTAAATGGGTATTTGTCTCCAGAATACCTGCTTCGTCTAAGAAAGAGAGACAAAAGTCAAGATACCTAATATCGTTGTCAGGAGAAAGGACACTGGAATTCAGAGTACCCTACGAGAAAAGAGAAGAAACAAAAACAAGACGAAACAGAGAAGAGGGATTCAGAAGAAGAAGAAATTGAAGATGATGAAGAACTTGTGCCAGTAAAGACATGGAAATGGAAAAATTGACAATGTGAGCCGATGCGTTGGCCCTGATGTGAAATTTCATACTACCTTCTAAAAGAGAATAGACCAGAAAGAAAACGTAAGTGTCTCTTGGTCTTGACATTGTATAATAAGGATGGCGTGTTTTGTTTTTACTCACACTTTATGAAATTGTGCTCTTTCACCTCTCTCTATCCCTCTGGATCATGTTTTAGTTAGAATTGAAATGGAAGGATGTTTTCCTTCACGCACGCTCTTTAGGCATGCAAGTCGGTAAACAATAGTCAGTCTATTCATCCATCATTTTGTGTCTTGATGTTTCCTAAATCACACACTGATGCCATAAAATAACGGGTTAAATGGGTTTTGTAGTGTTGGAGTGGGGGGTGGGGTGTAGGTGTTTGGCAGAGTTGGTCATTGCAGGTGAGGGCTTAGGTGCTTTCAAAAAACTTTTTCTTCTTCACTCTGTGTTGATAGTATATTTGGGGTTTGTATGCGTTCGCGTACGTTTGTGTGGATAGTTTATTTGGGGTTTGTATGCGTTCGCGTACGTTTGTGTGGATAGTTTATTTGGGGTTTATATTATCTCCATTCTGTGTTGATAGTATATTTGGGGTTTGTATTATCTCCCTTCTGTGTTGATAGTATATTTGGGGTTTGTATGCGTTCGCGTACGTTTGTGTGGATAGTTTATTTGGGGTTTTGTATTATCTCCCTTCTGTGTTGATAGTATATTTGGGGTTTGTATGCGTTCGCGTACGTTTGTGTGGATAGTTTATTTGGGGTTTGTATTATCTCCCTTCTGTGTTGATAGTATATTTGGGGTTTGTTTTTTCCTCTTCCCTCTGTGTGTGCGTATGTGTGTGCGTGTGTGTGTGTGTTCGCGTACGTTGTGTAGATCGTATATTTGGTTGTTTTTGTCTTCTTCCTCCCGAGTGTGGATAGCATATTTGGGGTTTGTATGCGTTAGCGACGTTGTGTGAATAGTATATTTGGGGTTTGTATGCGTTCGCGTACGTTTGTGTGGATAGTTTATTTGGGGTTTTGTATTATCTCCCTTCTGTGTTGATAGTATATTTGGGGTTTGTATGCGTTCGCGTACGTTTGTGTCGATAGTTTTTTTGGGGTTTGTATTATCTCCCTTTGTGTTGATAGTATATGTGGGGTTTGTTTTTTCCTCTTCCCTCTGTATGTGTGTATGTGTGTGTGTGTGTTTGTTCGCGTACGTTGTGTAGATCGTATATTTGGTTGTTTTTTTCTTCTTTCTCCCGAGTGTGGATAGCATATTTGGGGTTTGTATGCGTTAGTGACGTTGTGTGAATAGTATATTTGGGGTTTGTATGCGTTCGCGTACGTTTGTGTGGATAGTTTATTTGGGGTTTGTATGCGTTCGCGTACGTTTGTGTGGATAGTTTATTTGGGGTTTGTATTATCTCCCTTCTGTGTTGATAGTATATTTGGGGTTTGTTTTTTACTCTTCCCTCTGTGTGTGTATGTGTGTGTGTGTGTGTTTGTTTGCGTACGTTGTGTAGATCGTATATTTGGTTGTTTTTTTCTTCTTCCTCCCGAGTGTGGATAGCATATTTGGGGTTTGTATGCGTTAGCGACGTTGTGTGAATAGTATATTTGGGGTTTGTATGCGTTCGCGTACGTTTGTGTGGATAGTTTATTTGGGGTTTGTATGCGTTCGCGTACGTTTGTGTGGATAGTTTATTTGGGGTTTGTATTATCTCCCTTCTGTGTTGATAGTATATTTGGGGTTTGTTTTTTCCTCTTCCCTCTGTGTGTGTGTGTGTGTGTGTGTGTGTGTGTGTGTGTGTGTGTGTGTATGTGTGTGTGTGTGTTTGTTCGCGTACGTTGTGTAGATCGTATATTTGGTTGTTTTTTTCTTCTTCCTCCCGAGTGTGGATAGCATATTTGGGGTTTGTATGCGTTAGCGACGTTGTGTGAATAGTATATTTGGGGTTTGTATGCGTTCGCGTACGTTTGTGTGGATAGTTTATTTGGATTTGTATTATCTCCCTTCTGTGTTGATAGTATATTTGGGGTTTGTTTTTCATCTTCCCTCTGTGTGTGTATGTGTGTGTGTGTGTGTGTGTGTGTGTGTGTGTGTGTGTGTGTGTGTGTGTTCGCGTACGTTGTGTAGATCGTATATTTGGTTGTTTTTTTTTTCTTCCTCCCGAGTGTGGATAGCATATTTGGGGTTTGTATGCGTTCGCGTACGTTTGTGTGGATAGTTTATTTTGGATTTGTATTATCTCCCTTCTGTGTTGATAGTATATTTGGGGTTTGTATGCGTTCGCGTACGTTTGTGTGGATAGTTTATTTGGGGTTTGTATTAGCTCCCTTCTGTGTTTATAGTATATTTGGGGTTTGTTTTTCCTCTTCCCTCTCTGTGTGCGTGCGCGCGCGCGTGTGTTTGTGTGTGTGTGTTCGCGTACGTTGTGTAGATCGTATATTTGGTTGTTTTTTTTTTCTTCCTCCCGATTGTGGATAGCATATTTGGGGTTTGTATGCGTTAGCAACGTTGTGTGAATAGTATATTTGGGGTTTGTATGCGTTCGCGTACGTTTGTGTGGATAGTTTATTTGGGGTTTGTTTTATCTCCCTTCTGTGTTGATAGTATATTTGGGGTTTGTATGTGTTCGCGTACGTTTGTGTGGATAGTTTATTTGGGGTTTGTATTATCTCCCTTCTGTATTGATAGTATATTTGGGGTTTGTTTTTTCTCTTCCCTCTGTGTGTGTGTGTATGTGTGTGTGTGTGTGTGTTCGCGTACGTTGTGTAGATCGTATATTTGGTTGTTTTTTTCTTCTTCCTCCCGAGTGTGGATAGCATATTTGGGGTTTGTATGCGTTCGCGTACGTTTGTGTGGATAGTTTATTTGGGGTTTGTATTATCTCCCTTCTGTGTTGATAGTATATTTGGGGTTTGTATGCGTTCGCGTACGTTTGTGTGGATAGTTTATTTGGGGTTTGTATTATCTCCCTTCTGTGTTGATAGTATATTTGTGGTTTGTGTGCGTTCGTGTACGTTTGTGTGGATAGTTTATTTGGGGTTTGTATTATCTCTCTTCTGTGTTGATAGTATATTTGGGGTTTGCTTTTTCCTCTTCCCTCTGTGTGTGCGTGTGTGTGTGTGTGTGTGTGTGTGTGTGTTCGCGTACGTTATGTAGATCGTATATTTGGTTGTTTTTTTCTTCTTCCTCCCGAGTGTGGATAGCATATTTGGGGTTTGTATGCGTTAGCGACGTTGTGTGAATAGTATATTTGGGGTTTGTATGCGTTCGCGTACGTTTGTGTTGATAGTTTATTTGGGGTTTGTGTTATCTCCCTTCTGTATTGATAGTATATTTGGGGTTTGTTTTTTCCTCTTGCCTCTGTGTGTGTGTGTGTGTGTGTGTGTGTGTGTGTGTGTGTGTGTGCATATATCTGCGCGCGTACGTTGTGTGTGTGTGTGTGTGTGTATGTGTGTGTGTGTGTATTGGTCTCTGTTTGTCCCTATAAAAACTCACTTTATCCCTATCAGATACACTCTACCTACCTACCTGCAGTAGCGTGTATTCAGGTCAGCCGCTTGCAACACTGTTGACATTTATCCCCTAGTTTTCAGTACAGTGACGTCACTGACGCTGGAAATTTCGAGACTATAAATATGGACTTGGGGATTTCCATAAGTTGTAGCTATACATATGTACTAGAGTTCATAAACAGGAACGTCACTCAAGCTGAGGCTATAAAAAGATAGTGGGATTTTCCAAAGGAATAACCCACAAGTTGTAGTATAAATAGATAGTGGGATTTCATAGGAATTTTAGCTGATTATAGCTATAAATAGATACATGGGTGTTTATCCACGATCGTCACACAAGATGATATTGTAAGTAGTTACTAATTTTATCCATTTTAGTCTAAACCATTGTAACTTAATTTTCGGGGATATGTTTATTTTCCTTTAAATTCTGGGACAATTTCGTCATTTTAGCGTTACTTTTAGTCACATCCATTTTGTCGTTGAGCATTTCCTTGATTATAGCTATTTATAGCATCATTACAATTATGCAAATTTTTGAACACCCCAGCAAGATTTCAGGTCTTGGTAATGCTTTATATATAAATCTCACGCTTGTGCTAGTGTATGTATGTCTCTGTCTCTGTTGTGTTTGACACTCTACCATGATTGTCCCTAGACAATCCCACCATGTTCAATTCCCCTTGACGCTATACAGACCCACCATGTTCAATTTCTATATGTTAAATTCCCCTTGACGCTAGACAGTCCCACGATTTATTCCCATGTTCAATTTCCCCTTGTCCCTAGACAGTCCCACGATCTATTCCCCTGTTCAATTCCCCTTGTCCCTAGACAGACCCAAGCTCTATTCCCCATGTTCAATTCCCCTTGTCCCTAGACAAGCCCAAACTCTATTCCAATGTTCAATTCCCCTTGTCCCTAGACAAGCCCAAACTCTATTCTCCATGTTCAATTCCCCTTGTCCCTAGACAAGCCCAAACTCTATTCCCCATGTTAAATTCCCATTGTCCCTAGAGTGGCCCAGCAATTTTCCCCATGTTAAATTTCCATTGTCCCTAGAGTGGCCCAGGAGTGTTTTTAATGCTAAGTCCCATTGTCCCTAGGGTGGCCCCATTTACTACTTGCTTGTTCCAAGACATAACTAACCAGTATTTGTATCTTAATTAAAACAAAAGCGTTTGTTCTATGATTTCAAAGAAACCTTTCTGTAAATATGCTTTAAAAGAAAATTACATATACCCAAAATGTTTAAAAATGCAAAAGGTGGTTGTGCAAAGAAACTTTTTTTTTATGTAGCATTAGTATTGCCACCAAAGTTTACCGATGTTTTTTGAAATCTTCTTTAAGAAGTGGAACAATTGCCTCTCTTTGCGTCAATTATATTCTCGACATATTGATGCCGAATGAGGTATTCTAAGTTTACTGCTCTCATCAAGGTTAATTAGTATTCCTTTTAATTTTGTCTCCTTACAGGTTCCTTAAGAAACAAGACAATGTTTCTCCTTTTAATTTTATTTATACTTCTATCATCTGTGTCAGAAAGAATCAAACATCAGTGAAGTAATTGAGCTACAACTGAAACTCTAACTACTGCAGTTTTGTCGACAAGAGAAGAGTTACAAAATAATCAAGTTTTAATTAGTTTTCTTTTAATAATAGCTGCCCATTAACATTTACCAGATTATGGTTATCTCTACTCAAATGAAACAATTTAAATTAAACAATTTAAATTTTCACTAAAAATTCAAAACTATATCTCTCTTTGCTTTAAAGTTCCCGACACGACTAGATTTTACAGTAAATCTATACGATATGTACCCCAGTTCAAGAACTCTTGGAGTAGAATTTGATAATATTCAGAGCAGGAAAACAATGTTTTTCTACTATCATATAAATTGTCAGCACGTAATTTAATTTATGTCGGGATTATTTCTAAGAGCGGGGCTAAAATCGATGGCAAAGACAATATTTATGTTGATAGTATATAAAGAAAATGGGAGGAAACCGATGTAAAGTATGTTTTTTATAGTGATCGCGTTAAGCGTCAGTATAAAAGTATGATTGAAGGTCTGAATTGGAAATGATTTGATGATTTGGCTTCTCTAGGACTAGACAATTCTGATGTGGGGTGGGGTTGATCTTATTCTATTTTTTTACCTCTTTATAGTGTAATGACTATGTATAAATGATAGCAAGCCTTCTAACGATTGTTATATAATGTGCTTCAAAAACTGACAAATATACTATGCGATAATACATTCCCTGGATTAAACAAAGTGTATGAAATATTGCAAGTTCTTTATTAAAACAAAATTATACGCTGCTAAAAAAATTGGAAAACACATTTCACGTTAAGATGCAAAAGTTATAAGTAACAAGGAGAAGCCTTATAACAATAAGAATAAAGGAGTGATAACTCTTGACTGTATTTCGGAACACGTCAGTGGAGGTATGATAATTCTTGCTTGTTTTACGGCATACATTTATGACTAAATGTACGATAGATCTTGCTTGTACTATGACACATGTTTATGGCTAAATGTGTAATAATTCTTGCTTGTATTAAGGCACACGTTTACAGGTAAATGTGCAATAATTCTTGCCTGTATTACGGCACATGCTATTTGTTATATACATATAACTAACCACGTATATGGCTAAACGTGAGAGAATTCCTCATCGTATTGTATCACATACATAATAACTTTCATATGCAGTATTTGTAAACGTAAGACATTGATTCCAGTGTCATGATTCCAGTATCAGGATCCAAGCATCATGATTCCAGTGTCATGATTACAGTATCATGATTCAAACATCACGATTCCAGTGTCATGATTACAGTATCATGATTCAAGCATCATGATTCTAGTGTCATGATTACAGTATCATGATTCAAACATCACGATTCCAGTGTCATGATTCCAGTATCATGATTCCAGTGTCATGATTCCAGTATCATGATTCCAGTGTCATGATTCCAGTATCATGATTCTAGTGTCATGATTCCAGTATCATGATTCCAGTGTCATGATTCCAGTATCATGATTCTAGTGTCATGATTCCAGTATCATGATTCCAGTGTCATGATTCCACCGAACAATGTAACTCTACAGCAGATTAGACAAATATTTTGACAACAGCTACTGTATTTAAATACACTTTATCTGACTGTTATTACTGTTATTTATAAGGCTGACCAATTCAAACAGTAAAATGCAGCCCAGCATCCTCAGTTAATCTGTGAAACAGAGAAGTCATTATGGTATCAGCTGTGGCTTGTTTTATTTTGTGGCAACTCCTCCGTCTTAATGTGAGGCTGGGGGATATTTATTAAAATAACTGTTGCAAAATTTATATGCAATTGTTATGCAAAAAGCCCCCTACCCCCAAACAAATGCCTCCATTGAAACTACGCCATTGTGTATGCTTGAGTCATAAAATGGGAGGAATTAAATTTGGAATGGAAATACTTATATCTTGATTTGTGTATTTATTTTTACTAGTGCTGAAGTCTGACAGGATCTTTAATGGATCATTAGAAAATTTCCCCTGTGAAATTTTAAAAAATAATTACCATGCTATTGTTTTAAATTCCCAATATGAAAAAATGTTATTGTTGCTAATATCATGTTTTTCTTGCAATAGTATATGATACTATTCAAACATATTACCATGTGGTTTCAGTGATATTCTTTAAAAAAAATTCTGTTTAGATGAGATTTGTGTTCATACTTTTTGTAATTCTCATAATGTATTTCCATCTTGCTTACGCTTGTCGTAAACAATTAAATTCAGGATTATTCAAAATGTAGGTTCTTTTGTATCCTTTTATGTCATGTATCACTAATGCATAACTCGCTGACAAAAGATGAGCTGTTCTGGACATAAACAGACACGTCTTTTACCAATCATTCCCAAACAGACAAGGTCAAAAACGAATGACGTCATCCAAACTATCGGCTGTCACAACGTGACACTACATTCTCGGCGTCATTACTTGACAATCGGAGTAAGAATGACATCATCCAGGTTTACAGCTTATTACTACGAGGCACATCATTAATTAATTGGCACCAGTTAGATCCGAGCAAAAGCAATGCAGCTAACCTATTTTTAGACGTTCTTGTATTCTTAGTACTTCTGTTTTTCTAATTAGATTGGGAAAACAATACTGAAAAGACATTGAGATCGAAGAAGAAATGAATTTACTGTTGAGGGCTAAACTATAATTATTTATTGTTGCTACAGCTACTATAACTAAACAACTATTATCGGTCTACATAGAAAGCTTTCTATCATACGTGTTAAACATCGCAAACTATTTCAAATTGTGTGCATTGCGTGTGGGTAGGAGTCATTGTTGTCATGCAGTGTCTGGTGGCGAACCTCACAGATTGATGGAAGACACTTTGCTTAATTCAAGAGAAGGTTGTTAGTGTTTACTGCCATGTATTGTTTACAACTCCACACATGCTTCACACAATGCTTAATCGTTTTATCTACACTCTTGTACTGTAATACATTGTTTATATATATATATATATATATATATATATATATATATATATATATATATATATATATATATATATTCAAAATATGATTCACACCGACCCACCCTTGCATAATGCTTCTCTCGATCTTAAAGAACGTTCATTACTACTTATTGTTTCAGAGAACAATGTTATGTTTTATGAATATGATCTGATTTAAAATCAAATCACCATCCACATGTCTTGAAGATCAACAATGTGATTATCAGCCCTTCTTTTAATCCGCTTCTGTTTCCGGTTATATCAGTAGCGGGGTAAATTGTTTGCATGACCATGATATCTTTTTCTAAATATGTTTTAAATAAACAAACAAAAACATATTGCGGCATACCCACTGAATTTTTTTATATTTTTCTATGGATTATGTTTACGTGACTCCTATGTGTCAGGGGTATCATTTGAAGTGTACATTGAAAGATAAAAGGAAAGAAAGATATAGCATGAAAAAGTTACAAGAAAATATTAGCCATATTTTTGTACCACCCTGGAAGATTAATGAGTCTTTTCTCAGTTGAAGTCATTTGTGAAACAAATGTCATGTTTTACTTCGAGAATGACACATCGTTGTGACAGCCCGTCTATCCGAATGCCGCATTTGTGTCTTTTTCTGAAACTTTGGATAAAAACTATGGGATGGAAGGAAAGACTCATTCAGCTTGTTTTTGGAACGCTGGCTGGCATTGCAATATAATGAAAAAGCTATTTCTTTTTCTCGATTGGAACAGGCATGCTTACTCTAAAAACATTTCTCTCTCTGTCTCTCTGTCTGTCTCTGTCTCTCTCTCTCTCTGCGGAAATGTGAAGAGCATATGGCTAACGTTTATGATAAAATAATACTCGCTATACTCGTTAGGAATCAATTATAAAGCAAATGAAACTGTCTATGTTGAAACTGAAAATGTTGTAATAATGTTTTGTGGAGTTCAATTAAAAATAAATGGAATGTTATAACGCATGCAGATAGTTACTGATGTGATGAAACAATTAAAACTAAGTTCTAAAGTTGACAGTTCTGTCAATGTAAATAAATGAATATAATTCCATTGTTTTGAATATCGTTGGAGAAATAGTTATAAAACAAACTGCGTATGGACGCGAAATAGACATCTATTTACCATTTGATATCAAAATATCTACAAGCATAAATTAATCAAAATCAGAATACAAGAAAACTTCAGCAATCAATGTAGAATTCTTACTAAATGTTATTACATATATAAATTTGTACGTTATGTTCTGACATTAAAACACTCATAGAAATATACTTACATAGAGCAAATAAACGCACGTTTATTCTAAGCGTGGATTGCATTTCTTTTTCACTTATTTTTATGTGGGCATTATTCCATCCAGCGAGAAGAGCTTACAACGTAGTAAGGTCCCTTTTTATTTAATGTTGACAATAATAACATAGACTAAGATACATTAACGTTAGAAATGAAGTACATATAAGAAACTATACTACCACTGCCACTAGTACAACTACAACATATATCATGTATATATGGTACATTAAAGTAAAGTCATAGAATAATACTAAATTTATAATACTGATGAATGAAATAAAACTATATGTGACATTATATTATATGTGACATTGATTCAACAAACACCATATTGAATAACCATCTAACGAAGAACACACATTACATAGGTATTCGGTATGTTATCATTGAGATAAAAGGAAATTACTCAATGCACTCATTCACATACACTGATATTTTGCTTATGTGCTTCTAAGGTTTTCACCTAAATCTGTTAGAATCGTTGATGTATGTTTGAGATATTTGACAATCAGATACATTTATCACCACTAAGTTCAGAGAATCGATATGAAATAGTGAGAAATGTAAATGGAACCAACCGTTGGCTTTTATCGCTATAGAAATGGATGTGGACATGAAGAAATAAACACACTACGATCAATATAATCTGAGTAATGATGAGGATAACTGTGCAAAATCGTGACAAATATGTTTTTTCTCTTCCTTTCATTCTTTCTTAATATATATATATATATATATATATATATATATATATATATATATATATATATATATATATATCCACATACACACACACACACACACACACACACACACACACACATATATATATATATATATATATATATATATATATATATATATATATATATATATATATATATATATATATATATATATATATATAAGAGAGAGAGAGAGAGAGAGGCTAATAAATCAATAATAAATACAAATAAGTCGGTTCAGGTAAGAAACGGTTTCGTGTAACAACAAAAAAAAAATTTTGTTTTGTTTGACTTGTTTCATATAGCGTGTTTTGTGAAGGCCTTCATTATTTTATCGAACCACTGCACTTGTATACAGTGTACCAAACTAATGTGCACTCAGCCACTGTGTTTATGGAATACATTACAAAGGCGCATAGTTCCTGAAACTGAGTCATTAGCATTCAGTTTAGAAGATGTTTGCCGTTCAAAAAAGAAAACAATTCTGAGGCGTGGAGACCTTAGCGGCATCGAACATAAGGTAGCATGTGTCAAAGCTGTCTAACGGCACAGAAACTCGCAACCAGCGTTTGAGCAAATACAGTTCTGAAATGACTAACGTATAAATCGGTTATAAAATGTTATGATCATTCGCGATTCACTTATTACAAAAGAGTCATTTTTCATCGACACAAACATCTGACGCTAGAGTAAATATCGAAGTAAACGAATAGCCGTTTGGTGATATTGTACTGATTTTTATGACCAAGAAGAGTAGCCAGAAGAAGACTTCAACATATGGAGGTGAGTTCCCTTTGTAAAATCAAGTGCAATAGAAAAGCGTCTTTGTCAGCATTCGCAAACATTATGTTTCGTAAAACAATAAGAATAAACCGAAACCAGGTACAATAGTTGGCATGCTACTAATTTTAAATACAACAAAATGATTCACATCCACATATTAAAAGAAAAAAGTGAAATCAATTTAGAGTTGGTGTAATTGTTCTAAATAATCTTTTATTTAAATAGCTACTATCGCCTCTTTAGGTCTTTTAAGGTGAGAAATGCTTGCATCCAAATAAGTTATTTTGCTAAAATTTAATTTACCAGAGGCAGTTCAGAGACTGAATTTACTGACAGTTACACTATCTAACTGTAGGACCGGTACTTTCAATTTCTGTTTTGATTTTGGATTAGTCGCTGTATAGAGTATTCGAATGATTTATATCATCAAAGATTTTGTAAACGTCAACGTTGTGTTCCTGAAAATGTTAACGGTTTTGCTTGGCTCAATCTTGTAAATGATTGTAAATGGCAATCAGATATTGCTCATAACAAAGTCATACCAGTGAAAAAGAAAACTATATAAATGCATTTTCATTGTGATATATATTTTACCTGTGATTAAAATATAACAATGACAGGTATGAGCATATATCAAAGATGTCGATTGTAAATAGTGAACATTGATGAGTTCAATTATGAATTAAAGGTATCTTTGAAATCGTATTCATACTAATAATACCGTTTATGGTGACAGATTGAGTAAGAAGTCTTCACGTGGACACAGTAATTATGTTTGATAGAGGCAAATGATCTTAATGTAGAAGGATATCAAAAGACTCGCGTAAAATCAAGTAACTTTGCACGGCGTGCTTAAATCATTTTCGTACCTAATTAAAACGGCGCAATCATAGAAGATTATTCAATCAGGTACACATATTAATGTCTGAAGATGGATCTACTGTGAAATATAAGAACTACCATTATCAGCTAAATATTCTGCAAGTTCTGTATGGTGATTTTAAAAACGTCATAACGCAATGAAAACAAGATGCTAGTCAACCACAAACGATAGAAAAAGCCCAATATGTTCCATCCGTATAACGTATTCTAACGTAATGAATACATTAATATTATGCTGGTATAACCGAATTGCAGACTGTACCGAAATGTCAAAAAGCATTTGCGCAAAATATTACAGTAAGTTTTGCGAATAAATATAGCATCCCTCCACAGAAACACACTTATGTACACCATAATCATATTTGTAAAACGGATATTAACAGCAATAAGGTAAGATAACAGCAATAAGGTAAGATAACAGCAATAAGGTAAGATATCATTTAAGTGTTTAGTACAGAGTTATTGCATATAATGAGCACAATTAAATTAAAGAATTCCGAAGTATTTACCACCTGTCCGAGGATGATACTCATATGTTTGTGAGCACCTTGTTGAAATTGATCCGGATCAAGAAGTAATGATAATACCAAATAATAACGAAACATGCATGACATTTTGTAAGCATTTCACAGTAGATATATTTAAAAAGAATTCCAATGAAACTGTTAAAATGAAGACAATAAGGTTCCTTTATATTTTACCACTCAAGGCAAAATCATTAGAACAACTTGCACATAATCTTAAGGAAACCATGAAGCAATATAGTAGAATTCATCTAGTTCTTAGCCTCGGTGGAATGTAGTTCTTAACACCATGTTCAATGGCTGTGATTAAATTTGTGATGGTTCTTCGTGTAAGGGATTTTTAGGTTTGCTAAACAGACATGAAAATCATGTTCACCAAAATCAATGGATAATTTGTGTTTTAATTACTGCATCTGATTTTTTTTTAAATTGCAAAAGTTGTGCAAACATATACCTATTTAAATCATTATATTGTACCTGAATGATTTATTTGTAATGCCATTTTGCTGTAAATAATATGTTTGATAACTTGCATTAAGATAAGGTTCATTGACCATAATTATATCCTTCTGTAGTATTATAGATCTCTACTCTAAAGGTAACATTTATGTATGCACCAGAACTCTCTCCTCATCAATGCATATCTTTCTTGTAACAATTATAGATTTCTTATTTTACACAACCGAGAAATAAAGCCTTTTCCATTCAGTGTGAGTCTTTTGCTTAACAGTTATAGATTTCATATTTGCTGCGACTGCATATTTCTCCCTCAATTTATATTAAACTTCCAAAGAAAAAATCGCATGTTTTGAACCTTCATATATTGATTGTTTGTACTGCACATTTTCTTTCTAAGTTCCTACTTGTATTTGTTGTACTCACTATGTATCATGAAAAAGTCATTGTAACTTGCTTCATTATTTTTCTACTCACCATATAATCGATGCTGTTCAGTTTAGATATGCCAGCTATTACTAATGCGTTATGGTTTTAAACTTCATCTTTTCTTTTGCAAACAGCATAATTACAGTTGCCCCCCAAATACGCCAAATCCTAGACGGACACAACTATTTTAGCTATTTCTGCTACTCCAAAACTAACACCTGCAAAAGCTCTTCCAAACAGCAATGATAGCCACAAAAGCTACAAGCACTCATCCCACCAGTAACAATAGCAACAAGAGCCACAAAAGTCGTACCCACCAGCAACAATAACAACAACAGCCACAAAACTCGTACCCACCAGCAACAATAACAACAACAGATGCAAACACTCATCACACCAGCAACGACAGCCAAGCTAACCTCTATTAATTTATAGAAAACCTACATGATGTTTTGCATGTCATTGTGACACCCTCATACTGCCTGATCTCTTTTTAACCAATTATTTTAATTAATTTCGTTTATCTTCTGCAAAATGAAGATAAAGATATTATCATTACCTGTAGACGGTATAAGATACATGTGTGGCGCAGTTAGTATTTTCTCTCCTTTTAATAAGTGTGAAAGTAGGAATATATTCTGTTTCAGGCTTTCATCGATGTATTTAAGGTTTGGTTTCGCGAATTTCAGTTGTCTTCAGTTTGTTTTTCAACACTGAAGAATGACCATTGTTATGTTCACTGTTATGTTACTTTCATTATTTATCAAATATCTAACAATAAACTGTCTCAATGAAATTACCTAAATCAACTTTACTGCTTCTTCACATTCCATCTTTTACATCGATTTAAATTTCTCTTTCAATTATGTGGTGATTAAAGGTAATGTGTGTGTGTGTGTGTGTGTGTGTGTGTGTTATTTGGATTTTTAACGTAGCTTTAAAAAATTTTCAGTCATATCACTACTATGTCTTCAGTGTGACAGTTTATAGTGATGTCGAGCACTGGGGCATCATGCCGCAGACATGTAGCTTGATGTCCCACCTAGTCACATTATCCTGACACCAGGCCGACCAGTCCTAACACAAACCTCTTAATGCTGAGCGACAAGCGAGGCAGCTGTTAGTACCATTTTTGTAAGTCTTTGGTATGACTCGACCGGGGATTATAAGAAATACATTTTAATAGATTAAAGTTCATTAAAAGTAAACAGTAAAAGCAAATATAGTATTCAAAGACAGGTTAAGAATGGAGAACAAACAATGCATAGTTCAGTTTAATAAAGCTGATGGTTACTGTACAACACATCTGAACGAATACCTTACAATATATAGAGAGACTAATAGGGACTACAAAGAAAATTGGAGGAAGAAAGCAGCTTACATTACAATAGACACGTGTATATTATAATGATGAAGATTTCACATTAATCCAAAGATTAAAAGAATGGCGACATCAAAGAAGACACGGCGTTGACAATGCCAGGTATTACATCTATTGGTGTCAACCATTCAATGGTTGAATGTTACTACACCAGTGTATGTTAGTAATAATAAGGTATATACAGATCATATTATTAATTAATTTGCATTTCATTTATCTAATACAAAACCCAGAACAGGAGTGGAAACGTTTTCATTGGTTTGATATTTTTTTGTAACAGTACGTCAAAATGATAAATTCATACTGAAGAAATGATATTATTGCTCATTAGTAACGTAGGTTTGAATAGCCGAAATATTAATCATTGGAGAACGTTGGTTGTATGATTAGTTTTGATTACATTCTTTTGATATCCTGAACTATTCATATACGCAATAGGAATACGTTCTTGTAATGACAACGGGGTAATGGGAAACACTTCATTGACTACAAAGCATTATTTTCATCTTTATTTAGCACTGTTGTCAAGGGTTTGTTTATCCTCCACTAACTTGTTAAAATTCTTGTGTTTGATAAATGAAGAATATATAACACAACTTTGATGTCAGGTAATCCTCTAGTATCACTTTACTTCATTCCAATAATCAATGGGAAACATGTACTCCTCAACGATCTTACTTCCTGGATGATGACATAACTCTTTTACATGAATGCTTTAGGTGATGTCTCATGGACAAAATTCTAATATGTTTCTTTGATTTCTGTGTTGTTTTTGTTTCATTTCCCTTGTCTATACAATTATACCGGCATACCCTTTTGTAGGTTACATTTGCATTTATTATTTTTATTTTCAACTCTTTTTTTGTGGTGTTTCATTTCAGGAGAAAATAAAGCTATTGATATTTTCATCTCCGCAAAGCCCATTTTTTCCCTTTGTATTGACCCATTTAAAAATAAAACATAATCGTGGCAGAAGGTGGTGGGGAATTTGAAGATTTTCAAATATATGATGATTCCACAGGAAGTGATTTTTTATTACAATCCGATCATTAGAAATTATCCAATCATATATGAATATTGAATATCAACATAAAATGGTTATAACTTCTCAACTAAATCTTCAAGATGATCTTTAAAAAATGCGTGATATTTATTAGTTACTGCATTTGTATGGCAAAATATGAACGAGTTTTTCGGATGGAATAAGGCACGACCTTGGGAGTTCATATTTTCCCGTACAAATGCAGTAACCATTTTATTATATGCTCATTTTTCTTATTCTACTTAAGGCTTAATTACATGATGGATGCTATCGCTTAACCGGCTTGAAGCAGCTGTTCCGTTTTTGTTGTTGTTGTTGTTGTGGGGTTTAACGCCATTTTGCAGCACATAATAGGCTATACATGGCGGCCAGTAGTAATGGTGGAGGAAGAACCAGAGAAAACCCCGGAAAGAACCACCGACTCACGAGAAGCTACTGGCAAGCTTTCTCACATACCCACATTGGCTGAATCTTAGACTCGAACCGCCGCAGACAGAGGTGAGATGGCAGTGATCCGTAACGAAGAGCGCTTTAGACCACTCGGCCACTCGGGGCCCCTGTTCCGTTTTTAGTGCCGTTTTCATGATATTTGTGCTTGTGTCCTGTCTTTATCTACGTTATTGTGTTCATTATGTATTGGCTGTTCAATTCGTATGTGTTTCTTCATCTTCTTGTTTTGGAAATGAGAACAATTATACTTTTTCTCAGCTGTCTTGCTCCACTGTATTTGAACAAACCGCCACCACGTTTATACTATGACGGACCTTCATTAATTGCTTTAAATAATCACTCCTTGGATCTCCACACTACATTGTGCTCTAGACTAAACGAACTGGGACTACATTCACCATTACCTAAATGTAAACAGAAGCGAAAAAAGAAACGTTGTTTCAAAGATGGCCGGCGTAGAACAGAAAGAAGAATTCCAGGTATCTCCCTTATTTCGGCCACACTCACACTGGAGCAAGGGTCCGTAATTTCTGCCTTACCACCCGTCTCATAGTAGAAATAACAAGCTGACTGAATCTCTCTTTTTGGAGCAGTTTCCGAATCTCCTGGACAATGGAAATTCGATAGATGGCAACCTGTTGTTTCATGGAGATTTCAACTTTCACTTTGACTGTCCCGGAAACCCAAACACATAAAAACTCATAGATTCCATTAATGTTTTCCACCTCAAACAGTCAGTTAACCAACCCATCCATAAACATGGTCACATTTTAGACTGGATTCTTCATAGACCTGATGATAACATTCTACGGTCCTCCCTGGTATCCCATGACCTTACACCAGATCACCTCTGCATTATATGCCATCTTGATGTATCAGTCCCTAACCCTCCACCTTTATCTGCTACTAAGAGAAACCTCCGTATGATAAATAGAACCAAACTAATGCATGACATCCAAGCGAACCTAACAACTTGCTTGCCTTCTACAGCATAATAACTCAATAACTGCCTGCGTTCATTGCTCGACAAACATGCCCCAGCTACCAAGTGCAGAGTATCAGTTCAAAAGTGTTCTCCATGGTATAGCAGTGTTAGGGACCGCCGTAAAGCTGAGAGGCTTTGTCTTTCCACCAGACTCACTATTCATAAGCAAATATATGACGCCGCTAAGAAGAATGTCACAAATATAGTCCATGCAGCGAAATCAGCCCACTACAGTACTAAGATCATGGAAAGTTCCAGCTGGAAAGTGTTCTTCAAGAAAACTAACAAGCTAATGTCAAGGAACAAATCTAGACCACTTACAACTACTAACTCTGCAGACGACCTTCCGGATATGTTTGCAAATTTCTTCCGTGACAAAGTAAAAGCCATTAGAGATAAGCTTGACACCACAATTTCAATTGAATCGTCGTCACCATACAGTTGGGATACAGAATTTGAGAGGCAACCATTAGCAGCAGTTGAACCTGTCTCTATGGATTTCGTACGTACAGTCGTGATGAAGAGTGCACCAAAGTCATGTAAACTTGATCCAATTCCAACATCACTGCTGCTTGAGTGCTTAGGTCCAGTATTGCCTTCACTAACTGATATTATTAATACCTCTATCTCATCTGGAGAATTCCCATCATTTTTTTAAAACTGCCATTGTAAAGCCTCTGCTGAAGAAACCAACACTAGACCATAATGATTTAAAGAACTACCGCCCATTTTCTAATCTCCCATTCATATCAAAATCTTAGGAAAGGTTGTTCTATCCCAGCTTGTATCTCATCTAAATTCAAACAGTCTTTATAGCAACGTACAATCTGCATATCGCCCTCTCCACAGTACTGAAACTACTCTTCTAAAAGTAGTTAATGACATTCTCTCTGCGTTGGATAGCGGAGAGATTACAGTCCTCACCCTCCTTGATTTGTCTGCAGCATTTGACACAATAGACCATGATATATTACTTCACCGTCTCCAGCATGCATTTGGCATTAATGATACAGCCTTGCTGTGGTTCACTTCCTACTTGGTCAACAGGACACAGATTGTATCTGCAAATGGAATACACTCCAGTCCAGTTGGTCTATGTTGTGGTGTTCCACAGGGGTCTGTTCTTGGACCCGTTCTCTTCATTCTATACACTCAGTCGCTTTCAAGTGTCATAGATCATCATCCAGTGTCTCACCAATTGTACGCTGATGACACCCAAATATACAAATCTAGCCTCCCAACTGAAGTTGATGCTACCATCCAAGGTGTAGAGAGGTGCATTTCTGATATGAAATCATGGATGACATGTAACAAGATGCAGATGAATGATGATAAAACTGAGGCCATTCTGATCACAGCACAAATACTTTTTCATTCACATTTTTTACCTCAAATAATAAATATCAGCAACATCAACATTAAATTCACACAGTCAGTACGAAATCTAGGTGAAATTGTGGACAGCAGTCTCACATTGCACATACATGTCATGAACATATGCATGGCTGCATATCTTGAGCTGAGACGCATCAGCTCAATTCGCAGATAACTTTCAGTTGATGCCACTAAAACACTTCTGTGTTCATTAGTACTTTCAAGACTGGACTAGTGTAACTCAGTTCTGTCTGCTTCATCTCAATATCTGCTCCAAAAACTTCAAAACGTTCAAAAAACACAGCTGGTCGGATCATACCTAGAGTACCACGATCAGAGCACACCTCTCCACTGCTCTGTACTCTACACTGGCTATCCGTTCGATCCAGAATCAAACACAAAATTTGTTCTCTGTGCTAAGTTTCACTGTCGGACCCTAGTCCAACATACCTATCCGATCTCACCCATGTTTACACACCAGCAATATACTTACGCTCCTCGTATACTCATTATTCCCACTATGAAAACAAAGTCATATGGACAGCGTTCTTTTGCATATCAGGGCCCAGCAACGTAGACACAAAGACACAGTGATCACATTTAAGAGTGCTCTCAAAACTTACTTATTTCGACTGCAAGAAGAAACTTAAAGACCTAATAATGTTCCCTACCTTAAATATTCTCAGCATGTTTTTGTATGTTTTCTAATTTCATTGTGTTTGTTTTTGTAATCATATCATTATATATGTTTTTTATCTTATAGATGTTGTCTAATGTTGTAAAGCGCTTAGAGCTTCTAAAGATTGGGCACTATACAAAGTCCTCATTATTATTATTATTATTATTAATTATATAAACAAATTACACTAAAAGAAACAAAGTAACTAAATGTATGCCGTATTCCAAAATAAAGACACAAGCGCAGATTCATCATTACACAACAACAACATTAGTATTGCGCACATCATTTCGCTCAGGTAAATTTGAAGTAAGTCGCCCGCTAGTCCTACCTTTTGAAAGAAAATGGCGGAATGTATCAAAGTAGCTGATATGTGGCAATCCACGAAACATCTGCTTTAGTTTATTCAGAAACAAATGTAATCAACCAAACCGTAAACCGCCTACTATGTAAGTGTACATGATTTGTTTACAAATGTGCTGGCCATCTGAGTCCATTGTTTGTTTACAGTAGAAAGTAGTTCCTTTATGAGTGCAATATGAAGTTGCGCGCCTGTTCAGTATCGTAAAATACTGAACAATTTTGACAATGCAAACTTAAGGGAGAAAAAAATTAGCATACAATTAAAAAAAAGTGTACAGCAGTATGAACTAAAGAGAAATTGTTTTGAAATCAATCATAGCGGATTAAATTTATTATGACAGCTGCGTCTGCATTAAGCAAAAAGGGTTGAAAATTTAGTAATATCTAAAATTGCTCACAAAGTCAGATGACAAGACCCCCGAGATAACTTATATTGAGAATGGTCCCATTTTGTATTGTAAATGAGTTGCCCGACGAACTAGTAAAACAAGTTTTCTAATTTGGTCAACACAACAGTGAACGTAGCGACAAAATGTGACATTTAAAGTTTGAAGGTCTTACAAGACACTAAATGTTTTAGCGGTTTTCGCATCATTATGAAGATGTCTGCTAAAGCTATCAACATTGTGTACAAAGCAAAGCACGTGACCTATGAATAAAGAACAAGACTAGTTCTGTCTCCGAATTATTGGTCACCTATAACTAGCAATCACACGCCATGCATGAATTCATGATAACCAACCTATAAAATCGTCCATGATAATGTTTGTCACCTTTTCACTCTGAAGCAAAAGAAATACTGACATTGTATTTTAATTCATTAGGCCAGAGAGCGATATAGTCCCTCTACAGCTGGAGTGAAGGAGGGTTCAAACTCAAGAACAATAACAAATATTATAAAGTCGAGAAAACTATTTAAAGCAGAACAGACTTCAAATGCTTGATATTATCAAATCGTCTAGCATAGTCAGTAGGGAGGACACTGACAGAGAAATTAGACACTGGTTCACATCAGGACCAGATGGAAACAATTCAAGTTTTGTTCGAAAACACTGGTTTAAACTAGCTTAGCAATGAGTACATCAAAACTTAAACGTTGTTTTAAATTTATATTCAATTATAATTATATAAAACAAGATCACACACACACACACACACACACACACACACACAAACACACACACACACACATATATATATATATATATATATATATATATATATATATATATATATATATATATATATATATATATATATATATATATATATATATATATATATATATATATATATATATATATTGACAAGCAAAGGAGCAGAGAAAGCTGTCAAGTCAAAACATGCATCTTTTATGTAAAGTATAGTAATGTAAGTTCTTTTTAAATTTTCTTGAAGAAACAGAGATACCAACAATCAACACAAATAAACGATGTGACTAGCAGTTAAAAGAAGAAAAGAAGGGACTTTATGAAATGTTTATCACAAAAGAACTCCCAATGAGCGAAGTTTTGCGAAGAGTTTTTACTCACCAAGAACAACGGAATCATAGGCTGAAATGTACGACAGATAGATAAAAAATACAAAACTGATTCCGGCAAAGATATATATTTAACTGAACGAATTGTTGGAAAGAGTTTAAAGTAAACTCACAGGTAGTGGAATATTGAATAGATCTCAAGACCAGCTTTAAAGTCCACTTTGAAATCAGCAATTACAAAATGAATGAAATGTTAATATACGGTGAATAACTCTAAAACTACCATTTCAAGAGAACACTGTGACAATTATCTCGCTCATTACAACTATATTAATGTATAAATTCTTGCTTTATCCAAAGGGAATTTAATAGTGGGTTTAACTTAAGGTAACGGAAGAACACATGGTTATTGGAGGTGAAAAAGGTAACACAGACTCATTTCTTGACAAAGCTACACTGAACATGAAAAACTACAACCCATTCCAGCTATTGTGTGGCTGTATCAGAATTATCTGTTATCATTGACAGTGTAAGAAAATGCTTTGTTTCCCCAGAAAGTTAGACAAATGTTTCTTTCTTAGTTATTCATACCACTTAGCTTGTTCTAGAATTAGTTGCAGTTTTGATTAGAAGGGTCGGCGTTGTATCAAAATAATAAAACAATATAAACCTATTTCGAAGTAAATTAAATCAGCTCCTGCAATCCCAGTTCTGATTACAAATGCTCATTAGTTGACTTCATGATACTATTAGGAAACTGTCATCATTTTTAATTTTCTCGTCAACTCATATCCGCGTTCTTTTCTTCTATTCCAGTGTCCATCTTATGGTAAATACCGCTCATTATCAGCTTCTAAAATCCTATCTTTTTCTAAATTGCGGTATTCACAGAAGTCTACAATCTTAACTTAAATCTAGATTTTGCTGTTTTGCATGTATTTTTCTTAATAAACAATTCTACACCATTTCATCACCACATCGTTAGGTAATAAAATATACCACCAGCAACATTTTCTAGTTCAACATTATGTATTGCAATTTAATACTGGAATCCTGTCGAGGCGTTTTCGTCTTTGTCAAAGCCTCGTTCACCTTACATTGACTTTTCAAATAGCTTTCTAGCAGTTTTATAAACAGTGGCAACGGACTGTGTAACAGACGTTCTGATTTGAACCGGCGCACCATAAAGGCATACCACAGATGACTTAAAAATTTTATTTAATCGCGATATTCTTTTTGTGTCAAATCAGTGTTATCTTGCAATCGAAATTAGTTTATCAAATATTTGTATACCTTGTTACTACTGAGTTAATTTTATTAGCGACAATTTTGTCAATTATTCTATCTTCTTTAGTACACCAGCAGGTGTGGGCGCTCCGAAACCTTGATGTACTATTTTATGTTCAGTATTTTCATACCTGAACTAAAATAAAAAACTAATACCCACTTGTCCTCATGCATTGTTTTTGCTGCTTTCGTTTCCTTTCTCTGAAGCTAGCTAATTGCCTTTATGCTTATTTATTTCTATGCTGCATATATTTATTTATGTGATTCTCAATTTATCTGCTGTAGCTTCTAAGTGTTCTTCCCCATGTCTTTCATATACTTTACAATGCTTGACAACCGAGGCATTTTACATCATCGTATCGCCCTTGTAATTAAAAGTTTCGTCATCAGTAATTTGGTATATGCAACAATAAATCCTCCAATATACACGATCACATTTTTGTTTCTAAAAACAATGTTGACTATTTGTTTAAATACTTTTTCCACGCCGTTCCACCTCTTCTATTTTCTTCTGTGTCTGGCTACTGTTACATTTTTCAGGTACCGTTCTATTTGTCAGACTGAATTTTACAATAAACGAAGTATCAGCCGCTGTAGCAAGGTGGTACAAGAGTACAAGTCTGTTTTTACTGACATTCCATCATATTTTACTCGTCGTTATAAATAAGTTCCTAGTAATTTAAACGTCGTGCGTGTAAATGTTCAATAAGGGAAAGTCGGTGGTTTTCAGCTAGTCTATCGCTGTTTGTATTAGATTATGCAATTATGTTAATGTGGACATTTTGTACATTTGTAATTTGGTCTACACACATTTTTGGTCTACACAAATTAATGCGAATCACGTTGCAAATTTCCTTGCATTTTTTATATTAATATTCATAAATGTCGATACATATGTGATTTATCATGCACGTGCATGCATAGTACATATTCTTTAGATAATAAATCTGGGAAATTTTGATAATTTTTTTGCAAAAGAGTTTATCCAGTAATACTTTTATAATACTCTGGTACAGATTTTACATTTGAAGTACATGCATTTTGTAATGTCTGGGTGTTCGTCCAGTCTCACGTTGTAGTTTTTGTTTGTTCTTAAAACTAGTCAGCTGGTTGAACTGTCGTGTCACTTATTTATTGTTCTTTCAAATGAAATAGAAGTGCGGGCAATTTTATAATAGACATAACTGTATCAGATATTTCATTAAATGATTGAAGTATTTTTTTTCAAACATTGGCTTTATCTGAAACATCAAATGACCGTTTCATTTGTTAAACATTGGTACGGCAGTTAACATACGTTTCTCACTTTTTCCTTATGTCAGTTGATAAATCGAATTGTACTGGCCGACCGATTCCTTAAACCGGAAGGGATTGTCCAATGACTTAAAAGCATTATCATGGTTGCATTAGCATCTTAAATTCAGACTGTTATAAACAATGACATATTTCAAGCAAACATTCGTTTACGATGATATATATAATTCAATTCTTCGGAAGACTTATTATACTATTACTTGTCATGATCGATCTGAAGGATTGCGAATTTATTGGTCAGTGTTGAGATGTGATGACATTCAGTGTCAATCGTGGCAACGTATATTTTCTTTTACTCATTTTTGTTCTTAAAATAGCAAACGTGGGTCGATTATATTACGATTTGACCCGATTAAGTGCACACCTACACATTGCTTTAGACAGTTTAAAAGGAATTTCCTCCTCTTCAGCTAGTCTACAAAAAGGACAATTATTGTTTTTCTTTTATCCAAATATAAATCTGACCTGATCCCGCATAAAGTAATTACCTAATATTTACAGCAATAATAAAACGCACCAAACATACAACGATAATTTAATTCTTTATTTAAAAATGTGCCTCGAACACCAGCTTGTACAATTTTTGGCCATCAGCCATATTTTGAAACGGTTTGAATTGCTCTATAGCAATTGAACATACTAATTTCTTCCCTTTACCCATGTACATATTTTAAAGTACACACACAAACAATATGGTCACCGCTAATGTAGGTATTTTGAAAATCCACCTGAGTCCTTACATATGTGTTATTTAACTTACAGACCACAAACGAAATATAGATCGGTTCAGTTTCTTTCCAAGTAATGAACGCGTACAGTTAGTTATTCCAGGTAATGAATGCAGAGGAATATGTGATAGCTTTCACATTTAATGTTTATAACTGAATGGATAGAACCGTCTCATAAATTACCCTGGGGCTGATTGGTTTAGATTTTTGAACGGTCAAAGTTTGATAAGGAAGACATTCTACAAGCGCTGTAAATAAATTAAATATTCACAAATTACATTTCAAAATTACTTAAACGTTAATGCAACCAGGGAAGGTGTATGCTATCCTTAGAGCACAGTATTTAAAGTGAAGAAAAGTATGCCATTTTAAAAATCATAAGTATATGGGAAAATGTTGTATTCCGATTTATGGATTTCTCATCCCGGAGCTGCTCACTTATAAGTCGAGTCCAACTGCAAACTGCATAGATCATGATATGCCGTCGCATAACGCGACGACAGATCTGGGTTTGTGCTGACTAATTGGAGTAATCAGTGGAATAAAACATAGACCCTGATCTGCAGGCACATTATAATACGGCATCTCAGGATCTATGTTGTTTGCATTTGCACTCGACTTATAAGCTAGTACGACGGTACATCAGATAGTTCAGATGGGTCGACATCCGATTGCGTCTACCATGTTCGAATGCTGCTTATACCCACAAATAGGTTCCACGATTTTGTGGGTATATTCGTTTTGTCACGACGGTAAAGTGACTTGTAAATGCAGACAAGGTAAATGGTGCCAAACCCGCGGAGACCATCGTTCGATTTTCAGTAGTGGACGAGTACAAAAGTTCTGTAACCTGTATGATTATAGTCTTTCTGCATGTATAGTTTCCCAACCTCTTGTTTTAGTTGAAGAAACCACTTATATTCAACAAAACAAATACTATGCACAATAACCAAGAGAAATTCTGGACTCCCAAAAGTTTAAGTGACAGGGGAAATATACAAGCAATAGGTAGCAAACAAAGAAAAGCATTCAATATTATCTGCAAACGGTCTCAGAACGGGTTAACTCAACATCGCTTTTGCGCTGCCCTCAGACCAACAAAATTGTATAACAAAACAAAAATTATAGAATGGATTATCTTGTCTATGGCAGAGACAAACAAATTGTATGTATGTATGTATGTATGTATGTATAAAATATTTGTGGATATTACTGAGAAAAAAATGTATACGTAGGTAAAATGTTTTCCCGAAGCATACTCAGTTGCAGTTTACTAAGTGGAGCCAGATGCTGCACACATATTCAATAATAGTAAAGACAGAGGCAACCATGTGCCTCATTCACATAGGAAGGCTATGTAAAGGAAGAAAAAAATGCATAAGATTAGAATAAAAGTTTACTTGCAATAGTACGAGGATTTAAAAACAAGATAATACGTGATGGTACTTAACGACCCTGTAAAATATTTGGTTTGTATCTCATCCTGATCAATCGGAAATGAAGACGAAGAATTGTATGTTTAGCATAATCTACTTGGCAGGTAAGGTGCATATTTATTTTCGTTACATTATTGTATATAATAATTACTAAGAAAAGCTTATAAAAGGTGCATGTTAAAACAACGGCGCATTCTTGGGAGTTTTTCATTTCTTCTGTTTGATGCATAGTTGATCTCTACCATATACACAATTTTGCACGGATTTATTCAAATTGATGAGTATCTATATTTCGTGAAAGTTTTCTTATATACCTAGGGGATAACAAAATGACATATATTCAGACAGTCCGTGACATCTTGTCGTAGTGGGGAGTACTGTGCTCTGATTTGTTAACTATGTCTGTTGGACAAATGATGTAACAATAACAGTCGTCAGATCAAAGGCTGTGACCAGTACTGACCGCGCTGTTTATTAGCGAGAGTGACTTCTTTCATCTCCCAGGGAAAGTGGAAGCATTTATGACAGAATATGTTTAATGATTTGACTTTGGTTAATAAAGTTGTCAGATTCTAACACGGAAGTAAATATTTTCCCCACAAATTACTTGAATCTTTCGTTACATGCACTATCATGCTAATATGAGCAGGCAAACCAAGTACACGAAAACTAGCTATCACGTTGACCACAACAATACAGAAGTCGTGACAATAGGTAAAATTACAAATCACGATAGGATGTCAAGCACGACAAAACTGCCAGTTTTTGAGCATCCATTGATTCTTTGGAAAACGTTTTACAAATTATGTATCTTCCATGATTTACATTTATTTTAAAGTTTTGATTTGTCTTTGCTTGTAAAGTTCGATTGAGTAAAGTCATTATTTAATTATTTTGAGCCTTTAAAACGCTGATAAAAACCATACAGAACAAATAAGTAAGAGCCTTTTATATACGTCATGCTGGTTTCTTCTTGATTCAAATTTTATTTTAGCTTCCATTCAGAGTTGTATCCATTCCATTGTTACAAGAAGCATATAAGAATATTTCCTCTTTACGGAAAAGTTAGAATTTAATATAAACAAAACTGATTAAATGCTGAACTCTGAATAACTGATTAAAATAGGAACTGACTTTACATATGAATTGACTTTACATAGGAAATGACTTTGCATATGAATTGACTTTACATATATATTTACATACAAATTGACTTTACATATGAATTGACTTTACATATATATTTACATACAAATTGACTTTACATAGGAATTGACTTTACATAGCAATTGACTTTACATATATATTGACTTTACATATGAATTGACTTTACATATGAATTGACTTTACATATATATGACTTTACATATATAATAACTTTAAGTATGAATTAACTTTACATATGAATTGACTACATATGAATTGACTTTACATATATATTGACTTTACATATGAATTGACTTTACATATATAATGACTTTACACGTGAATTGACTTTACACATGAATTGACTTTACATATATAATGACTTTACACATGAATTGACTTTACATAGGAATTGACTTTACACATGAATTGACTTTACATATGAATTGACTTTACACATAACTTGACTTTACATATATAATGACTTTACACATGAATTGACTTTACACATGAATTGACTTTACATATGAATCGACTTTACACATGAATTGACTTTACACATGAATTGACTTTACATATGAATTTAATTTCGTCTGACATATTCTTCATAATGTACATTGCACAATCTCATCGTTCATTTATTTTCCAATCCATTATCTCCTGTGAACAAACTGAAAACATTTACTATTTCCCTTACGTTTTTATTTATCGTTCATTCGCCATAATATCGCATTTAATATGGAACAACTGTACATTATTCACACATAGTACCAAATACGATATGGGGCAACTGTAAATTATTTACACATAATATCAAATAGTATATACGGCAACTGTACATTATTCAAACATATCACCAAATTGTATATGGGAAAACTGTACATTATTCATACATAGTATCAAATAGTATATGAGACAACTTTACATTATTCAAACATATCATCAAATTGTATATGGGGTAACTTTACATTATTCACACATGGCATCAAAGTGTATATGGAGCAACTGCACATTATTCATACATAGTATAAAATAGTATATGAGGCAACTGTACATTATTCACACATATCAAATTGTATATGGGGCAACTGTACATTATTCACACATATCAAATTGTATATGGGGCAACTGTACATTATTCACACATATCAAATTGTATATGGGACAAATGCACATTATTCATACATAATATAAAATAGTATATGAGGCAACTGTACATTATTCATGCATATTATCAAATATTATATGGGCCAACTGTACATTATTCACACAAAGTTTTAAATATTATATGCAACTGTACATTATTCATACATATTATCAAATAGTATATGGGACAACTGTACATTATTCACGTCTCAAGACATAAAAAAAAGAAAATCAATGTAGAGGGTACCACAATAGGAACAGCCAGGGCCGTATAGAGCGAGCACGGGCCCTGGGGTAAGAAACAACCGGGCCTCTCCTAGTTCTTATTCAAACCATTTATTAAAAAAAATTAAAACGTGTTGTTCGGCCCGGTCCCTGGTCCCTGGACATTTTCCCGCCCCCCCCCCCTTGTCGGTTCTGGGAACAACTATATTATTTACCAACATTGATGTATTATTGCTCACGGAACTTGCACGAGAAAAACTTTTATACGAACAAAGTTGCAACTCTGTGCTATTAATTATAGATCAATGATGAATTTCCACTAATTAATCTTTAGTGACGTATGAAAATAATGATAAAATTTATTAATACTCCCTGTTTCTAAATGAATTTAACATGGCACACAATTCGATCGCAATCCTTTTTTGCTTTCCCTTACCTCCTCCCTGATCATACATACGGGATATAATAGGCAGAGATCTGAAATAAGAAAGAAAAAGAATTGGGCTGGGTGAAAATTCCTGAAACTGAGCTTACACCAAGTAATCTACAAGAATATGGTTCGTCGTAATGGTATGTGTACACTTTCATGGGATTTATCTACATTGTTCATAATATCAATGATACAAATTTGCATCACCTTGTCGATACCAAAGGGTACATTTCTTGGTTACGAGGCACACATACTGAAATGTATTTAATGCTCTTTCTTAAACCTATAACAATGTTCTAAAAATCGATTATAATTAATTAAGTATGAAAATGTGCAAGGCCGTCCCCCATCCCGTTCTGTCACTACGTTTGTTGGTCAGGCAAGCAGACTAATCGACCAAGAAACAAACAAAGGAATTAATTATAACAAGAATGCCCTTATCGTAATTCTCCTATAACCCACAAGACCGCCACCACCACCACCACCCCACCACCCCTCTCTCTGTGGACCATCGTAGCAAGATACAGGCGAAAATCATCACGAGCGTAGACGATTTTCACCTCTGTGTGTGTGTGTGTGTGTGTGTGTGTGTGTGTGTGTGTGTGAGAGAGAGAGAGAGAGAATAAAAACAACGGCATAGTGGGTAGCAATGTAGTAATGTTAATTAAATTAAAATAATGACTTAGATCGAATGCAAAAACATTAAAATATTTAATTACCTTCTGTTGGTTCGTCATATTGCTTAGTTTCTACTCTACACTAATTTTCATCAACCGGTACGGAAATGGCTGAGCGTTCAGTGTTAAAGGAGCGAACAATGTGTAGGTAGTGATCTACTTTCTTCATTAAAATCATCTTTCATGTTAAAGTCCTAAGTGTGTCTTAAATTGATTTAATCAATGTGAATAAAAGTATAAACTTAAAAAGCAAAATAATGAACTTATCAATTTGCAAAGGTGATTGTGAACAGCCACAAAAGGAACAGAACTACATTCTGTTGCGGATACACTGGGCAGGGACGTGAAGAGTCAATTCACTCCGTCAATACAGAGTTGCATCCGTTCAAAGTTCAAACATGTGTATTTGTATGTGATATAAATAAAATATATGTATTGTATGGACGCTGTATCTTTCATATACCACTCGTTGTATAAATTTCTCATACAAAGGAAACTCGGCAAGCTTCGTTTCCGTTTAATAAAAAATGTATACATCTCATGGTATACCATTGATACAGTATACAGACTATATATATATATATATATATATATATATATATATATATATATATATATATATATATATATATATATATATATATATATATATATATATATATATATATATATATATATATATATATATATATATATATATATATGTGTGTGTGTGTGTGTGTATGTATGTATGTATGCATGTGTGTGTCTGTGTGTCTGTGTGTATGTGTGTGCGTGTGTGTGTGACTTCTATGTTATTTCCTTGATGTGCCAATCCTTGGATGCAAGAGAGTTTGTTAGAGCTGGATACGTGCAATAAGCGCTTGTTTCCATATCCAGTGTCCATACTTTATGTATTGGAAATAAAAACGGTTCAAAGTGAGGGAAAAGTAAAACCTTTTCTTCACATTATAATTTTAATGGCACCTTAAAGGCCAACATTGAAGAATGTCATTGGCTTCAGGAAAGAATTTGACTATTCCTCTTTACAAGGAAACACTTAGGTTGGTGTTATAAATATGACACGTATATTCATCACAAATAAACGACTACAGTCAGGGCAATATGAAGTTAGTCTCTCGCTTTTGAAAGGAATTTGATTGCTGCTGCTGCTTCATAAAGTCCATGTTCTCGTTTTAGACGTCATCATTCTAACGGATGATCTTTTCAGACCTAATCTTAAGAGATGAATGTGTCTGTCATTCACCATAAGATTTTTTGATTCGAATCATTTGTCAGGATGCCAAGTCCTCTGACGGTCCAATGCCTCGAACTCCAACATATGACGCATTTACAATGTAACTTATTGAGACGTGACTGACTTCTCACGCGGCTCTAAATGGCACACAAAGAAAGACTTGTTCTCCGATATGCTAATTTGGGAAAGATCATGTGACATAGGCAAGGATTTAAAGACCATTGTCAAATCATAGTGCCAGTCAATTTGCGTTCTAGCAGAATCATAAGCAGACGATAGTACAGAAAGATCCTTGTGGGAAACGTAGCTTATATCGGTACACTGAGCTAAATAATTTGAAATGAATACTTTGGTTATATCGTGCTTTGTTGTGATCTGCTGCGTCGCTCTTGCGCAGGGTCAGGGAACTACAGGGGCAGAGGCTGGAGCAGCCGGTGCTTCTGGAGCCTCTGCACCATCTGGTCAAATGGGCCAACTAGCCACCTTAATGGCCCTCTCTGGGGGTGGCAGAGGAGGCGGAAGCAGCCGAGGTGGAATGTCAGGCCTACTCAGCAACCCCATGATGAGGATGGCTCTTTTGAGTGGTGGAGGTAATCAATTTCATTTTCTTTTTAATTATTTTTATTTACGTCGTTATAGTGTTATTATGGAAGATTTTGCCAGTCGTCGCCTCTTTGTTATTATTTTATAGGTTGCCATATCCAATTCCATATATTTATTATCTAAAATAGATTATTCGAAAAATAAAAGTTCGTACGAAGGTAGGCTAATAAATGTAGCGAAAAACGGCAAACATATCTATTGATATTCAAATGAAATATGAAAGTTTACAATTTTCCTCCTATCCCGATCACTATTTGCATTCGTCCTGCTTATTGTCTCTATATTGCATAAGATGAAATGATTTTCTTTTCTTTGGTACTTAAAAAAGTGATTGACTCATCTGTAACTCAGTTATATGTTATACAAAGAAATAACCTATCCTTGATAAAATATAGAGCACTGACAGCGTTGATGGTTTCCTTTCTTTTGCACATTTTTTTCGTTAGCTAAACTGTAATTTGCATTAATTATGTATCGTCGCAGCTTTTCATAGGTATTTAATAACTGCATGTTAATCTTTCTCAGCTAGATTACATATTACCTAACCGACAATTCATCACATAAGGTATAAATCTGGTAGACACATTTCAGTGAATGTCGGAAATGGTTCTAATTCTTAATTGTTTTTGGCTATCTCCTTCCGATGAGTTTGTAAATAACTGATAGCAGATGGCCTTTCTCTTAGAGGTTTCAATTTTTCAAGGTTTGATAGTATATCCTCTATTTTACGTCCGACGATATGAAGACTACATAACTCTGGTACCTACTTTGTAAACTTGCATGCATTTGGTACCTTATGATAATACCACCTAAACATAATCTGGAATTGAACATTTGGAATTGTTAGTATGATGGCACAGCAAAACAAATATACTATTTAATTCCGATGCAACTGGAGTAACGTGACTTACAGAGGGATATGTAATGTTAGTGATGTTAACAGAGTAAAATGTGCTTTAATTTGGAAATGCCGTTACCGCTTTTATTTATTGTACCTTTTCATCGATTGTTGATTCCGTGTCTTACTAATGTTGATATAACTTGAGCCATTTGTCAAGAAACAACTCTTTATGATACGGCAAGGTTAGACACGGGGGTTGGGGGCTGGGGGGGTTGAGGTGTCATGATTTGAAAAATGAAAATAAGAGCTAGAGATGCATTATGAACCGATACAAAATATTTAATCTCGATAAACGAAATTTAATTAAATTTACTTTCCCCATTTTACTAAATGAGAGCATGCTTAAAAAGTTTTATTATCAAAATTGAAATTGTTTTAGTTCAAGATCATCCTCTCCAAGACTTCTCATATTCGATGTAGAACATAAAGTTCTCTTTCTCCCTCCCGCTGTCTCTATCTCTCTCTCTAGAAAAAAATAATCCATTAATGACCTAGGATAAATTGTCATTGTGAACCTCTTTATTTATGTTTTGTAGTAGTAATAGTAATAGTAGTAGTAGTAGTAGTAGTAGCAATAACATCAGTAGTAGTTGTAATAATAGTGGTGGTGGTGGTGATGGTTGCAGAAATAAGTTGCCTTTTGTGCCAAACATGCTATTCTATCATCACTGTTATCATTACCGTCGTCTCGTCTTAGCCATTGATTTTGTCTTCATCATGATCATTCTTTATTCTGCTTATGTTATCTTCTCTTCTTCTTATTATTCTTATTCTTATTATTATTTCAGGAAGCGACGCTATGACCGAATTGATGACCTTCAGGTGTCTGTCGTCAGCCACCATGGACCCAATGTGCATGATGATGCTTTTCAATGGTGGCCTCGGTGGCATGTTTTAAACGAACAACCGTATTAACTACGGGTGTAATAGATCCATTGTGGGGATTGCTATACGATTATGTTTCTATGTAAACAAGACAAAATCCGTCCAAGGAATAATAGCACTCGTTAAACCACTGGACGCTACTTTCAGTTTAAATCAGCAAAGAGAAAAGAATCTGCGGATGTGTCATTAGATTCTCCTTTGAACTTTCTGTATTGTTTTGTTCATCGAAATCAACATCAGAATTTGTAAATGATTTTTTTTAAACAGCAGATGTCTGGTGTTTTCAGTAACACAAACAGTATTTCTGGATAACGTTTATTTCTAATTGCTACAATTTAATCAAAACCACTCTGTTGATTACGGCAGATATTTGTTTCTTTTATAGTCGCTTTTATAAGTTTATTGTCAGATTTCCACCACTGTGTTGGTGCTTTTAACTTGTTCTTGATTAACTGTAAGAAATATATTACCTTTACAAAAAAGGCAAGATGTTTTTGTACTGTCTTGATACCACCCATGTTGTTAGTTTAGCAAGTATCTATTTGCAAGAACACATTGATAAATATAAACGCCCCCCCCCCCCACTCTTTGTAAAGGACGTGGGTTAATTGGCGGATTGAACCTTCTTTCAAGGTGGCCACTTTAGTCGGTTCTCGTTATCTAGGAAATGACCACCCCCGGTGTTATTGTCCGGATCGAATAAACTTATGGGTAGAACAGAGATCGGAGCAGATATATAGAACAGAATGACTTGAGCTCCCGAACATGAAAAGTCAAAATTTAATAAATTACATAAACTATGGTGATACTACAATACACTACATCAGGAAGTTACACTTCTGTTGGAATAAATTTTTCACCGAATTCAAATCACAAATATAATTATAAAAATAGCGGATTCGTTTTACTGATATAATTAGTTCATCATACGATTGACTGAACAATCGAAGTCGTTGCCTTGTATAATTGCATAACCTGCTTATCTCTGGTTCACTCCAATTTCACTGTAGCTATTCTCTGTCCTTTCGCCATTTTCCTTTCTTTTTCTGTCCCAACCTTTCTACTGTCTCGCCTCCTTTCGGCCCTCAAACTTTGTGTGGGTAGGTGGATATGTAAGCATGTAGATACACATATACTTGAATAGGTCAGTGCGTAGGTACATCCGAGGAAACTTCTCTGAATACGTCTGAAGAGCTATTTTCCACTTTCGTGCTTTCAAGCTTTGTTCATTTATACCGCCAACATTGTGTTAGTCGACTTTACGGACATCCGGTCCCTTAGACAAATGCTTTAGGAGAAAATTTCATCCACATTGATTCTCGGAGTACCGTGTACCTTTACTCTTGCAGCAATGCTTAGACTAATTAGATTTTTCGATGGGGGAAATTGATAACTAGGAAATTTCGAGTGGGAAACACGCCCCCTTTTTAGCGTAAGTAACCTGGATGAAATATATTTACCGCCTTACAAAATTAGGCGCTAAAATTGGGGTCGACTTGCCTTAGGTCTTCGAATAACAGTTTCTGGAATTTTTCAAGTTTGACAGCTCCACTGTGAAATTGAAGATAGCCGTGTCCTAAATAATCAATCTCGCGGTTAAGTAAACGAATGCTTAATTTAAAAATCTTTACCTCTACCGACCAGTCTTTTGGAATCATTGCAGTATAGCGATTTAACACGCGTATGTCATCCTAATTCGAATTGATTGTTCTCTGGCCCACACTAATGTGCTTTTCGTAGATCGACATAAATTTGCCCCTTCATAATGAACAATAGATAAGAAAACAAAATCCAACCCTATATATATATATATATATATATATATATATATATATATATATATATATATATATATATATATATATATATATATATATATATATATATATATATGTGTGTGTGTGTGTGTGTGTGTGTGTGCAGTTACCTAGCGAACACCAAAATACTTCATGGACAACTTGGTCAGAGCGAAGATAACGCCAATCACTAACCAAGACCACACTAGTCAGTTTGTCCCCTGTGGCGATAAAAGGTACAAAACCTGTCAATATATGATATGGGCAAGACATTTTCTCGCACAGTGACTAGAAGAAGAAGAAAAAACGGAAGATACATGGTCCAAAGAAAACGAGCGAAAAAGTGAATGGAATTTATCTCATCATATGTAAGATCTGTAGCCTTCAGTATGTCGGAGAAACTGAAAAGCAACACAAAAGGATCAACCTTCATAGATCTGATTGGATGACAAGAAAAACTGTAGAGAAGCCCAGTCGCAGAACACTTCTTCTCATGTGGCCACACTTTCAGTGACATAACACTTAATTGCAATTGCTGGCAACCCCAACTGGTGTTCCGAAACCAGGAAAGAAAAGGAATCTTACTAGATACGCCGCCTTAGGACATTGAAACCAAGCGGTTTAAACTATGAAGACTATAAAAAGACAGTCATTCACAAATAAAATTATCTTGTTGCTGCCGACACATTTTCGTTTAAATAATTCTCTACAAATGAGTATTAGTCACCTAAGAACCTATTATTACTAATATAACAATGAAATATCCGAGATATAGTTTGCGCGTACATATATTTATATAAAGTACCAGATGTGGCTATGGTTCATCGACTTCGCAGTCATTATATTATATCTTCCAGCATCTTCAACAAATCAAAGTCATGTAAAGTTGTGCAAACAAAACGATGTTTCTGTTTTATTTGTTTGTCTTGTCTATGTTTTGTATTTGCCTTTGAAAAAGACTCATTAAGGATCGAAAGTGCACAGGCTAGTTACAAACTAGTTTTGCACTGTTAGTCAGTATATATATATATATATATATATATATATATATATATATATATATATATATATATATATATATATATATATATATATATATATATATATATATAAGTCATTACCTAAATATTCATCATGAACTGATGCACGGGTAAGGTTCGTATATGAATATCAGAAGCACACACACACAGACATACACACACGCGCATATATATATATATATATATATATATATATGGAAATGTAGTAAAAATTATATTACAGTTTTGTTGGGTATCAAATTTTCCATGACTTCGGACATGTCATTTGGATTTGCCGGACTAACTAAAAGTTACATTTTGTGAAAATTTAAGATGCATAAATATAAACCTTGTTATTACTTTTTTTTATCACCAGCTAAAGAAGACATGTTTGTGCCCTGTAATTTGTATACTCGCTGTCGGAGGGACCCCGGCTATGACATGTATCATACATTGTATCTTGTATCGTCGCCCACTTAGCAAGAGGGGTGGTTAATTGGATTTGGCTGGCGTTATATTGAGGATGACCTCCCTCAATAGTATAGCCCGGTGGGAGTGAATATATATAATATCAACAGAGAACTATGCAAGGCTATTAGGAAGAAATAATGCAATACGAGCTCCCTTAGACAGAAAAATAACAAAATTCAATCAATAACAATTAATAGCGGCAACTCCAATTCAATCTAAGTTATGTCAAAAGAATTGAATATCAGTGTCTAATTTGGATTTATTTCATCATAATAACGAGTGGTGAAAG